>OY720213.1:22314592-22783080 GCA_963082605.1 Rhodophaea formosa | reverse complement strand
GGTATCTACCCCATCCCAAATACCATATAATGGACATTACATGCGAGCAACAGCCTAGAGTCCGTTTTCCGACAACACATGAGCAATAATGGCCCAATATTGCGCTGCTTCCTTCTAGTTCCCTTTCTAATAAAATATAAACATAATAAATTCTGCTTGTCACGTGTCTTGATTGAATTTTTCCTCTAAGTAGCCATGGATTCCGACAATCCAAATTCTGCTCTCTAAAATCTTCTATGTGGGGCTCCTTATATATTTCAATTATATACGAACCATTTTTTACATGCTCCCCGTAATAACTGCGGGCTTGGAGAATTTGATACGTTCCCAACGCATATATAATAAGCTCGTCCATACTTAATATTGGGAAATCATTAAAATCTAATAAAGCCGCATCAATAGACTGAAAACGAGCCCATCTACGATTGAGATTATTTTCTATAACATATTCACTTAACCTGTTTCTGTCACCATCACATTGAATTATTTTGTTTACGATTTCGTTCACCAAGCGGTGGTCGGTTAGGGGTTTGCCAAAAGCATTTAATAATGCCGCAGCAATTTTTATCTCGTCGAAAAGATGCCTTGCAGCTACATTAAAGTATTGGTGACGTAATTGGCGAAACTGATTTTTTAATCTGCCATTTACTGTTTCTACAACCCAACGGCAAATAGTAACTTTCCTAGAATCATTTGCTTGTCGCACACTTAACTGACTTTCATTTACGTCTTTGGAGGCTGGCATGTACGTTTTGTATCCATATGACTCCACTTCATCAATGCAATCTCTGAAGCCTCTATCTAAAATGAGTACATCATTTTCACGAAAATACCAATGAAATGTATCAGTTTCACTACTCATAATCTCAGACAAAATACGAGCATCTGAAGTAGTAGCTTCATATAAACCATAAATATCAACTATATGACCATCAGGGCATACTACTAAAAAAGGTTTTAGTAAATGACGAAACTTGTGCAGACTATAGGATTTTCTTTGAAAGTAATAGTTGCTGCTTTTTTGTAAATATATATAAGTCCCGTCTAATATAATTATGGCTCTACGTTCACTCAGAGGAGCATTTGGATTTCCAAATAATACATTTGGGATAGTCAGACAACGTGATATGACTTCTTCTCTTGTAATATGATCATAGCCTAAATTCTGTGGCACAAACTCTGTCATTAATTCTTGTCTCACTTCTCGCATTATTTTTTCAAAAGTTTTTCTTGTCATTTTGAATACGCTAGAAAGTCGTTGATTTGATTCACCGGTGTGAAGTTTTGCAAGAACTGTTGCAAGGGCTGTTTTAGCCTTTTTGTGATGTTGTGTGATACTTGGGGTTGCTTCAAGAATTCGCATAAAGTTTTCCTTAGAGAAACCAATGTAATAATGAAAGACTCCATTATTAATGGAAGAAAGTCTCTCAAAATCTAAAAAATTACTACGATTTCTTAAAATATCCATCATGTCTTTCACTTGCTTCGACGAGAAACTTGCAATTACACGACGTGTTCTTGTTTCAATATCTTGAAACCCTGAATCTGAATGCTCTCTACATACACGTGTACCCCGTGGAAGGTAAAATCCTTTATTTTGAAGAATTGTGGTTCTTATGTCAACATGAATTCGTTGAAGATTGGTGTTGGTGCAATCAGCAAAAATACATAACTGTGTATTAAGTGGTGCTCTGGAATATCCAGGAACTTCAATCGTTTGCGGTCTACTAACTTGCACTTGTTGGTCTCGCATATTTTCATTAATAATAAGATCTGATTCAGATTCCTCTGTATTGCCTCCTTGCGATGAATCATGCTCTAATACTTGATCATCTGCATGTTGTTCAAGTAGGTCTGGTGCAACTTCTGCTTGTTGATCTCTTGAGACATAGCGCTGAGCTCGAAAAAAGCATGGTCGACATATCCGTTCATCGCCACCAAACTGTAAAATACAAAATATAGGCTTAATCAATATATTTGTATACGTATTAGCTCCATATATAGGTAAAAAATAATTAAAACACATCGTAGTACCTAGATAAATCTAACTGGGTAAATTGATTTAATCATTTATTTTTTAGTAAATATGAAATCATTTCCTCTTTTACTTGACTTACGAACATATAGCAAGTCTCAAACATATAGTAATCACTAAAAAAAGTGGCACGTACTGCATCTTATTGCATTTATGCCGGTTTGGGAGCAAGCGGAAGAAACAAAAGTACTAATCTTCTTTGACACTCAAAAGATAATCAAGGTAAAGGGGAAAATATAACCAGTGGCCAGTTTTCAATAAGTTAGGAATGGCTTTGTGACGAGTGAGATCGCTTTAAGATATGTACTTCAAACAAAATATAATTGACACTGGGATATTGCACCTACATGAAATA
Source organism: Rhodophaea formosa (assembly GCA_963082605.1). Lineage (NCBI taxonomy): Eukaryota > Metazoa > Arthropoda > Insecta > Lepidoptera > Pyralidae > Rhodophaea > Rhodophaea formosa. Next base: position 22,780,690 of record OY720213.1, on the reverse strand, counting down.
ATGTTTGACACAACAGTCCCTGAGTTTATCACGTTTTAACAAACCAACTGTTTTTTAATATTAGTGTAAATAAGAAAGTTAAACAATTAATAATTATATAAGAAATGTCATCACTTACCTCAAGAATGTTAATAACTTCAATGCAGTATGCCATTAAACATGGGTTTTGCTCCATCAGTTGAGCCGTTAACACCATAGATCTCCTGCGAGTGCCGCCAATGCGGTTCAAACTTCGATGGCAGCCAACACACGATGCTCTATCTGCATCCATATTGTTTTAAAGTCCAAATCACTACAGCAAACTCTTAGTCCAGTTAGTAATGCCAGGTCACAAAATAAGATAATAAAGAGAGAGTCCAAAAACAAAGCAAAGGTCGTGGTAATCAAAAGTATATAACGCACTTGCACACACTCAACACAAAGGTTAAACGGGAAGTGAATCCTGCCTGCGCCTGCACCTCTTTCCTTCACCCCTCCACTCCACCCTGCTCGATTTTCAAAGCCTAACCGAGTCAGGTAAATGAACCCTGCGCTGTGATTGGATGAACGCGACCGGTAGCGGGCCTTTCAACTTTCTAGGAACTTCCCATTGTTTGTTTACTTAACGCACTAAAAGTTATGAATCACATTCACCCTCGGTCTTTTGTTATAGAAAATTCTCTAATCCACATCTGACATATCAGTTACCTTCGAATGGCTTAAAAAATCTGTGTGTGAGACTTATCATGTCTTCCGTGTCATTTTATGCCATATGAAACAATTTTTTCGTAAAAATATATAAGTACACATGCATGAGTGCCTGAAGTAGGATATCATCAAATTCTGCGTAATAAAAATAATATATTAATGTTTGTTGTATTAATTATGAATGTCGCATACCCCACTGTAACTGTTTTTATTTTATATATAAATAATATAAATCATAGAATCAAGTAATATTTACACGAAAAAATAATAAAATAAAGATCCTGTTTTGTCTATCTAGACGACATTATTGTAATTTATTTTTTAATTATGAATGCCGATATCTCGGCTCCGATACACTGTAGACAGAAACGGCCATAGATGAAAATAAACATCTTAATATGATCTTTCGAATGAGTAAACTTTGAACGGTGGTCGCAAATTTTGAAAATCAGGCCACTTTTACCCAATGCCCTTTCAATCAGCACGTGAGCGGTGTTTGTGCGAAGGCCATAGGCATATACAGACAATTGGCCAGAGCCGCGAGGGCCAGCTGGGGATTGAACCCAGATATCATTCGGACTATCTATACCGCTGCAGTTGAGCCCATAGTTTTGTATGCTGCAAGCGTGTGGGCACCGGCAGCCCAGAGAGTGGGGGTTCGGAAGCAGCTAGGCGCATTGCAGCGCGGATTTGCACAAAAAATTTGTAAAGCCCATCGTACTGTCTCCCTGAATTCGGCTCTGTTACTGGCGGGCATCCTTCCTCTAGATCTTCGGGTAAGTGAGGCAGCCTCGCTATACGAAATCAAAAGGGGAGCGCCCATTCCGGGACTGGCCGACGACAGGGAGATAGAGCGTATGGCATCCGCATTGGCAGCTCCGAGCCCCGCCGAACATATCGAGCTGCAATTCACAAGCCTGGTAGACCAACGCCAAGTTGACGAGTATAGCAATATTGCTATAAAAATTTACACGGACGGCAGCAAGATTGACGGCCGGGTCGGCGCTTCGCTTTCTATATGGAGAGACGGAGCGGAGATCAAGGCCGTCAAGCTTTGTCTGTCGTCATACTGCACGGTCTATCAGGCTGAGTTGCTGGCGATATGCGAGGCCACTCGAAGGGCTGGTAATTATGATGGCGAAACCGTGGGCATTTACAGCGACTCCATGTTGGCACTGCAAACGATTGCAAACCTCGGTTCCCTCCATCCACTAGCAGTAGAGGCAAGAGACAACATTAAAAATATTATGCAGTTTAAGCAAGTCAAATTATTTTGGATAAAAGCCCATGCTGGATTGGAGGGAAACGAGAGGGCCGATACGCTGGCCAAGGACGCCGCTGTAAAATTAAGCCTGAAGGTAAAGCCTCACTACGACCTTTGTCCGGTGTCCTACGCAAAACAAAGGCTCCGAGCGGATACACTGACAAGATGGGAGCAGCGTTATAGAGCCGGACATACAGCGGGAACGACAAAGCTATTCTTCCCGGATGCAGTTGCCGCATACAAGGTGGTCCGAACATTCACGCCCAACACCCACACCACGCAACTGTTCACAGGGCACGGAGGGTTTGCAGCGTACTTACACCGCTTCAAGCTTAAGGCAAACCCTTCGTGCATATGCGATCCAGACCGGCCGGAAACTGTCCCCCACCTCATTGTGGACTGTCCTGTGTTTAGCCGACTTAGACTTGACTTGAGACACAAAATTGACAGTGACATACGACTTGACAATTTGACAGACATTATGACGAGCAAACACAGGCAGGAATTTCTGCAATTTTGCATAAAAATTGTTAAAGCGGCCAATGCCAGGAATAAGTAGGTGTATTTGAAATGAAATGTAAAATAGTTGTAAGATTTATTTTGTGTTTATTATGGAAAAAAAAAAAAAAAAAAAAACCCTGGAACCCCTTCATTTACCTGTATAAATATGAGAAAAATGTAGTATAGTTAGGCGGGAGTCCCACCCGCAAGAGAGCAGAAGATGATGTATGAAAGGAAAGTATGCGGTATGAAAGTGCGAGCGGAATACAAGCGAGAACTGGAATGAAACAGAACATAACTATTAGAAAATTAAAGTCTCCGATTAAGTCGGAGGTAGGAGAATAAAAAAAAATAAAAAAAAAAACCAACCTAACCAACCATGCAGTTGCCGCATACAAGGTGGTCCGAACATTCACGCCCAACACCCACACCACGAAACTGTTCACAGGGCACGGAGGGTTTGCAGCGTATACACCGCTTCAAGCTTAAGGCAAACCAGCCGGAAACTGTCCCCCACCTCATTGTGGACTGTCCTGTGTTTAGCCGACTTAGACTTGACTTGAGACACAAAATTGACAGTGACATACGACTTGACAATTTGACAGACATTATGACGAGCAAACACAGGCAGGAATTTCTGCAATTTTGCATAAAAATTGTTAAAGCGGCCAATGCCAGGAATAAGTAGGTGTATTTGAAATGAAATGTAAAATAGTTGTAAGATTTATTTTGTGTTTATTATGGAAAAAAAAAAAAAAAACCCTGGAACCCCTTCATTTACCTGTATAAATATGAGAAAAATGTAGTATAGTTAGGCGGGAGTCCCACCCGCAAGAGAGCAGAAGATGATGTATGAAAGGAAAGTATGCGGTATGAAAGTGCGAGCGGAATACAAGCGAGAACTGGAATGAAACAGAACATAACTATTAGAAAATTAAAGTCTCCGATTAAGTCGGAGGTAGGAGAATAAAAAAAAAATAAAAAAAAAAACCAACCTAACCAACCATGCAGTTGCCGCATACAAGGTGGTCCGAACATTCACGCCCAACACCCACACCACGAAACTGTTCACAGGGCACGGAGGGTTTGCAGCGTATACACCGCTTCAAGCTTAAGGCAAACCAGCCGGAAACTGTCCCCCACCTCATTGTGGACTGTCCTGTGTTTAGCCGACTTAGACTTGACTTGAGACACAAAATTGACAGTGACATACGACTTGACAATTTGACAGACATTATGACGAGCAAACACAGGCAGGAATTTCTGCAATTTTGCATTAAAATTGTTAAAGCGGCCAATGCCAGGAATAAGTAGGTGTATTTGAAATGAAATGTAAAATAGTTGTAAGATTTATTTTGTGTTTATTATGGAGAAAAAAAAAAAAAAACCTGGAACCCCTTCATTTAACTGTGTAAATATGAAAAAATTGTAGTATAGTTAGGCGGGAGTCCCACCCGCAAGAGAGCAGAAGATGATGTATGAAAGGAAAGTATGCGGTATGAAAGTGCGAGCGGAATACAAGCGAGAACTGGAATGAATCAGAACATAACTAGTAGAAAATTAAAGTCTCCGATTAAGTCGGAGGTAGGAGAATAAAAAAAAAATAAAAAAAAAAAAAAAAACAACCAACCAACATATACATTTTGTTTACATTTATGAGGCTTTGAAGTGGTTGCTTAATGAATTTTTCATTTTATTATGCTAATTATGTATTTTCTTTATGAGATGCTCTCATCTCCTGCTCGGGAGCATGTTCGAGGCTACACAATCGAACAGTTTTGAATCACCAACAATATGTATGTCACGGCATCAGCACAAATTAATAACTTTAGTTTTATATCAAATTAAAGTCAGTACGCATCTACCAGCCAATCGGCGACTACCATTTCCTTCGCGTAATCACTCACACCAGTTAACCATTACGATTTATAACCATTTATTTAATCATTTTACCATACCATAAACTTTGTGTAGTTATATTGTATTTTAGTGAAGTGCATTAAATACTTTAATAATCAATCCGGGTGTGTGACTTATCATCTCCCAAAGAACCATTCCAACCATCTCTCCATAAACATTATTGTAGCGAGTAAACTCTGATAACTTAGGGCGAGCCCCTACAGCATGATTTAGCAGAACAGTTTGTAAGTAGTTTCACCTTATGTTACGGTGGGCGGTTCTTGTTTGCAAATCTTTTGATTGTATAATTTTGCTTTTATCCATCACGGTGGGCGGTTGTATTGTATAACTTTGCAATAACCTCACAAATGTGAAGATGTCACGTTTGAATATTTGTTTTGTATAGTTAATTAGTCACAATATCACTCACCTTACTTTTATGTATTGTTTAATTTGAAGGACAAGCCCTTGGTGGGCGGAATGTTGAAGTTCATGTTAATATTAAATGCAAAATAGCTTACATAAATCTCATAACCGTTCAACTTCTACACAAACCCCAAAAGTTTATTTCTTCCACCAATAGATGGCGCTAGAGGCAAATATACGACTCTACGGTTGTGGCAGAACGGACGCGATTTTTGTGGGTAATGTCCTTTCACCACTCTGGATAGAATATCCTGAGGGACATTCGACGGTAATAATCGGTACAACACGATAATCAGTTGAGAGAACAGATGCACAAGCACTTACCATGTAGCAGCAAATACTTGATGGCTTCGCGGAGACGGTTCTTCGTAATTTTATTGTCCTTAGGTACTTGCCGGCCGGCCAACTACGATATACAGTTCCTGAATACACTAACACACACGATGATACTCGTTAGGGCACAAAATAGGCACTCAAATTGCAGAAGACGTTAAATTTCAATCTAGCACTTGAACGTTGCGTAGGCGTCCATGAAGAGACGGAGAGGAAGCTCGTTCCTTCGTTTGCCACTAGGGCGCGTTGAAAACGCCGGTGAGTGCTGCGCATGCGCGGTCATTTCGCGCGTTCTCATTGGCTGGATTACCATGTGCACCGATTCAAATGAAGCGATATGATTGGACATTACATGACGTTGTAAGATGCGCGAAATTTAAATCATTGAAAATAAATTAAACGTTTGGAACGGAACATTCCGCCCACCAAAATACCAATGGGATTTTCCTAAACTACGATACAAATACGATACTAACTTAAAAACTAAGATACGTTACTAATAGTAAGACGATTACGCGGATGGCAAAGGACACAGTTTAACTAAGGGTCTCTTAATTAAAAGGTTCCTTGCTGTTTTTACGGTTGCGATTCGAACCACTCCATCAGGGCCAGGATGTAAGGAAACAACTCTTCCTAATGCCCAGTGAAGAGGAGGTCGGTTGTCCTCCTTGATAAGAACTACTGAATTTACGCTTAAGGGTTTTGATTGCTTTGTCCATTTTGCTCGCTGAGTTAACCCATGCAAATACTCATTTTTCCAGCGTTTCCAAAATTGCTGTTGAAAAGATTGAATTAATTGCCATCGATTAAGTCGATTGATTTTCACGTCGGTGTAATCGGAATCAGGAACTGCTGTTAGAGGTTCCAATGTTAAAAAGTGACCAGGCGTGAGAACGTTCAAATCGTTAGGGTCGGAGCTCAATGGACACAACGGTCTCGAATTTAAAATAGATTCAATTTGAGTGAAGAGTGTTGTAAGCTCTTCGAAGGTCAGCGTCTGATCGCCAACAATACGGTACAAATGACTCTTTGCGGCCTTAATTTGGATCTCCCATACCCCTCCAAAGTGGGGTGCTGAGGGGGGATTACGTTTAAAGGAAAGTTTTTCCTCGTGCGACGCCTGTTCGATACATGATGCTAATTGTGAATTTGCACCTACGAAATTTGTCCCGCAATCTGAATAAATAACATTGCAGCGACCGCGACGGGCAATAAAACGACGTAATGCCGCAATGAAACCGTCAGTCGATAAAGTTGAAACAACCTCAAGATGCACTGCCTTTGTGCTTAGACATACAAACAAGCACAAGTAAGCTTTATCGATTTTCGCACCCCGATGAGGACCAAGCTTAATTCGAAAAGGGCCACCGAAATCGACGCCAACGACGGAGAAGGCCTTTGCCTGATTTACGCGGAAGGACGGCAGGTCGCTCATAAACGGTTGTAAGGGTTGCGGATGAAGACGATAGCATTTTAAGCATTTTGAAAGTTGATTTCGTATGACATGTCTAGCTGCAAGTATCCAAAATTGTTGTAAAATCAGATAATGAGTTGTATTCAGACCGGGATGAAAGTTATTTTGATGAATTGATTCGATTACAGCTGCTGTAAGCAAACTTTTCTTAGGCAACAAAGCGGGATGCTTATGTTCAAACTCAAGACCAGACCGAGCGAGCCGTCCGCCCACCCTGAGCACACCCTGCTCGTCCAAGAAAGGATTTAACTTACGAAAGATACGTGGCAGCTGCTTTTGCTGTGTTAACTTCGAAATGACGTCGGAAAAATAACGATTTTGGAAATGTTTAACGATAATTTGCAAAGCGCGATGTCGCTCCGTGGCCGTTATAAAAAGATTTTCTGTTCGCGATACGGTATCACGCGCCGCGTTACTACAAAACCTACGAATGTAAGCTAGAATTCGGCAGATTTTCTCTAACGATGAATATTTTTCGAACAGCTGATCGATTATTGACATTTGGCTAGCGACATCGAGTTGGTCTGTGACGAGAGCTACGGACCGACGCTGCTCAGAAAGCACCACCTTGTCCTTGGATTGACCTCGTACGTCGGTTGGCCACGCAGATTGTGGTTGAGCCAACCACCCTGGGCCCGCCCACCATAGCGTGTTATGCACTAAGTCACGTGGTAGCTGTCCGCGCGAACAAATGTCTGCTGGATTCATGGCAGAGGGAACATGCCTCCAACATTCCGTTGGTACGATATCCTGGATATGGCTGACACGGTTTGCAACGAATGTTACCCAACGAGAAGAAGGAGCACGAAGCCAAGCCAATGTAACAGTTGAATCACACCACAAATAAGTATCAGGGACTGGTATTCGTATCGTTTCCCTGACGAATTTAACGAGATCTGCGAGCAAAACTGCGCCACATAGCTCTAGGCGAGGTAACGATTGCCTTTTCACGGGAGCCACACGAGCCTTTGCACAAATGAAAAAGACGCGAATGGAACCATCCAAGTTGGTGACACGGAGATAAATCACAGCACCGTAAGCTGCCTCAGAGCTGTCACAGAAACCATGCAGTTGATACGATTGAGCGTTTTCGGTAATAAACTGACGTGAAATCTTAAGAAGTTTAACTAGTGGAAGTTGTTGAGAAAAATTGTTCCATTGGGAAACAATTTCCGGTGGTGGAGACTCATCCCATGAAACGCCAAGAATCCACAGCTTTTGAATTAAGCATTTGGCTTGGATTGTTAAAGGAGATAAGAAACCCAGAGGGTCGAAAATTCTAGCTACCTCACTCAGAATCGTTCGCTTGGTGCACGGTTGATTTGAAGGATTGACGTTAAAAACGAAGGAATCTGAGGCAGGCTCCCACTTAAGGCCCAGCACCTTGATGGTGGTGTCTTCCGCTTCGGTAAATGTGATTGCTTCCGAAAGACACGCCTCTACGGGTAGATCGCTAAGAAGCTCGGGTCGATTGCTTGCCCATTTTCGTAGCTCAAATGAGCCACAACCAAGCAGAGCGATGATTTGCGTTTTAATCTCACGAGCATCTTCCAGCGAAGAACTTCCGGTCACGACATCGTCTACGAAAATATCGGACGTCAAAACGATTTTGGCCCTCGGGTATTTGTTCCCCTCGTCGTTAGCCAGTTGCTGAATGGTTCGACATGCCAAGAAAGGAGCCGAAGATACCCCATACGTTACGGTGTTTAAAATATATTCCTGAAGCGGTTCATCTGGGTGAGCTCGCCAAAGAATACGTTGATAATTGCGATGATAAGGGACGACGTTTATTTGACGGTACATTTGGCGCACATCTGCCATAAAGACAACTTGGTGTTCACGAAAGTGAAGAAGAATTTCGATAATATTTAATTGTAACTTCGATCCTGTCAGCAACGTGTCGTTTAGCGATTTGGAGTTGGCATCCTTAGCCGAAGCGTCAAAAACGACGCGAAGCTTCGTTGTGGCGCTGTCAGGACGAAGAACACAATGATGCGGTATGTAGTACTTGCCTTGACCCATTTGGTTGGCAGGTACCAAGGTCATGTGACCACTTTCGATATAGTCGGTCATAAACTCGACGTATTGTTGTTTTAAGTTTTGATCACGAGACAGACGTCTTTCAATAGCATGAAAGCGTCGTAAGGCAATTGCGCGAGAACCTTCAAAGACAGGTTGCTCATTGTCCTTGAAGGGGAGGCACACGACATATCTGCCCGTCTCGTCACGGTAATGATTGTTTATAAAACTGTTTTCACAGAGTTGATCATCTGGGGTCAATCGGGAAGATATTGGAACGTTATCGATTTCCCAGAAACGTTGAACGATATTATTTAAGCTATTGTCTACAGTGGGAGCTGCTACTCCCAGTAAACAAGACGAAGCGAGTCGAGACTTCCCAAGAAGAAGCCAGCCAAAAACTGAGTTAAAGGCTCGCGGTTGAGAGGCATTGCCTTTCAGACGTTGTTCGAGAAGTGACTCGGCAAAAACGTCGGCGCCTAATAATACGTCGATCGGGCCAGGGATGTCAAAACCAGGATCTGCTAGCGGTAATGTCTTGACTTCATCCCATCCCTTCGTATTTAATTTTGCTATCGGTTGATCTCCGCATATGCTTGGTATGACAAGCATATCCAAACGGAATTTGACGTCACGGTTGGTACCAACATCACACGTGACAACCCCGCTAACAGATGCTGGATTGCCACCTAGGCCATGGACGTTAGCATGACCTCCTCTAGGCTTCAGGTTCAAACGTTGAGCCGCGTGTGCTGTGAGAAAATTATTTTGGCTACCGGTATCAAATAACCCGCGAAATGTGTGAAACTTGCCAGATGCGTCACGAATTTGAATTAGGGCAGTGGCCAGTAGTACGGTAGTATTTGGACCTGAGTTAGACTGCGTTACTGATTCCTTAGCTACTAAGGCTACTGAACTTGACGTTTCGCCAGCGGGGCTTGATTTACTAGCCGCTTGATCCCGATGTAACAGAGTATGGTGTTTACGTTTACATTTTTGACAAGAAAATATTGACGTGCATTCTCGCACTGAGTGAGATGCGTTAAGGCAGTTGTAACACCATCTCTTTTCACCGGCCACAGCCATACGCTCATCCACCGATTTGCTTAAAAAATCCTTACAGGCCGATATGTGATGTGCATCACCACAATAGGTACATTTACGAAAATACTTCGGGGTGGCCGCATTGCTGTTAGGCTTTACCTCTGGTTTGTCACCAACATTAACAGGATTATTTACGGCAGGGGCGACAAGGGAATGCACTACGTTATGTTTTTTATGTTTCTGCAAAGACCCCGTTACCTCCTTCGAAACGTTAGTGGATTTGTTGGTGACCGTGGCGGTAAAGTGCGTGTCGCGTATTAAAGCTTCACCCTTCAAATGTAAAAATGCCCTTAATTGCTTATACTGTGGAAGCTCAACGTCGGTATGTTTTTCTTCAAACTCGCGTCTTAATTTAGTATCGAGTTTTGCGAGAATATTATAACAAAGAACAAAATCCCAATGCTCGGTCGGTAAATGTAACGTTTTTAAAATTGTCAAGTTCTCGTCGATCGTGTCTAAGGCGCGTCTAAAATCCTGAGCGTTTGTAGTTTTAAAATTAACCTCTAGAATATCACGCCAGCATGTAAAGGCTAACTCGCGTTTATTCTCATAACGCGACCTGAGAGCATCGTATGCGCTTAAATAATGTTCACTTGAAATAGGGAACGTTCTTATTAACGATAAGGCATCACCGCTTAAAACCGACACCAAATAATGAAACTTCTCGATATCACTTAATACGGACGATTCGTGAATCAACGCATCATAAGTCGCAATAAACTCGGGCCACGCCTTAACAGCACCTGCAAAGGTTGGCAACGTAATTTTCGGTAACCGCATATTGCCACTGTGTGAACCTATCGTTGAGTTTCGTTTAGAATCACTTAATTGTTGAGGTGATAAACACGGCTGAAACTTAAGTTGAATTGCCAAAACTTGAAAATACATATCATCGAAACGTTCCTGGATTTCATCCTCATCCTCAGGAGCATCATCCTTCAAAAGATCCAAAATAATAAAATGAGCCTCTTGAAAATTATTAGCAATGTTTTTTATTTCCTGACAGTATGAAAGAAACAACTCGATTTGCGATTCATCGGTAGTGGCTAAGTTCCCTATTTCTAAAGCCTTCGTAACACGGTTGTAAGCTATCGTTCGCTTACGTCGCAAACTCGGTAAATTATTAACGGAATAAGTTTGTTCGGTACATTTTTTAGGTATGAGTTTAGACTTACGCTTTGCTAAATAAGCCATGGTGAATCACTAATAAATGCTTACTAATGTACCTATAAACAGTTTAGTATGTAATAGGCACTAGAACAACAAACAACATTCACACTTGAAAATATGATTTACGTAACTATGCACGCTAATCGTTCACTTCGATTGCCGGAGTGCATACAACGCTGCCTCGAGTCACACGTCACACGACGTCGGTCGGTCGGTAGGTAGATAGAATATAATTGAACAAATTCAATGCACCCACAATGATTACGATTTTAGGAAACTTACTTGTTTAATTTACTTAGCTAGTAACAAATTGCGATTTACACTGTATACGATTTACCTATGAAACGATACGAACATACGGACGCACTGAAATTCAAGAAATTGGTTACGATATATGGTGTAATAAACGTTACGATACGATGTTATTTGAAATTTAGCGGAATGAAAATTTCAAATAGATGAAGTTCGATATGTTGTGCGATCGAAAGTGAAATTGTAATCGAATCATGCACTTAGTTGATACACAAAATTATGATGTGATATATTTTGCAATATGGGTAATTGCAACGGTAAACGGTAAATAATAATGTGCAGCAATAGGCATAAAACGACTCGATATGTCTGCTTTTCACAGAAATTTGTGATATGAGTACGCCATCTTGAGCATAGGTTGTAAGAAGTATGTAGGTACTCGGAACAAAATGGAACAAAGACGTAAATTTCTACTTAGTAAATTAAGGGAGATGATTACGTTAAAATAGTTTACGCTTAATTAATGTATAAATCACTAAATAGAATTGGTATTTGGCGGGCTGACTGTTACTGGGTACCTAAGTTCCCGGGTTTCGGCACCATAAAGATGTGGCAGAACGGACGCGATTTTTGTGGGTAATGTCCTTTCACCACTCTGGATAGAATATCCTGAGGGACATTCGACGGTAATAATCGGTACAACACGATAATCAGTTGAGAGAACAGATGCACAAGCACTTACCATGTAGCAGCAAATACTTGATGGCTTCGCGGAGACGGTTCTTCGTAATTTTATTGTCCTTAGGTACTTGCCGGCCGGCCAACTACGATATACAGTTCCTGAATACACTAACACACACGATGATACTCGTTAGGGCACAAAATAGGCACTCAAATTGCAGAAGACGTTAAATTTCAATCTAGCACTTGAACGTTGCGTAGGCGTCCATGAAGAGACGGAGAGGAAGCTCGTTCCTTCGTTTGCCACTAGGGCGCGTTGAAAACGCCGGTGAGTGCTGCGCATGCGCGGTCATTTCGCGCGTTCTCATTGGCTGGATTACCATGTGCACCGATTCAAATGAAGCGATATGATTGGACATTACATGACGTTGTAAGATGCGCGAAATTTAAATCATTGAAAATAAATTAAACGTTTGGAACGGAACAACGGTCGCTTTTTTTGAACCACGTGAAGCTCCCCCTATGCTTCGTGAATTGAACACCCCCCTTAAATATTATTTTTATTTCATTTTTAGTATTGTGGCAATAAATGTTATTATTGTGGCAACAAAAATACAACATCTGTGAACATTTTAACCTCCTTGCTATTACGGTTCATGAGATACAGCAAAAAACGCCAACAACTACTCTGTTGTTTGGGAGCCTCTCTTAATTATTATTATTATTTTGATTTTAGTATTTGTTGTTGTTGCTATTACGGTTCTTGAGATCTAGCTCGGCGAGTGGTAGCCATGAAAAAGAGCTAAAATATTAAGTTTTTTGTATGGGAGACCCTTAATTATTATTTATTTGTTTTCCTGATTTGTTGTTGTAGCGACAACAGAAATACACAATCTGTGAAAATTTCGACTGTCTAGCTATTACGGTTCCTGAGATACAGCCTGGTGACAAACGGACGGACGCACAGCGAAGTCTTAGAAATAGAGGGTCCCGTTTTTAGGGTTCCGTAGTAAACAAGGAACCCTTATAGTTTCGCCATGTCTGTCTGTCTGTCAGTCCGCGGTTTTACGCAGAGACTATAAGTACTTACTAGAAAGCTGTAATTTGGTATGGGTATGTATATGTATTAATCATGCCAAAAAAGTGGTACCTAAAAGAAAATCTTGAAAAAAAAATTTTTTAGGGTAGCCTCATACAAGTAAAGTGGGGGAGTAATTGTTTTTTCTCTTTTTACCCATTGTGTGGGGTATCGTTAAATAGGTCTTTAAAAAATATTGTGAGGTTGAGAACATCATTTTTCGATTTAGGGATCCGTTTCCGATATATTTGGTTTTAAAGTGCGAATTTTTGTTAGAGGTAACCCTAAAAAAATCACTTTTCTTCTAGCGTAAATCAGACTATTTAGGGTGAACAGAAACACAGTATTTTTCTTTCTAATACTTATATTTCTTAGTGTGTAATAAGTATTCAGTGAGCTGGCTGCTCGAGTGCGCGCCGCACGTGCCGCAGATGCGCGTCCCGCAGCGCGTGCAGCCGTTGCTGGCCGCACTGCGCGCGCAGCGCCAGCGCCGACAGCAGGCCGCAGCGCGCCGTCGCGCTCTCGGCCAGCACTGCGCCATCCGACACCTCGTCCGCTGTCACCACTGCGATAGTTTCTATTTCACCTGACATCACACGTTATCTAAATTATAACTTTTCTCCACTGTACATTTTAAAAAAATTGCAGTGTGTCGGAATCGTTTGTAACGCTTTCCTGTTTCCGCCCTATCTACTGAACCGATCATCATGAAATTTTGCTTGATATTTACATATAACAACAACGGATTTTCTTAAGTACAGTGATTCATTCATGCAAATGTAACTTTATAATTCTATATATTTATACGGGATAACAAAGTTATTTATGCAGTTGGTGTATCTAGAAAACTGGACCAAAAATGCGAAATTTTTGAGTATTTCCTTGATGCATACACTAAACACTTACTATATTCTATAAATAATTAAATAATAATTCTTAAATTATTAGTTCTAATTGAATAAAATTTGAAATATACCGCGTTGATACAATGCCTGCTTGGTACCTGAAAATGACTTCCGGTTTTATCCACAACGAAGTTATACGGCCGTCGCCGCTTTTTTGCTCGACTTGGGGGGCACTATCGTGCAGGTATGTATGAAATGCAATATTAAGTAGGTATTTTACCGCAAAATTGTGGCCAAGGTAATAGCGGCAGCGTGACGCAGAACGTGTTGGTCGCGTGCACGCGATGCGCGCGCGCCGCGAGGCCGTGGCGAGGCGCCGCGCCGCCGCGCGGCTCGTCGTGCGCCTCCACGGTGGCGCGGCCGGCGCAGCGCGCGCCGCACTCGTACGACACGCTGTAACGCCAGCTCGAGTAGTTGCTCGCCTCCTTTTCTATAGACCATGACACTCTGTAAGAAATAATAATCCATTTAACAGTTTGTTACTGCTTCTTCTGCACTCCGCTTTGGAAGCGCCGTGAAACTTAGCCTTATGTGAATTACTGACGTCAACAAGTTTTTAGATGTAAATTAATAATTGTATGGCAATTAATAGTGTTTCAAGAAAAACCCATCCCAATACTTATGTTACAACTATAAGGGCTTATTTTATTTTATTTATTTAAGTGATAAGCTTCAAAATAAATATTTTCAAGGTTTGTTGTGGGAAGTCAAGGGGCAACCCTTGACTTCCCACCACAAACCTTGAAATTTGGGATTAACTTGACTTGGGATTTGCCTTAGACGATTTTGCATATTGATTTTAGTGGACTTTATAATATGAAAACGGTGTTATAAATGCTCGCTCATGAACAACTTGTGAAAACTGTTATATGGATTCGTATAGATTTGTCACCAGAAGCTCCCACGAGGCTTTCAAAGAACATACACCATCTTTGATAATATTTGCTAAAACTTTACCGCACAACACCGATACTTAGTGTTTAATTATACTGGACATTGGCTCACTGAAATCTCGGCGGAAGCCATAATATAAAGCAGACAGAGAAGATGAGGAACTATTTTCAAATATATTTATTTATCTATACATATAATAAAACAGTAAAAATATTTTGTCTGTACATTTCGTATTTTTGACTGAAATGGATAGAGGAAGACTTAAAAAGCAAAAAAATTCTTGTCTGTCTGTCTGTCTGTCTGTATGTATGATCACATTTATCTCCGGAAATATTGGACGAATTCGAATGAAACTTTTTTTGCTATATAGCTAGCCGGGGTAAGATACCTCATGAAGAACCATAATGGTCCAGGTAAACTATAAGATATACTAGCTGATGCCCGCAACTTCGTTCGCGTGGTCTATATGACTCCGGCGTATTAATATACCTTAATACGAACTAAACATACATAATACCTCGGCTTTAAGTGTTGCCTGTGTATTCAGGGCTTGGAGAGACAGCAAACTCTCGTGTTTTGTCGTATGGGCTGAAACTTACGTTGCCAAAAGGAACGCTGGGCGGTCCCCAGTAATATGAGCTAATCGTAGTCTACGCACTCTATCCCAGAGGAGAGTGTGACGTTGTAAAATTGTCGATATAACATTTAACATGGTACTTAGTGTATCACATGTTCTAAATCTTAGATTTTTTCACCTCAACAAAAAATACTAATCAGGCTCAACAACTTTTACTACAGCGTCATTTTTATATATCCTATAGTTGACCATTATGGTTCGGCATGAGGTATTCCAAATCTTAGATATTTTTATACCCCAACAGAAATGCTCATCAGGCTTAACAACTTTTGCAAAGGGTCCACTTTTATATTTCTTATAGTTCAGCTGAATCATTATGATGCTGCATCAGGTGTACCATTTTTCAAAATTATTTCTACCATATATGTTGCCCCGGTTTAATAGCTAAGTATATAGCAAAAAACGTTTCATTCGAATCCGTCCAATATTTCCGGATATAAACGTGATCATACCTACAGAGAGACAGACAGACAAGAAATTAAAAAAAAAAATTTTTTGCTTTCTATTATGCTTTTCAAGTATCCCTCCGTGGCGTACCCCCACTTATTGTTAGAAAGTTTTATTTTGTTCAATTTAATTATTTGTCTTTAAATTAAGTAATCTTTGTCTGAGAAATACTTTTCCTTTTCAGACCTACATATATTTCGTCTCTGAAATACTTTTCCTTTTCAGACCCACATATATATATATTGCATTGTTAAAATCTTATGGTGTAAATTATATTATCACATACCAATAATATCTGCATACATACAATATAGCATTGTATAGAATTAGTATTAGTATAACACAGATAAATATACTACATAAACTTATTAAATAAATATAGTATTATATAAACATAGCAAATAAGTAAATATTAAATCAAATATGGGTTAGTATAAATGTTTATTATTAATTATAATAATTTATTATTATGTAGTACTGCGAGTTTGTACGTTGACGCGGACAAGCGAACTCAATTTATTATAGTGTTTTTTGCACGTAGCAACGCTGCCCACTGACCTTGGTGGCGGCCGGTCATTTAAAACCGCTTGCGCTCGGTCGCCGCCTCAGTCTTCGAATCTACTCTGCGCCGATCGCATGTCCGTCGTTGTCATACTCGCCCGCTATTTACTGTCGCGCTGCGCTTACGCACCTAAATCATTTCATTTTCTTTCGCACTTCTTTCATTCTTCTATCTTACGCTTACTCTTGTGCCCTTCTAAACTTTATGCTGTGACTGTGTTTGCTGTGTGCTAAATAAACGTTGTGTGTTGCTGTGCACTTGGACAATTTCATTCTTCTCACCATCATATCATCCTGCACGCTGTGAGTACACTTTGACCTGCACATACCACCCGCATAGTTAAACCTCTATCCATTTCAGTCAAAAATATAAAATTGTTGGCAACATCCGGTTTAAAGCGCCACCTGTTGTCGTCGAACGGAAATACAAGCGGCACGTAGCGTGCGGGGAGCGGTGAGTGACGTAACTCCCCACCCCGCCACTGCCTGCTAGCCGAGACAACGACGCGCGGGCACTTTGGTCTAGACCGTCTAACGGAAGACTTGCCTTGTCAATAATACAATAAAATTATTTGATACAATTATTTGATAATTGGAATAAAATAATTAGAAATTGATTTTAGCTTAAAAGGGTAACTGTGTGTTGATTTTGATTTAAATAAGTTAAACGGTAAATTTTGTTTAAAATGTTAGCAGTGTCTTATTTGATTTAAGAATAAATTCAATAAAAGTCTTGTTATAAGTATCTAATAAAAATAAAAGTGTTATGTGATAATAATTTAGTTTGTTTTCATCAGAAGTGTTCGTACCTACGCATCATGGGCAGAAGGCGACGTTATAGAAAACGAGCACGATCGTCTTCTAGTAGCAGCACGACGAGCTCAAGCTCCAGCACTGCATCGCCTCCACCCAAAAGAAAGGTATCACGTAGAAAAGATACCAAAGATGTGAGTACCTTAAACAATATTATTCCGGAGTTCGACCCCCTCAAGGACGATATTAATGCATGGCTCAGTGTTATTAAATCTTATGCTGCAACGTTAGAGTGGTCCGATGAAACGATACGTTATCAAGCTCTCAATAAGTTAAAGGGTTCTGCCAAGGTCTGGTATGATTCCTTGTTGCGTACCGACAAGCAATGGCCGACATGGAAATGGACTGATTGGCATATAAGATTGGCTGATAGTTTTCAAATACGTCGTAATATGTTTGAGCTACTAAAAGAAATTGTTAGTAAAAAACCAGTAGAAAACCAATCTCTTTATGAATTTTTCTTTGATATAAAGTGTAAAATTGATAGATTATCGTTAAACTTTACTGAGCAAGACATTATATCTATAATCGTTGGAAGCATAGGTGACAGTAATATAGGAGCATCTATTGAGGCGAGTAATTTTAAATCGTGTCATGATCTGGCAAGTTATCTTCATAGTCGTACCTATAAGTCTAAAAATTTGAAGCAAACTGGTTCGGGTAGTATACGTGAAAGTCAACAAAAAACATTAGAACCCACTCATAATTCTAATCAATCTTTTACAAGTGTTACTTCTTCGAACAGCAGCGGGTATCCAAGTAATGTACAAGATAGTAATCAAGTTGGCCCGGCACAGACTCGGAAAGTCATCAAATGTTATGGATGTGGTGGAAACCATAAAAAACACCAGTGTGATATCCTTAAGTGTAATTATTGTAGTAAAAATGGCCATAATGAGGCCGTTTGCCGATTTAAGAAAAACGTGAATTTAGCTAAACCCAAAACAGAGGAAACAAAGTTTATTTCTACTTCTGATCCGAGAAGTAAAGGGCATTGGGTAAAAGTGGCCTGATTTTCAAAATTTGCGACCACCGTTCAAAGTTTACTCATTCGAAAGATCATATTAAGATGTTTATTTTCATCTATGGCCGTTTCTGTCTACAGTGTATCGGAGCCGAGATATCGGCATTCATAATTAAAAAATAAATTACAATAATGTCGTCTAGATAGACAAAACAGGATCTTTATTTTATTATTTTTTCGTGTAAATATTACTTGATTCTATGATTTATATTATTTATATATAAAATAAAAACAGTTACAGTGGGGTATGCGACATTCATAATTAATACAACAAACATTAATATATTATTTTTATTACGCAGAATTTGATGATATCCTACTTCAGGCACTCATGCATGTGTACTTATATATTTTTACGAAAAAATTGTTTCATATGGCATAAAATGACACGGAAGACATGATAAGTCTCACACACAGATTTTTTAAGCCATTCGAAGGTAACTGATATGTCAGATGTGGATTAGAGAATTTTCTATAACAAAAGACCGAGGGTGAATGTGATTCATAACTTTTGGTGCGTTAAGTAAACAAACAATGGGAAGTTCCTAGAAAGTTGAAAGGCCCGCTACCGGTCGCGTTCATCCAATCACAGCGCAGGGTTCATTTACCTGACTCGGTTAGGCTTTGAAAATCGAGCAGGGTGGAGTGGAGGGGTGAAGGAAAGAGGTGCAGGCGCAGGCAGGATTCACTTCCCGTTTAACCTTTGTGTTGAGTGTGTGCAAGTGCGTTATATACTTTTGATTACCACGACCTTTGCTTTGTTTTTGGACTCTCTCTTTATTATCTTATTTTGTGACCTGGCATTACTAACTGGACTAAGAGTTTGCTGTAGTGATTTGGACTTTAAAACAATATGGATGCAGATAGAGCATCGTGTGTTGGCTGCCATCGAAGTTTGAACCGCATTGGCGGCACTCGCAGGAGATCTATGGTGTTAACGGCTCAACTGATGGAGCAAAACCCATGTTTAATGGCATACTGCATTGAAGTTATTAACATTCTTGAGGTAAGTGATGACATTTCTTATATAATTATTAATTGTTTAACTTTCTTATTTACACTAATATTAAAAAACAGTTGGTTTGTTAAAACGTGATAAACTCAGGGACTGTTGTGTCAAACATTATTTCATGTAGGTACAATATCCCAGTGTCAATTATATTTTGTTTGAAGTACATATCTTAAAGCGATCTCACTCGTCACAAAGCCATTCCTAACTTATTGAAAACTGGCCACTGGTTATATTTTCCCCTTTACCTTGATTATCTTTTGAGTGTCAAAGAAGATTAGTACTTGTGTTTCTTCCGCTTGCTCCCAAACCGGCATAAATGCAATAAGATGCAGTACGTGCCACTTTTTTTAGTGATTACTATATGTTTGAGACTTGCTATATGTTCGTAAGTCAAGTAAAAGAGGAAATGATTTCATATTTACTAAAAAATAAATAATTAAATCAATTTACCCAGTTAGATTTATCTAGGTACTACGATGTGTTTTAATTATTTTTTACCTATATATGGAGCTAATACGTATACAAATATATTGATTAAGCCTATATTTTGTATTTTACAGTTTGGTGGCGATGAACGGATATGTCGACCATGCTTTTTTCGAGCTCAGCGCTATGTCTCAAGAGATCAACAAGCAGAAGTTGCACCAGACCTACTTGAACAACATGCAGATGATCAAGTATTAGAGCATGATTCATCGCAAGGAGGCAATACAGAGGAATCTGAATCAGATCTTATTATTAATGAAAATATGCGAGACCAACAAGTGCAAGTTAGTAGACCGCAAACGATTGAAGTTCCTGGATATTCCAGAGCACCACTTAATACACAGTTATGTATTTTTGCTGATTGCACCAACACCAATCTTCAACGAATTCATGTTGACATAAGAACCACAATTCTTCAAAATAAAGGATTTTACCTTCCACGGGGTACACGTGTATGTAGAGAGCATTCAGATTCAGGGTTTCAAGATATTGAAACAAGAACACGTCGTGTAATTGCAAGTTTCTCGTCAAAGCAAGTGAAAGACATGATGGATATTTTAAGAAATCGTAGTTTTTAGATTTTGAGAGACTTTCTTCCATTAATAATGGAGTCTTTCATTATTACATTGGTTTCTCTAAGGAAAACTTTATGCGAATTCTTGAAGCAACCCCAAGTATCACACAACATCACAAAAAGGCTAAAACAGCCCTTGCAACAGTTCTTGCAAAACTTCACACCGGTGAATCAAATCAACGACTTTCTAGCGTATTCAAAATGACAAGAAAAACTTTTAAAAAAATAATGCGAGAAGTGAGACAAGAATTAATGACAGAGTTTGTGCCACAGAATTTAGGCTATGATCATATTACAAGAGAAGAAGTCATATCACGTTGTCTGACTATCCCAAATGTATTATTTGGAAATCCAAATGCTCCTCTGAGTGAACGTAGAGCCATAATTATATTAGACGGGACTTATATATATTTACAAAAAAGCAGCAACTATTACTTTCAAAGAAAATCCTATAGTCTGCACAAGTTTCGTCATTTACTAAAACCCTTTTTAGTAGTATGCCCTGATGGTCATATAGTTGATATTTATGGTTTATATGAAGCTACTACTTCAGATGCTCGTATTTTGTCTGAGATTATGAGTAGTGAAACTGATACATTTCATTGGTATTTTCGTGAAAATGATGTACTCATTTTAGATAGAGGCTTCAGAGATTGCATTGATGAAGTGGAGTCATATGGATACAAAACGTACATGCCAGCCTCCAAAGACGTAAATGAAAGTCAGTTAAGTGTGCGACAAGCAAATGATTCTAGGAAAGTTACTATTTGCCGTTGGGTTGTAGAAACAGTAAATGGCAGATTAAAAAATCAGTTTCGCCAATTACGTCACCAATACTTTAATGTAGCTGCAAGGCATCTTTTCGACGAGATAAAAATTGCTGCGGCATTATTAAATGCTTTTGGCAAACCCCTAACCGACCACCGCTTGGTGAACGAAATCGTAAACAAAATAATTCAATGTGATGGTGACAGAAACAGGTTAAGTGAATATGTTATAGAAAATAATCTCAATCGTAGATGGGCTCGTTTTCAGTCTATTGATGCGGCTTTATTAGATTTTAATGATTTCCCAATATTAAGTATGGACGAGCTTATTATATATGCGTTGGGAACGTATCAAATTCTCCAAGCCCGCAGTTATTACGGGGAGCATGTAAAAAGTGGTTCGTATATAATTGAAATATATAAGGAGCCCCACATAGAAGATTTTAGAGAGCAGAATTTGGATTGTCGGAATCCATGGCTACTTAGAGGAAAAATTCAATCAAGACACGTGACAAGCAGAATTTATTATGTTTATATTTTATTAGAAAGGGAACTAGAAGGAAGCAGCGCAATATTGGGCCATTATTGCTCATGTGTTGTCGGAAAACGGACTCTAGGCTGTTGCTCGCATGTAATGTCCATTATATGGTATTTGGGATGGGGTAGATACCAAGATAATCTATCTCCCCCAGCTCAGTTTTTAGACACAATAATACGACATGATCAAGAAAATGAAGTTTACGATGAACCGGAAAATAACTAAATTGTATAAATCGGAAAATAACTAATCTTGTAAACTAATAATAATGTAATATATTCATATTGATATTGTATGTGCCTATAATAAATGATTTGTTTGTGTGTATCTGTTGCATTTTATTTATCACTAGCAGTCCGCCCCGGCTTCGCTCGTGGTACCTACATAGCCTATTTCACTCCGGGATAATGTAGCTTTCGAATGGTGAAAGAATTTTTTAAATCAGTTCAGTCGTTTCTGAGATTACCCATTACAAACAAACAAACAAATCTTTCCTCTTTATAATATAAGTCTAGATTCCTATCCATAACGACATACTATACGCTTTAATCAAATCATTTTTGTTAAAAAATATTACATCTATATAGACGACTTACTTATTATTTGTCTTATTTTGATATTTGATATTTCGGCTCCGATATAGTTTACATCAATAATGTTTTGTATATTGTTATTCTCAACTATAAGGCTAATTAAAAATACTAGTTATATTAGTGGTCGCTGAAAAAAAAAATCATGCCAAGGCTCATACAAAATTACCCAAACCCCTTTGTAAAGACAATTGACATCAATAACTTTTCTCATGAGGCATTTATTGATACAGGAAGCAGCTGTTCCTTAATTTCCGAGTCTGTGGTGGAAAAATATTCGCTTCAATCTAAATTACTACCCTCACCAGTGTTGTTACAAGGTTTTTCTGCTAATAGCTCTACACCGGTTAAACGCAAAGTCACTGTAGATTTAAAAATGGATAGTGTTTCATTAAATAATGTGGATTTTTACATTATTGATAATTTAATCGGTTGCGACATATTAATTGGCCGTAACATAACGGAAAGAGATGATTTAATATACTCGCGTGTTGGTAATTTATTTACATTTGAGTATGCGCATTCTTTTACTGAATTTTGCGTTAGCATAAATGAGGCAGATATTGACGCGGAAACTCATTTAAGGGAATTAGTTTGCTTATTAAGAAAATATAAACAGTGTTTTGCGTCCAGTATTAAAGAACTAGGAAAAGTTAATAATCATGAAATGATTATTACGCTAACTGACCCTCGACCAGTACAATGCAGACCTTTTCGAGCCTCTTATGCAGATAGAAAGATAATCCGAGAGATGGTGCAAGAATTATTGGATAATAATATTATTCGAGAAAGTAACTCTCCTTACGCAAGCCCTGCGTTGCTTGTTAGTAAAAAGAACGGCGAGAAAAGGCTTTGCATTGACTACCGTGCATTAAACAAAATAACTGTCAAAGACAAGTATCCCATGCCACGAATCGAGGATCTTGTGGATAGACTACAAGGCTACAAATATTTTACCAGCCTTGATCTTAAATGTGGGTATTACCAAATTATCTTAAGTCCTGAATCGATAGCTAAATCAGCTTTTATTTCTGAAGACGGTCACTGGGAATATCTTCGTGTCCCTTTTGGCTTGGCTAATGCACCATCCTGCTTTCAGCAAATGATGAATAAAGTGTTGGGAAATTTAAGGTTTGAAAACGTCATTGTATATTTAGATGATGTATATTTAGTTACGGAAACCATTGAAGAAAATTTTGATCTTTTAGAGAAAGTTTTAAAAATTTTCCAAGAAAACGGATTGACTTTAAATTTAAAAAAATGTCACTTCTTTAAAACTGAGATAATATTTCTTGGATATAAAATAAAGCAGAATTGTGTAATGCCAAACGAAGCCAAAGTGGATGCGGTAAGAGGATTTCCCGTGCCTAAAACTACACATCAGTTACGACAGTTCTTGGGGTTAATCAATTATTTTCGCAAATTCATAAAAAACTGCGCTATTATTTCAGCTCCTCTTACTAAATTATTAAAAAAAGACGCGTCGTGGTCTTGGAGTTCAGTACATGATCAAGCGTTTGAAATTTTGAAAAACAAACTTACATCAGATAGCGTTTTAACTATTTTTGACCCTAACAATGAGACAATTTTATACACGGACGCAAGTCGCGATGGTTTAGCGGGTATCCTTGTGCAAGTTGTTGACGGAGGCGAAAAGCCTGTATATTACTATAGTCGTCAGACAACAGAGGACGAAAAGAAATACCATTCATTTGAATTGGAACTCCTAGCCATTGTAGCTTCCCTCCAGAAATTTCGTCTCTATTTAATCGGTTCACCTTTTACTATTGTTACGGATTGTAACGCAGTCAGATATGCATTAACTAAAAAGAGTATTATTCCCCGGATCGCACGATGGGTCCTTTCGACTCAAGAATTTGTCTACGATATCAAACATAGAGAAGGCACTCGTATGCAACACGTAGACGCCTTGAGCCGGAACCCAGTTCCATCAGGTGAAAGATCAGAACGGGAAATAATATTATCTATAACTGAGGGAGACTGGTTACTGTCTGTACAAGCGCAAGATTCTGACATCGTAAATATTAAAACTATTTTAGAGTCGGGTGACTTTGATAACCATAAAAATATTTTTGATTCATATGAGCTACTAGGCGGAAAAGTATACAAAAAAACGACCCAAGGTCGTCGTTGGGTGGTGCCAAAAAAGTGTATATGGCAAATAATAAAATGTAACCACGACGACATAGGTCATTTTTCTGTTGACAAAACGGTCGAAAGAATAGCACATATATATTGGTTCTCTCGTATGCGCCACATAGTAAAAAAATATATTAAAAACTGCTTAAATTGTATCTACTACAAAAATAAAGGCGGTCCTAAAGAAGGAGAATTATATCCTTTGCCGAAATACGCTCAACCTTTCCACACTCTACACGTGGATCATCTCGGTCCATTTGTACAAACAGTCAACAAAAATAAGTATTTATTCGTTGTAGTAGACGCTTTTACAAAGTTTGTGTTTATTTGCGCAGTAAAATCTACAAAGGCATCAGATGTTATAAACGAATTAGAGAATATAACAAAAACATTCGGTAATCCTAGGCGTATCATTTCTGATTCTGGTTCATGCTTTACTTCTAACGAGTATAGAGAATATTGTCAAAATAAAAATATTCGGTCGCATATAGTGGCTACTGGTATGCCCCGTTCAAATGGACAAGTAGAGAGATTTAATAAAACGATTTTAGAATCATTGAAAACTATTGGGGCAGATACGACCGAAGATAGATGGGACCAATATGTTAAAATTATTCAGCAGGGTTTGAATAGTACGATCCATAAAACTATCAATGCCATCCCTAGCGAAGTCTTTTTGGGCTATCGCTTGCGTACGGATAATGACTTTTTAGAACCTGACCTTGATAACGAATCGTTGGTGGATGTAACGAAGTTGCGAGCAACTGTAGATAAGAACATTAAAGAGAGCGCATCATCACAGAAAGAAAGATTTGATCGAACTCGGACGAGGGCTAAGGTTTATAACGTCGGTGACCTGGTACTGGTCAAAATTCAGAGCCAAAGCAACGATGGCCGAAGCAGAAAACTTTTGCCCGTATTTAAAGGCCCGTTCCAAGTAAAAAAGGTACTTGGTAACGACAGATACGAGGTGACCGATCTGAGAGGGTCGGAGAGGAGCAGTAAACCGTACAATGGTGTTGCAGCCGTTGAAAATATGAAGCATTGGATACAAATCGATGATTGGAGTCTGGATTAATTATGGTGTGCCCAGTATGGATTCCCGTGCCCGTGTTGGCAAGCTGTAGTTCTAAGGTAAGAATAAAAGGAAAAAAAAAACGAATTCATTATACTGAGTTTGCTTTTAAAGATTTGTCTTATGACGGTTGTTGTTACAGGTCTATTTTATAAAACTGTTTCTTAAGTATGGCATTCGGACATCTGATTTTAAGTAAAATGTTGTAGTTGCGAGACTAGATAAAACACTTGCACCCAAATTACAGTCACGTCGGACAGCAGCAAATGTGCTAGGGAGACTTTGGGATAACAACTCTGTACATTTAAGTAGCGAAATGCTTTTAATTGCAGGGTGATCCCAAGGAATAAGCGCTGGGAAAATCCTGAACTCGCAAGTGGTTATGTACCTTTGTGAGTATTTAAGTTGCCTAAGTGCTCTTAAGTGAAGGAAGAACCTGGACGCAAAGTCATGCTCATTTGTAGGTGTTTGAAAAGTGTCTCGTAACATCTTCCACTCATCTACTTAATGACAACCTATTTACAAAATGTCAGAAGCATTTGATAACTGTTAATTTGTTCCAGTGTTTTACCTACACTCGTGAGGCGCCTGGGACATTCGCCTTGCAGAATGGCCGTGTTGGCAACATCCGGTTTAAAGCGCCACCTGTTGTCGTCGAACGGAAATACAAGCGGCACGTAGCGTGCGGGGAGCGGTGAGTGACGTAACTCCCCACCCCGCCACTGCCTGCTAGCCGAGACAACGACGCGCGGGCACTTTGGTCTAGACCGTCTAACGGAAGACTTGCCTTGTCAATAATACAATAAAATTATTTGATACAATTATTTGATAATTGGAATAAAATAATTAGAAATTGATTTTAGCTTAAAAGGGTAACTGTGTGTTGATTTTGATTTAAATAAGTTAAACGGTAAATTTTGTTTAAAATGTTAGCAGTGTCTTATTTGATTTAAGAATAAATTCAATAAAAGTCTTGTTATAAGTATC
The DNA here is from genome assembly GCA_963082605.1 of Rhodophaea formosa. Classification (NCBI taxonomy): domain Eukaryota; kingdom Metazoa; phylum Arthropoda; class Insecta; order Lepidoptera; family Pyralidae; genus Rhodophaea; species Rhodophaea formosa. The sequence goes on along the minus strand of OY720213.1, from coordinate 22,754,332 downwards.
TAATAAAAATAAAAGTGTTATGTGATAATAATTTAGTTTGTTTTCAAAATGTACAGACAAAATATTTTTACTGTTTTATTATATGTATAGATAGATAAAAATGATGCCTTAGCAAAAGTTATTCAACCTGATGACCATTTTTGTTGAGGTATTTAAATTGAAGATTTGGAACACCTCATGCAGAACCATAATGGTCCAGGTCAACTATAAGATATATAAAAATGACGCCTTAGCAAAAGTTATTCAACCTGATGACCATTTGTGTTGAGGTATTTAAATTGAAAATTTGGAACACCGCATGCAGAATCATAATGGTCCAGGTAAACTACAAGATATTGTTAATTAATAAAATATATGAGTCAATTTCTGAGCACATGTTTATTTCACAACGGTCGGTTGAGAGTGAGTCCTTCACAAACAGTCAATCAATCCCGTTCAACGTTCATTCTATATTTAAAACATCACTTAGTGTTGCCATTTTTAAATACCGGTTCGCTTAAACTTGCCTGACTACAGTCACCGGACCAAGTCTTACAATAAAGTACGAACCAACCGACGAATCGGATTTATATAAATGGCAACACTAATCACAAGTGTCAACAATAATAATATGTCTTAATAGACCGACTATTTTCACTTTTCACCAACTGACATTACTAATCAATATTTGAGCACAACTGAATTGTAATACAATTAGTGTAAAATACTTCAATTAACAATATATAAAAATGACGCCTTAGCAAAAGTTATTCAACCTGATGACTATTTTAGTTGAGGTATTTAAATTGAAGATTTGGAACACCTGAGGCAGAACCATAATGGTCCAGGTAAACTATGGGAAATATAAAAACCTGCCAAGTGCGTGTCGGGCCACGCGCAGTGTAGGGTTCCGTAGTTGCGAATGACAACTTTGAGTTCACACTGTTCACACTCGCACCTCACAGTTTAAAGACCAAAAACATCCAACAATGAATATTGTATGCAATTTTACATTTTCGAGTACATTTAATAAGTTGGTTGCCTATAACTTTTTAGTTTGTACTTAGTACTCAACTCTGATAGCTTTCCTTTCAACTTTAGTATATATACTACTGCTGTAATTTTTTTGACGTACCTATCCATATATAACCGTTTAGCAGAAAGGGGGGGGGGGGGGGGGGCACGTACCTCTAATAAAAATTTTCACTTTAAAACCAAATATTTCGGACGGATCCCTAAATCGAAAAATGGTGATCGCAACCTCACAATATATTTTAAAGACCTATTTAACAATACCCAATACGATGGGTTTGTATAGAAAAAAAAATATTACTCCCTCTTTACTTGTATGGGAGCTAACCGAAAAAAAATTTTTTTCAAGAGATTTTTCTACCACTTTTTTGCCATGATTAATATAAATCCCCATACCAAATTACAGCTTTCTAGTACTTATAGTCTCTGAGTAAAACCGCGGACGGACAGACAGACAGACAGACATGGCGAAACTATAAGGGTTCCTAGTTTACTACGGAACCCTTAAAATGACGCTGTTGCAAAAGTTGTTCAGCCTGATTAGTATTTTTTGTTGAGGTATAAAAATCGAAGATTAAGAACATCTGATGCAGAACCATGTCAAATTTTTATATTGACAATTTTACAGAGTCACACTCTCCACTGGGATAGAGTGCGTAGAGTACGATTAGCTCATATTACCTGGTGACCACCCAGGGGTCCCGGATCACTCGTAACCAGGATATGCCCTTTTGGCAACGTAGCTTTCTATACGGCATATACGGCAAAACATGAGAGTTTTCTGTCTCTCCAAGCCTTTCACACATAGGCAATGCCCAAAGCCGAGGTCCGTCTCTCCCAAAGGCCCTTTGGAGATGTGCGCTTTATAGGTTGAGGAGCATGACAGCAGGTCAAAAGCACAGCGGAACAAAGGGAAATATTTGATTTGATGGTGCGAAGCTTCGAGCAACACGGCCTCCGTACCGGACGGTGCGAAGTGTTTAAAACAAAGAAGGGTAGCTGATTTTTTAAGATGCTTCAGAACAGAAAGGACTGGATAAAAATACCTGATGAAAACCATCCTCGCTGAAATCAGGCAAATAGTGTTCTCAAACTTTCAATAGTTTTGAAAGACCTATCTAACAATACCCAACACGATGGGTTTGTATAGAAAAAAAAATATTACTCCCTCTTTACTTGCATGGGAGCTACCCTAAAAAATTTTTTTTCAAGATTTTCTTCTACCACTTTTTTGACATGATTAATATACATACCCATACCAAATTTCAGCTTTCTAGTAAGTACTTATAGTCTCTGAGTAAAACCGCGGACTGACAATCAGACAGACATGGTGAAACTATAAGGGTTCCTAGTTTACTACGGAACCCTAAAAAGGCAATCGGATATTTTTATTTTTGGAGATTATCCATCGAGTGCTCTTTTCAATGCATAACGTAATAGAATGGAGGTACCTATTAACAGGTGGGTGAAACAGAAAAGCTAGTAAAATGCATAGACTTACGGCACTGAGAACAGCGAGGGATGCGTGGAGAAGTCGGCGAGCAGGTGCGCCACGCGCGCAGGCTGCGCGTGCGCGAAGGAGACGCGGGTTAGGAGCGCGGGGGGCGCGGGCGCCACCAGCCGCGCCGTCGCCAGCGCCGCCGCCGCCAGACACGCCGCGCCGCACCAGCGCCGCGCCGACCACGAACGCACCGTACGACGCAGCGCCAACGTGCCCATTATTAATAGGTAACCTTTAACATACCATAGATATCAGAATATTTACGATTATAAACATATTATATTGATCGAGCGAAGCATCTCTGCTTCAGGTTGGGCATAAATCTTTCGTTTGTATATCCGGGTGATCGATACAGTCGCAATTTTCAACCGAATCTCTTAAAAATTGGTGAGCAGGTTTGATAGGCCTAGCACATAGCAGACAAGTCATGGTATTTATTTAAAATATTAACCAACTTGGTATTACATGGATCTCACAACTTTTGACGATAGAAGAACTGAGATGCGAGACTTGGTTTTTATACAAGAATTATTTTTGACGGCTTAGGTATATCTTCTGTACTTATAACACTGTAGCAAGGAGCGACATGTCTTTACTTGTAGGTTTTATGTGACTTTATTTAATTAAATACACATTATTTTTACAGAAAAAATAAAAGTTAAACTAAAACTACTATTTACAAATAAAATAGGCCTGGCAGCTCGTTGCCCCGTGGTAGCGTGCCCAGAAGGCTGGCAGCATTGCCGCGTTGTATGGCAATGCTAATCTTTTGGCCGAAATATAAGCCAGCCCTCTTGTCATGAGACACCTCTATTAATTTTTTGGCGATGGCATTGAATAATTTACGTGCCGAGGGTCCCCACGGCCCTAGAGTTTCAACCCCAAACGGTTCAAATATATAATTGTTGCCAATACATTCATATTTGCGCCGTTTGAGGTTTTCCGCCGCCACCGCTGCTGTGCCGGCTTTTGATCCTGTGAAGGTACTGTGTTTTTGTACTTGTAGGTACATGTTTGATGTGCATGACTTTTTGTCCTGAACTTGACTTTTTGGCCTGTATGCTATCAATAATAAGGTACTGGATACAAATAAGACCTACTTAATTTCAAACCACTTTATATCATTATTGCTTGAAAAAAGCAATATTTTGACATCAGTTTGTAATGCTTCCTGTAAATTTAAACATGCTAATAAATAAAATACATAAGTGCGTCATCATAATTTTTACTACAAATTAAACAAAAATTACGTACAAGGCAGTCTAATAAGGCCCGGGTACTTCATTAAAGCCCTATCCATTTTCGTGTTTTCGAAAAAGTGTCAAACCATTAAAAATTATTTACTAATTGTATTTAAACTGAAAGCTTTTATTATTTATGTATGAACAACATTTTCAGCAAAATCGGGTACTGTCAATGGAATAGGCTTTATGCGCGTTACACATAGGCCTTATTAACCGCAATTTTCTTAATCCTTTTTTTAATAAATATATAATTTATAGTTATATAGGTAGTGAAGTGGTGTTAGCTTTTCATTATCATTTTGTATGTTCTTTTTATTAACCAAGACGTTTACACTGTTGCAAGTGCAAGTCCATTATTTTTCAGGCAGGCTTTATTAAATTGTATCCAGTACCTTATTTACCATTGATATTATGCAGGAGTAAATAGTTATTAAACAATTTTCGACAGACTTGATGACATGGCCTAACAGGGTGGCTTACAGGCACGGCTGACATCATAGGGTTCCAGTTACATAAAAAAGCAGTTAGTAGGTATTACCGTGAGAACAATAGCCATATCTGTATGAATTCTATATAACCAATTAGAGGCCGCGCCACTCGAAGGGAGTAACAAGTTAGGTTAGGAAAGTCAGTACGAAGGTAATTTATTTGTAAGTCTGTAAGAGGGTATTTTGATTGATATAGTAAGACTTAAGTAAGTACGTTCTTAGCTAGATCAATATATATATATACTTAATAATGAATGTGAAGTACCTGAAAGGTGCTGTGGCTTTGCTAGCGATCCCCAGTTCACTGGAGCGGCTGCGTGGCGCTGAAACGCCTATATTTAGCCGGCCGTAAACATCGCACTGGGCGCGGGCCGCTTACCGCTGGCGGGTCGCGCGCCGCTTGCCGGAAACTAGCGCGATAGCGACTTCCGCGGCCCCGGTATACACATCAAGATACCTACAATTTTGTTCGAGATAAGTAGCTACGCTCTCTTATTTTAAGAGTTACTTAGTTTTTTTGCATGTTTTTGGTGTTAATAGAATTGAGCGAATCAGTGGGGTCCGATGGAGATGACGATGATGTGGAAGTATGAGCTTGTGTCGGCCTCATATAGCTGAGCTGGTCATAGTTTTGGTTTATTATTTTTATTGGGTTCTTTATGGGGTTGTTTATTACTCGTTTATTATTCTGTTTCGGTCCCAGCAATCTCCGGTGACTGGGGCAGTAATCTTTTCTTTGGATTTTAATGATTTTTCCTCGAACATTAATAAGTAGCGTTGAGAGGAGACTAATGATTTTATCGTATTTTTCCCAGATTCTTATGCTTTTTAGTTCCTCCTGAAGTTCCCTTCGTTTTTGTAGTATTTCTGGAGGAAAATCTTCGCTTATGTAGTTATTACTACCTGCTAGAGATTTTTCTTTTTGAGCAATTCAATTCTACGACAAGAGATCGTGATTGTTACTACCACTGGTCTGATTCTTCCATTCTTTTGGGGCTTTCTTACAACAAACTTGTTTTTTTTTGCCGTTATTTGCTCGATATTAATAACGGCAACAGGTAGACTTGACATACTATTCGCAGAATATTTAGTTTTTGTTAGAGACAGCAAACTCTCTCGAGGCCCGACGACCGTTAGAGCGGCCGCATATTATCAGAAATTTCTGTTAGAAAAATTCTGACGCTCGCCGGAAGGCACTCGCTGCATACATTTTGTATTAGCTCCCGCACACTGTTAGAAAAATTCTAACGGGTCGTCCGTTTCTGATGCCCGCCGGATGGCACCTCAGCCGGACGTCAGAATTTTTTCTGTTAGAAATGGCGGAAGGCGTGTTTTCCATACATTTTGTACTAGGCCCCGCACACTATCAGAAATTCGCGTCAGTTTACCGTCCGCCGCCGTACGCTCCACACGTGTTTGGTTGTATTTTAGGAACCTACGTTTTTGACGAAAATGAGCTTAATTCAAGATTTAATTGCCGATGTGTAAAAATATCCATGTTTGTGGAACGCGATGATGAAAATTACCAGAATAAAATACACAGAGACTTAGATATGGAGCGAATATGCCAAATATTAATCAAGTATTGAAATCCATATTTCAATATCAAGGTTTTTAGGGTTCCAAAGCGTAAAACGGGACCCTAATTACGAGATTTCGATGTCCGCGTGTCACCAGGATGTATCTCATAAACCGTGATTACTATACAGTTAAAATTTTCATAGATGATGTAGGTACTTATTTGCTTTTGCCGCTATAACAATAAACACTAGATCAAAATAAAATAGGTAATAATTAAGGGGTGATCCCATACAACAAACGTGATTTTTTTGCCATCTTTTGCTCGTTATTTATAACGGCAACAGGTAGACGCTTCAGATATTCACAAAATATTTATTTGTTTATTCATCGCTTTAAAAATAAATAATTAAATCAAAATTAAATAAATATTAATGGCGGTCGTACTAAGAACATGTTTTTCGTTGCAGTTTTTGCCCGATAGTCTAATGTTGTATAGATAATGGTACGGGACCCTTCATGTGCGAGTCCGACTAGCACTTGGCCGATTTGTTTTATTTAAATAAAAAAAGCGCTAAGAGCAATAACATACGTATCTTCATTCATATAGGTAGATGTGCGTAAGCATACAGATGAAACACGACTGGGCTCAAAAGCTGCCGGATCAAAATTTCTGATAGTATGCGGGGTGCTTCCGGCAAGCTTCCGGCGAGCGTCAGAATTTTTCTAACAGGGATTTCTGATAATATGCGGCCGCTCTTAACCCAGGTTAACCCACACATTAGGTACGTGACGTCATCACCCGGCTGCAACCGTTCATTCGTTCAAATGTTGACGTTCGCTATACGGTACTGCCCTTAGAGTATTAAATAGAATAGAGACCGCCTAGTTCTCAGCTATAGATTCATCTCTTTCTTTTTAAAGTATGTAAGAAAGAAATAAATATAGGTTATACACACTTGACAAATGTCATTTTTGTTACCTTGATATCTTTATGCGACCAATTTGAAATATGAAAAATGAATATATAAAAAAATAGGGGAACCAATATAGACCCCTTCTTTAGCGGCGCTGTGCACTTTTTGTGATGAGGAAAAAACGGTAAACGCGCGACAGGTCACGTGACCGACATATTCGTCCGATTGAAAATTCGTAAGACGGCGCAGGGCGCTTGCGCGAATGTGCGTGTATATTTGTGTTACAGCGTGCTACGAACATTCATGGATAGTGACTGTAAGGAAAAATAATTTAAATTATGAGAAGTGATAGTAATTAAGTTTTCACTTCTACCGGCACTCCCGGGGTGCATGCAACCCGTTGTTTTTTTAACTAGTTGGCCCTATTAGCGTGTTTAGGATGACCTAGTTTGGCTTGGTCAAGGGCGCCCTAATTAAGAGCAAATAGTTTTCGGATGATTTGTCACCCAAATCAAGTGAGTTGGACAGGTTTAGGGGAAAATAACTTAGCCATTACTCATTTAATTCATTTATTCGGTTAATTTCATTCATTTTATCAATCGTCAAGTCAGCGCGGGGTCCTCAGGGCCCCCGCGCGGCAATAATTTAAAGATTACAATTAAATTCCAATTACAAAATCACTTATTCTAAGTCCAGAGGCCCGCGCGAACAAAGTCACTTGACAGCGCAGCTGCAGTATGTCTGGACGCGCTACGCTAGTCTTGTCGTCAGCAGCTTTGTCCGCGTGGCCGTACTGGCCGTGCGGCGCGCCGCTCTCGCCTCCTCCCCCACCACCAATAACGAAATTTGTTGAAAAAACAGACAGTACCTATATAGCTTGCGGATATCTAACAGTGGTACATCGCAATTCGTAACCAACCCGGGAGCGCCGCGAGCTGCGTCAGGCCTGCTCGCCGGCGCGCCTTATGCCTAAGTACTGCAGTAAATGCTAGCTGGCTAGCTCACAACCGTGAAACGTTAACTTTCAACACACCGTCTTTTTAAGTGCCTCCTGAATGAAACATCGATTTTATACTTATGTATGAATTAACCACGAATGCTTTATAGCATTAAATAATGCGGTAAAGTATAAAGCACTCGTGCCGTAATGGCCTTGAACCATGACACTGGTTGTTTTAGCACTGTTTTTAGCTTATTGCCAACATTAGAAACATGGGTAAAGATAAAGTATTTTGTTTTATTCAGCATAGAGTTCTGAGCTTCAAAAAATCAAGTAAAATATTTTGAAACCATGAACGCTTTGCTCAGCAAATGTATTTGGCAAAAATATTAAATTTTGTAACAATACTGTAATATGTTTATTATTTTAATAGTGGATTAAGCATTTTAACCTTGTAAAATACAAAATATTATATTTTTATTTATTTGAAGGTACTTAGGCAGTAGTCCCAGGGCAATATGCGCAAGTCCCTGAACCGACTCAGAGCTTGTGTTGGGATTGTAGAGCAAAACAGAGTTAGTGGGATTTCTCTGCCAACAAGGACTGTGGCGCCAATCTATCCATGCTTTCCCTTCTGTCATGCCCCGACTGCCCTGGACTCAGCTACATGACGCCAAGGACGAGGCAAACGGCGCCAAATACTGGTGAAAATAAGTGGCCATTTTAGACCCGCTGATCTAATTGAATGAAACCATTCCGACTCGACAAGAAGGAGAAGGTAATTCCGACTCGACAAGAAGGAGAAGGTAGCCATGTAGTTTTTTGGTAAGATATTATATGTATTTGAAAAATGTTAATCGAGGAAAATAACAATAGTATCAGTGCATATTGCGAGATATTTAGTGTAATGGACACTTTCCTAAGAAAAAAATATAAATAACAGAGTGGTTTAGTTAAATATAAACAATAATATGTAATCTATACATATAATAAAACAGTAAAAATATTTTGTCTGTACATTTTATATTTTTGACTGAAATGGATAGAGGGACACTTAAGGGGGAACAGTAGGCACAGTAGCGACGCCAATCATTTTATTCCTAATACTTTACTAATAGAAACAAATTCAAGAATATAAACAATACAAGTCTTAGTAAATAACCTGAAGTATTTTTGGAATCATGTTTTGATATTATGAGAATCAGTCATTGAGAGAAAAAGTGATAACCGCCAAAAACGGCCGTTTTTGGCGGTAATCAGATTCTCATAATTCTCACTGATTCCGATAGTAATAAACATGATTCAAAAAATACTTCAGGTTATTTACTAAGGCTTGTATTGTTTATATTCTTGAATTCCTTTCTATTTGTAAAGTATTAGGAATAAAATGATTGGCGTCGCTACTGTGCCTACTGTTCCCCCTTAAAAAGAATAATAGAAAGCAAAAAAATTTTTTTTTAATTTCTTGTCTGTCTGTCTGTATGTATGATCACGTTTATCTCCGGTAATATTGGACGGATTCAAATGAAACTTTTTTGCTGTATAGCTATTAAGCCGGGGCAATATATAAGGTAGAATTAATTTTGGAAAATGGAACACCTGATGCAGCATCATAATGTTCCAGCTGAACTATAGAAAATATAAAAGTGGAGCCTTAGCAAAAGTTGTTAAGCCTGATGAGCATTTTTGCTGAGGTATAAAAATTCTGAGATTTGGAACACCTCATGCAGAATCATAATAGTCCAGGTAAACTATAAAAAATACATAAATGACGCCTTAGCAAAAGTTATTCAACCTGATGAGTATTTTTTGTTGGGGTATTTAATTTGAAGATTTGGAACACCTGACGCGGAACCATAATGGTCCAGGTAAACTATAGGAAATATTAAAATGACGCCGTAGCGAAAGTTGTTCTGCCTGATTAGTATTTTTTGTTGAGGTAAAAAATATTTAAGATTTAGAACATCTGATACACTACCATGTAGAATTTTATATCGAGAATTTTACATATTACTGGTGACCGCCCAGCGGCAACGGTCCCCCTTTTGGCAACGTAGTTTTCAGCCCATACGGCAAAACATGAGAGTTTGCTGTTTCTCCAAGCCTTGAACACACAGGCAACGCCTAAAGCCGAGGTCCGTCCTTCCCGAAGGCCCTTTGGAGATGTGCGATAGGTTGAGGGCACTCTGCCCATACCTCAAAGTTTGGTGAAGTAGCGCAAGCTGACTTGGAGATAGCTATATTAGTCTTCTTCTTATAGTGTCGGTGGCTCAAAAAGTCTAAAAGAATCCTATATTTTATCCCTCCAGTATTTTGCAACAGCCAATGCAATGCCATACAATTTTATAACACTGCTACAAGTATTTTCTTATGTATGTTTAGTTCGTAGTGAGGTATATTAATACCGAGTCGTAAAGTTCACGCGAACGAAGTCGCGGATGAGTTAGTAATAGAATAAGACACTAAATACATTTGCAAACGTGTCGCTATTATGGTGTATGGAATTATGAACCAAAGTAGTATTTTAACTGACAGGTGTGTTGAAAAACGTCGTATTATTTCTCGTGAGCTATTTTTGAATAGCAAATAACAACACGCAACTCGTGTTGTAATGGTCAATTTATCTTACTTGAATCATGCTATACTATTGTGTGTCACTGTACACATGCAGAGTCCGTAATATATACTTACTGAGTATGTAAAGATACAATACGTTAATTGCACAGTCAAAATGAAGTGGAGCGGGCGCGGTCCCGCTGAGATCCCGGCGCGAGGCCGCACTACTTAACGCTACGTCTGCGACGCCCGTCATACGACTCCTATCAACTTAATTAGTCTTTGTAAAAAAATAAATACATTATTATTCAATGCATGTCCACAATATCGATGTTAATCATACACCTATGTATTTACAATTAATTATTGGATGTATGTACAAACTTAAGTAGTTTAGTCATTCGAAAACGGTTACACTTCACCGGCCGCCGGCGGAGCAGCGGGCGCGCGCCCGGGGCTCGGCCTCGCTCAGTCGGAGTCGGAGGCTCGGCCGGCGGCGGCCTGCTACCGGCGCCGGCGCCGGCCCTTGCGGTAGCCCTTGCCGTACCAGCCGCCGTCGTCCACGGCGTCCGGCTGCGGCGCCGGCGGCGGCTCGCCGTCCGCGCCGCAGCAGGCGCACAGGTAGCGGCGCCCGCGCACGCGCCGCCACGCGCGCGCCTCGGGCGCCGGCGCGCGCGCCGGGCCGTACCACAGACAGCGCGCCGCGCCGCGCCGGCGCCAGCACCACGCGCACTCGGCGGCGGCCGGCGCGGCCGGCGCCAGGATGGTGTGCAGGCCGGGGTACAGCGAGGCGCGGCACACCAGCACGGCGCGCGCGATGATGGCGGCCGCCAGCGAGGCCGCGCCCTCCTCGCCCGAGCTGCTGTCGCCCGCCGAGCCCTTCGCCGCGTCCTCCACCTTCGGCTCGAACTCCAGCAGCCGCCGCAGTCGGGACCCGAAATTCCACGACTCGTACTCGTCCTTCACTTCCTCCTTCTTTATCTTAGTATCTACTGGTGACGCGGACTCCGCCGAATGGTGACCGTTGAGGCCAGCAAATAAATGACCGTTGGTTACCGGCGTACGGCTGTCTTGCGTCACTGGTTGTGATTCTGTCCGTTCTTGTGACGTCGGGTAAAGTACCGGCCGTTGGTATGGTGCGGTGCGAAACTCGGGGCGGATAAGCGGCAGGCGCGCCCCCGCCGGCTGCAGCGGCGGTGTCGCGCGAAAATGCGATTGTGCGTTGAGAGGATTGCGCCAGGCGGGCCGCTCGGGCGGCAGGGCCCGCAGCTGCGGCCGCTCGGGCGGCAGAGCCCGCAGCTCCGGCCGCTCGTGCTGCGGCATGCGGAACCTCCGCAGCTCACTGAGCGGACGCCGGTCGGGCGGAGCGGGCGGCGGCGCGGGCAGCGGCGCGGGCGCGGGCGCGTGTTCCGCTCGCAACAAAATTGTGGCCTCGCCTGAACACATGTTAACCTGAAAAGTGATGATAAATTTACGATCACAATAACCACCGACAGTTTAAGGGACTTACCCCTTAAGGCCATTGTGAAGTTTTTAACTCTGTATGAGAAAACATTCTCTCGCAAGAACTCGAAAGAACAACCTTTGACGAGGAAGGTCTCTCCCGCCGTAGAGCTGGCGAACCAATGATGTAGGTTCTCTGACATTCAACATGCTAGTATGAGTAACAGCCTAAACTGAATTTGATTTATTTTCATAGTACTTAGAATATACCTCATTAAATTAATTAATTATGCTTATTGTGTTCGTACCATGGTTCTATAAAAACAAATGGAGAAATACAGAACGAATAAGGATAAAAAGTAAGTGTACTCACTCTGAAGGCTCGCAGCAGATCCGGCGGCGGGGGCAGGCGCTGCGCCGGCGGCCCGCGCAAGCGCTCGGCCAGGCGCCGCAGCGGCAGCTCCTCGTCCGAGTCGGAGGCCGAGGGCGACGACAGCGGCGCGCCCGGCGACGAGCGCCCCGAGCCGGGCGGCGACAGCGACGCGGCGCGCAGCAGCGGCCGGCGCGTGGTGTGCGCCTCGGGCTCCGCCAGCGGCTCGGCGTGCGCCAGCAGCGGGTCGCGCGAGGCGCGGTAGCGCGGCACGCGCAGCCGCAGGCGCCGCGCCACCTGCCGCATCACGGCGTCGCAGCGCGCGTTGATCTTCAGCGCCGCCACCGAGTCCTTGGGCGTCCACTGCAGGTTGACGATGTAGAGCGCGGGGCGCGCGCGCGGCGCGGCCTGCATGCGCCACAGGCGCGGGTAGCGGCGCAGCACCTTGAGCGACGAGCCCAGGCACAGCACCACGTCGGCGCGCGCCGCGTGCCGCAGGGCGCCGGCCCAGTTGAGCGGCCAGGCGGCGCGCCCGCGCTCCCCGAAGTGCACGATGGAGTCGCGCAGCTCGGCGCCGCACGCGTGGCACAGGCGGCGCGTGCCGTGCGCGTGGCGCGCCGTGCGCTCCGTGGTGTCGAAGGCGCGCAGGTACACGCGGCGGCAGGCGGCGCACAGCTCGCAGAACATGTCGCCGTGCAGCTCGGCCAGCGCGCGCCGCGGCAGGCCGGAGCGCAGGTGCAGGCCGTCGCAGTTCTGCGACACCACGAACTTCAGCGCGCCGCGCGCCCACAGCGCCGTGAGCGCCATGTGCGTGAAGGTGGGGCGCGCGCGCGACACCTCCACGCGCCCCACGGGCTCGCCGCGCTGCAGGCGCGTCCACACGCCGCGCGGGCCGCGGTAGTCGGGGATGTCGGCGGCCGTGCTGATGCCGGCGCCCGTGTACACCTGCCACGAGCGACACCATGCTTCATAAACAATCACGTCGCCGATAGAAAATATTTTTTCATCTCACCTACCCTTAAGCAAGCAAAGTGGGCTGGATGGTCGCTATTACGACCTCGGACAAATTCCATAAGGCCCGAGAGCGCGTTAAGTATTTTTTTTAATTTAATAGGGCACTATACCATGCACACGTGTCAAATCTTCTACATCCAAAAAGTTTTCAAGTCGTATATTCAAAATTCGGAATTGCTAGTGAATCCAATTAAAAAAAATTGAAATATACTGCGAGAAATTTGGAATTGTTAATGGCCGTGGTGGCTGGTCCACTTTTTGGATAAAACATTTTCATTATCTGTGGAATCCTCGGATACATTTTCTGCTCATTCTAGTTTGCCGCTATTTATTTTTAGGCAAAATATTTATAAGTAATCGTAATCTTCATTAATTTGCATGAAATACATTCCCTATGATAAATTAATAGATGGTCAATAATGTTGATTTAGGTAATATAATCAGCCAGCTTGACGACGCGTAAATATTAATTTTCAAGGTAAACTATATTGATACTAAACAATTTTAACCATAATAATATGAAAAATATTATTTTTTTTACTCTACTATTTACTCGGTGAGATGAAAAACATTGTGTATAACGGCCGGTATTAGACATTACAAACTCGGACTACTAAAAGCACTTGGCTTCGCCTCGTACTTGTTAGTAGTAGCTCGTTTGACGTAATGTCTTCTATACCGTCCTTGGTACACAATGTACTAATGTTACTTACAAAGAAAAACTTTTTTTACAAATAGAGAAAAAGGATTCACAAAAGTGCTTGCCTTATCTTTATAGCAAACCAAATAGTAATCATCGCTATCATGCCGGTTTTAAATCAAGAGACCAAAGCGCTATGGCAGATTTTTAGTTCGGGGCACCAAAAGTGTCTTAAAACCTCAATGCAACCAAATAACTTATAATTTTTTTATACGCTATTCGATATTTAAGTCGTATTTATAACTATCCTGACATATTATTATTCCATCGAGCTCTGAGTTTTTGGTAATAATTTTTTTTCACCTTATACGGCACAATCAATTCATTAAAAGTATTATTTTTAATCATCAACAAAATTTGCATAATACAAAGAGTGCTGGAGCCCTGTGCTAAGTTAAAAACTTGTGTTACAGGAGGTCCACTTTTTACACATGTTACATTTTTAACATTAATAATCTCACTAAGTTGTTCGTTCTTTATATAAACTTCCACATATATATGTGGATGCACATAGAACATTAAAAATAAAAACAAAATACTATTAAAACTAAGAAAACGAAGAAAAGGTGCAAAGGTACAAAATCAATATATAGATATAATAAAATCGTAAGTGGGCGGTGTCTGTACATGGTAGTGTACATGGAAGAATTTTTGTCTGTTTGTCGGTTTGTCTGTTTGTCTATGAGTTTGTGCACGATAATCTCAGAAACGGTTTGACCGATTTGCATGCGGTTTTCAGCAATGTATTATGCCAAACTTCATTTATTTTTTGCTTTGTTTTATCATAATCGGTTCATAAATAAAAAAGTTACATCAATTTAAAGAAGCTAATCTCAACAACGGCTTGATCGATTTGCATGCGGTTTTCAGCAATATATGAATTATGCTAAGCTTCACTTAATATTTAGTTTATAAACAAAAGTAACATCAATTTTAAAAAACGTTTGTATGACGGTTAATTCGGCGAACCATCACCGGATGGCGCTGTGTTAAATTTAAAACGCGCTAAAATGTTCTTTTCGCTTGAACCGACTCAGCTTGCGTGGTGAGTTCTATATACTAGCTCCGTTTACAGGTGATCGTCCGGCGGTCCCGGGTGACTTGCAGGATAGGTCCTTCGGACACCGGAGCTTTCGGTCCATACGGCAAAACATGAGAGTTGCTGCTCTCTAAAGGTTTTGCCATTGGTTCTCAGTTCGGCCCTTCAGGTGATGCATGCAAATCGCGGCCCATCGGCCATATGAAAGTTTGCTGCCTCTTCAGGCCTTGCGCACCCAGGCACCTTGGTGACGTTTGCCTTACAGGTTGAGGGTACCCTGCTCTCACCTCAAAAGGCCGGTGAAGTAGCGATAGCTCATTTGGAGCTAGCTACATAGTCAATCAAAAAAATCTATATTTATGCTATATTCTATTTCATGCGACTTCTTCTGCTTAGATTCGTATATCATAACATTTTAACTATCATTGATTTCGTGTAAAATCTCAAGCCGTGTGGTTCCCAGTAGAGTAGAATAGGACCTCTCCAAGTCTTTCCGTGGATGTCGGAGACGGCGACTTAGAAAACACAAGCTAAACAAAGCTCCTAAACATCAAAGAAACCTCTCCAACCTGTCTGGCCAGCGTGGAGAGTGTAGGCCAAAAATCATCTGTTTTTTTTTCATGTGTGCAAGTGGCCAACACTGGTGTCAGATTTTTCAATCTGCCTAAAGGCATCTGACATAGCTTAACCGATCAGGCTAATATATATAGCGCTGGTAGCACAGAGAAGGTCGTGCTCTTGCAGTGGAGACTAAATAAGACCTGATGATGATGATGATCTCAAGTAGGAACTAGGTTAGTTCTAGATATCATTATAATATAGCCTCTAAGATGATAGCCACTAAAGAAAACACGTGGCTTTGTAAAATTCGGGCGAGCACAAAAAAATTAACAAGCGGCAGCAAGAACAGCTGAAATTTTGAGCTTCGTTCCAGAAGTTATAGAAGAAGAAGAAGCTACAAATAATCCCATCGAATTTTTAGAATCCCTTAGTACTCCTGGGTTGCCAGCTCATAAAATAGTTTTAAAAGTTGTAAAGCTCCTTAGCCACCAAAAGTCTGTAACGGCACCAGATTAAAAGTAACCAATTTACAACAAAACATGATAGAAGCAGAAATTTTGACAGGGTGCGGAGCTGTTGAAATTGTTTTATACCCCGAATCCCTCTAATTCCAAACAGTTTTCCGTTTTGTTAACAACGAGTCCAGTTTCCAGTAAGCCTATGCTACGCGATGACAATTAATAAAGCACAAGGCCAAAAGCTGAAAGTTGCAGGTGTGGATCTGAGAAATAGCTGCTTTTCCCACGGATCCAACGATGAAAACGAATTTTGGTATGAGCGTTCCTAGAAAACTTTTTGCTTTGATCCCCGATGGCTGTACGTATAATGTTGTATACAGGGAAGCATTACTGTAATTTTTATATAACTTCAAAAAAAAGTCAGCCCAGCAGTGGGACCCAAATATACCTCTAACTACATATTTAATCATTTTTATCCTAGCATATTCACGGTATCATCCTCAGCGGTAACACTTCAGAACCCGGGGTCCGCTAACCTAACCTAGGTGATTTTACACGGTTTTTTACACAGAGCGACTGTCGTCTGCAACCCAAATAATTTTGAAAGGACTTTCATCGTTTGAATAACGGTACGGTATAATACGGTTTTCAATGTCAGCGTGGACGGAGTCGCGGGTACAGCTAGTACCTAATAATGACATAAACTACAAAACTTCTAAGCATTATATCTCAAAAATCTGGCTTTCTATAATTATGATTTTTTTACCTTCACAATCGGCAATATAATTATGATCTATAAAACAAGGTAGGTATATTTCATTCAACGATGATGACTTTGGTTGTTAACTAAATGATGTATGGGAAGCTGCCATAGCTATTTCGCATTCTACTCATATCAGTATCACTCACACATCAGAAAATAAACGTATAGCTACTTTTAAAACAAATTAAGTTGTGAACTTGTATCGTAGGATACTAACTCAACAATAGTATATTAATAATAAATAGTTTATTTTCTGCCTCTACAAACACTAGCTGAGAGCCGCAGCTTCACCCACGTGATATATAATCCATGTTCTTCTCAGTACCCTAGCCTATGTGTATGCAAATTCTTTCATGATGATAGGTTCAGTTGTAGTGTGGTAGTAGCTGAAGTAGCTATAAGATATATATGTATGAGAAGTTATTGAATAAAGGAGTCTAACATCAATCGTCTTTCAACCAAGTCGCCTCCTCTCCCTACATGGCGACCCTGCCAGGATTGGGTGTGAAAGCATAACAAAGTTTACGTGTGTGGTGTTCCTTACACAATCAATGAGTTTTACTCCTAGCATACTGCGTTCCATGTTGCGCTGACAAACCTTCAGTTTGCGCTTTTTGATGTCAGTCAAAGACCAAGTTTGGGCACCGTATGTGAGGATGGGGAATATGCACAAGTCCATAAGTTTCTTTTTAAGGCTTAGTGACAGACTGCCTTTCATATGATCTTTCGATTTCTTTGTCCTGTCGGTCTTGGAATGAAACTATTTGGCCTAGGTAAATGTGCTGCTGGACATATGCAAATCTTCCCCCCAACATTCACCGGACCTTCGGTGTTATTAGTCGTGATTTTGGTCTTTGACATATTCATTCTGAGCCCTACCCGAAGGCTTGCAAGCATATCTCATACCTTTGAAGTGGTAAAGAAGACTACGTCGTCGGCGAAACGTAAATTGGTCAGCTTTTTAGTACCAATGATTATTCCTGCATACTCGTTTTCCCTTTTTGCACACAACTCCTTAAAAAGTTCTTGAAGGGTGCAGTTAAAAAGTTTTGGCGACAAAGGGTCACCCTATTTTACTCCTCTTTCTATAATAAAAGTGGGGCCAGAAGATTGAAGTTTAACAGAGCTATTATTATATACATTTTGAAGAAGTTGGATGTAAACAGGTTCAACATCCTGGCTACGTAAAGCATCAAAGATAGAATGGTGGAAAATACTATCAAATGCTTTCATATAGTCTACGAAACCAAGATATAAAGGCCGTTTGAACTCATGGTGCTTTTCAATCAGCTGGTTAAGGGTGTGGAGGTGGTCTGTTGTAGATAGACCAGAGCGGAAGCCAGCCTATTCCAGGGGCTGAGCTTGCTCCAGCTTAAGAGCTATACGGTGTTCAATTATTTTGATAAAAACTTTGTAGAGGTGGGAGATCAGGCTGATAGGTCGATAATAGCTTATGTCTGAAGTGTCACTCTTTTTGCGTAAAAGTTTTATGTTCGAGTGTCAGAGTTCACGAGGGATCGATCCAGTACGAACATGGTATTAAATAAGGTAGTCAAATGTGGTAGTAGGGGCGAGGCTTCAGGGGTCGTATGTTAAATTTCCCATGAGGTAATACGGTTCAGGAAGTCTCATTTTGCACATCAATCCCAATGTGCAATTTGGCGAAGGGGCATTGCAGGAGCGCTACGGTCGCCAAGATAGCCATGTCAAGTCTGGGGATTTTCCTTCTCGCGGTTGCTGCCTGTTATTGGTCTGATTCCCTATGAAACAGACGTAACGGAAATCTCCAGTCGACCACCCGAACCACACCCATCCACACCTTATCCCTAAACTTCCTCACCACACATCCTTTCTAAAATCCGCTGCGATACTTTGTGGACAGGTAATCGCGGGCCTGACAACTCAAAAAACAAGCAGTTATCAGGCGGGAGGGGGGGTATCCACCCACGTGTTTGTGCCGTGCGTGGGGACCCGTAATGGTCGAGAAGGGGATCCTGGTAGTTGAGCCGAAGCGAGGTAGGGTGTATTTATAAACCACGCCTAGGCAACACACTGCTTTGGCCCTGGATTGATCTAACACGGGGGGTCCGTGAAGTAGCTAATCCGGATCAATCGGCTGCGACGCCCAGTAAGATGGCCGTCAAGCGAGTGCCCTGGGCGGGTTCGACCAGCAATCGGTGGTGCTCGGTGTCATGGCTTGTTTTCTGGGTCATGTCTACTTGGTGCCTTCCTGATTCGCTCGGCCGGCTCCCCTGGGGTGCTATGTCCCAAAGGTATCTCTGGTGTCAACACTAGGTTGCACCCCCAACTGTGGGCTCCGTGGTGGGTGGACGAACCTGAGGGATGAAACTAAAAGAACACTGCATGGATCCTAAAAAGCAGAAAACCCCCAAACCCAAACACTCCGCCTCTGAAAAACAGAGTGCCGAGGCAATTCAACCCCTTTGTGGGAACAACTCTCCCCGAGAGGAAAGGCCGAGTACTAGCAGCTCCGCCATCCTCCTGGACACCTGGCAGGAGGTGACTTGGAAACGGAAAGGAAAGGGTAAAAACCGATCCCGACTGCAACATGCACACCTGGTAGGTGCCCAGCCATATGATAGGGCGGGTGGAAACAGGTATCAAAATGGACCATCACGTCGCCGTGACGAACGTTACCGCGACTACAATAGGAGACTACAACAGCCGGCAACTGTAACTCAACCAAGGACTGACCTGGAACAGGGAAGTTCAAGGACGAGTGAAGGTTCAGCCCGCGATCCCCGTCATTCAGACCCCTCCACCGCCGGACCGAGCAAATCCGAAGCGCCGAAACCTTGCCGGGAAACCGAAAGGAGACCTGGTGGGCAGAGGTTGTCCGAGGAAGAGCGAGGGAAAGCCGTGAGCGGTCAAAACCTCACCCACTCAGAGAGGCCGAAACCTGGGAACCAGGACCGCCAATCTGCTTGGGGTAAACAACAACGGCACCAGCCGTATCACAGGCCGCCGCTTAAAAAGCCGCCGCCTTCTAACCAACAGCCCGATGCTGAACAACGCTCCAAGCGAGCGCGCATGGACGACACCGTCTCACCGAGGGGGGAGCCCAAGCGCGCGAAGTTGGACTCGTCCAGACGCAGAAGTGGGACGACGTACGCTGGAGCAATCATCACCGACCTCCACGTGGCCATAACCACAGAAAACTCGTCGGATCTACAACAGCAGGAGCTGGAGGAAATACAAGCTGAGGTGGAGGAGATGCTTATGGCACACGTCCTCGACCCGAGTAGTACAGTCATCCCGGGATTCGGGGGAAAGCCCGTCATCGCTGATGGCGTGCTCAAACTCTTGTGCCGGGATGAAGATACTAAAACTTGGCTCGAGAGCGCAGTTGCCAAGATCACCAAGAAAGCTAGCAGATCGCCGCTCAAAGTAGTCCTTCAAAAGGATCTTGTTAAAAAATCTAAATGCGGTATCTTTCTACCCGCTCGGAGTGGAACGCTGGAGCAGCTGCATACCATGCTTCATCGCATGAACCCGTGGGCCGGGGTCAACAGGTGGAGTCTCTACTCCGCCATCAAACAAGATGCGGGTATGTATGTAACGGTAGGTGTACCTGACGACATCCTGCCCATGATTATAGAACAAGGCCGCTGCCTATCCTTCAGTCTAGGGTCGGTTTACCTTAAGAAAATAAAAACAGAGGTAGACCTGGACCCGGAAACGAAGAAACAACTGGAGGAAATAGTACAGGATATCTCCAACCTGTCTACAACCAACAAAGGTGAGGAAAACCCGATGGAGACGGGAATTACAACCCCTGACGTAGCGGTAGCTGGACCGTCAGGTGTAGTCTACCCCCCGAAGCCGACGTCGAGCCCAACACCAAAGGCGTCCACTGCAGCGGAATCTAAGGGGTCAGCGATGTCCACACCCAACAAAGGGACCGCTGGCGTAGCCGCTACAGTGCCGTCACAGCTGGCGATGCTAAAACTCGGGGGAGAGGAGGAGGTTGTAAGGGACACCTCCAATGACTCAATCGTCCTCACTGAGTCAGATCTGGATGACTGAGGTCATCCAGATAAACCTTCAGCATAGCCAGACCGCAACGGCTACCCTGCGGAGCGAGCTGAAGGCACATAACACAATGGCGTTGATCCAGGAGCCGTGGATTAACAGCCAAAACAGAATAAGCGGCTTAAACAATATAGGAGGTAAGCTTATATATGACTGTACATCAACTCATCCGAGAACTTGTATTTACTTACCACCTAATTTCGCAGCAATGCCTCTAACACATTTATTTTCCAGAGATCAGGTAGCCGTGAAGATCTCCAAAACAAAAAACAAAATAATAACAGATACAGTGATTGCCTCTGTCTACTTACCCTCGGACCAGGTGATTCCTACAGAAGCCATGATTGAACTGGTAAGCCACTGTACACGTAACAACCTTGAACTCATAATCTCAGTAGATGCAAATGCTCATCATCCTTTGTGGGGCATGGCTGAGTCAAATGATAGAGGTATAGAACTTGTAGACTACCTGTTCCAGACTGATCTTAACATCATGAACAGAGGTAACAAACCCACTTTTGTAACTAGACGTAGCCAAACAATTATAGATCTTACACTAGCAACTAGCCGAGTCGCAGAACACATACATCGGTGGCAGGTGTCCGACGAATACTCAGGTTCTGACCACAGATGGATCAGGTATGTAATTGACTACGAAGTTGTTATACCTACACCCCGCAGAAACCCAAGGAAAACCGATAGGAAGGCCTACAAAGCCAACCTAGAAGAAAGACTTGGTACCGCGCGTGATACGACAAACCTCAACAACTGCGTAGAGATAGAAAACTATGCAAAAGAAATATCAAATGCTATAGTAGAAAGCTTCCATCACTCGTGCCCCATGAATGCTCCCTCCTGCGGCAACAAAGGTGACAAAGGCATATGGGGCCCGGAATTAGCTAGAAGGAAAAAACAAGTTGGAAGACTCTTTAACAGAGCAATGAACACCAGAGCAGATTATGACTGGGATAATTACAACAGAGCCAGAGCAAACTACAAGAGAAGGATAAGATCTTTTACTCGTAGATCCTGGTGTTAATACTGTTCCAATATACAATCAACCGCTGAAGCTTCCAGGGTCAGAAAAATACTAAGCGGTGACAATACCTACAAAACTATAGGAACCCTGAAAAAACCAGACGGTAGTTACACCGCCACAGAAACAGAAGTAAGTGAAATCTTACTAAATACACACTTTCCTGGCTGCTTAGAAGTCACAGCTGAAAACAACAGCCAGGAAAACAAAGAAAGACAACCCATAAGCGAAGAGGACTGGCAAACAGCTAAAGAGGTAGTCACCCCAGAGAGGATAAGATGGGCTATCAACAGTTTTCATCTATATAAAGCCCCAGGCCCCGATGGTATATTCCCAGGCCTTCTCAGATGGGGAGAAGACGCCCTCATAAAACACCTTACAAACCTGATAACAGCATGCTTAGCACACAAATACATTCCAGAACAATGGCGCGAAGTCAAAGTAGTCTTTATACCAAAACCAGGAAAAACAGACTACACGGATGCCAAATCCTTCAGACCCATAAGTCTCTCCTCTTTTTTGTTGAAAACACAAGAGAGACTATGCGACAGATTTATAAGAGACAAAGTACTCAGAAACAACCCTATACACCCTAGGCAGCATGCCTACAGTGCGGGTAAGTCAACTGAATCAGCACTACACGAAGTAATCAGTATTGCTGAAAAATCCATACACAATAAAGACGTATGTCTAGGCACCTTCATAGATATTGAAGGAGCCTTCGATAAAACAAACTTCGACAGCATATGCGACGCACTACAAAGACACGGCACTCCTGTCACCATCATAGAATGGATTCGCAATATGCTGAGGCAAAGAAGAATACAATTAACAATTCTAGAAACAACAAAGGTAATAGCTACGAGAGGCTGTCCACAAGGGGGAGTTCTATCTCCAATTTTATGGAGTCTAGTAGTTAATGAACTTCTGACCTTACTTAACGCCAAAAACTACTTCACAATCGGCTACGCAGACGACCTGTCGATACTAATCCCAGGTAAATCTGCTGACACAGCGTGCAACCTAACCAGAGGAGCACTTCGTATTGTAGAAGAATGGTGTAAAAAAAACGAACTAACAGTAAACGCCAATAAGACAGAACTGGTAATGTTCACGAAAAAGAGACAACTCGGTAACTATACATTGCCAAAGCTTTTTGACACCACCCTAAAATTATCATCAGAGGTCAAATACCTGGGTGTCATCATAGACAGTAAACTCAGTTGGAATAGTCACCTAGACAACAAAATAAAAAAGTCATGCATTTCATTATGGAACTGCCGTAGAATGGTAGGAAAGAACTGGGGTCTTACCCCCAAAATAATGAAGTGGCTGTATACAATGGTTATCAGACCAGCACTTACATATGGAGCAATTGTCTGGTGGAAGCGCACCACCCTAAAGACAGTTCAGGACAAATTACAACGCTTCCAACGGACAGCCTGCCTTGCCATTGGAGGTGGCATGAGCACAACACCAACGGCAGCCTTAGAAGTGATACTCGACATAAAACCACTCCACTTACACATAAAACAAGAAGCTGAGATTGCATCCATAAGATTAAAAACAATGGGTACATGGAAAAGCAACTCTGAAGCACCACACACACAAATCCTGTCACAAGCATTGGAATCAACCCAACAAATGGGAGCTTTTAATGACAGGATTAAGAAACAATTCATCTTCGACAAGAAATACAAAATACAATTACATGAGGAAAAATCCGATAGCTCAGGCATCGGAGAGGTGAGAATATATACCGACGGCTCTAAAACAAGTAAGGGAGTTGGAGTCGGAGTCTTCTCACATGACCTCAATATTCACTATGCAACGGCATTGGGCAAGGAAAATTCCATTTTTCAGGCAGAATGTGTAGCCATTGCCCATGCCGCTGCACAGATCATCAGGATGAAGGTAACAAAATTAAATATACGCATCCTATCAGACAGTGCAGCTGTACTTCACGCTCTAAAAAACCCCATGATCGACTCTGCACTTATTCTCGAATGTCATAGTGCATTAAACAACCTCTGTAAGTATAACAAAGTCACTATACAGTGGATAAAGGGCCATAGCAACTCACTCGGCAACGATGCAGCGGACGAACTGGCGAGAAGGGGATCGGACATGATTCCATTCGGTCCTCTGCCAATGGTACCCATACCATTTACACAGGTACGTTCATGGATCAGAACCCGAGTGACAGCCGAACATCAACGCGCCTGGACTACCCTGGACACATGCCGTCAAGCCAAAGAGACATTGCCTGCCCTGAGCAGCAAATACTCCAAGCGCCTACTGGCTCTTCCAAGGGTAAAATTACGACTCATGATAGGTATAATAACCGGTCATTGTATGTTAAACAAACACCTATTTGTTATAGGATTGACTGACAGTCCCCTTTGCAGAGGCTGCTTAGAGACTGAAGAAACTGCAAGGCATGTCATACTAGAATGCCCTAGCATAACAACTACAAGAGAAGAATTCCTGGGACATCCAGCAACTATGAGCGAGGCATGCAGCACACCCTCTGCAGTCCTTCGCTTCCTCGACGAGCTGGGTTGGCTCACATAACACCAATCAGCAACCCAAAAGAAAAAAAAAAAAAAACGGAGAACGAAATCTCCATTATGCAGAGGACTTAGATGACGAATAGTCCTCTGCTCACACACAATGGGCCCAAACAAGAGGCCTAAGTGTGGAAAACTGCCCACGGAACCAGGTGAACCAGGTGAACCAGGGTATGTTCTCGAAAAATAATTATTTTTGCTGATATCTCATCTGGACCCAGGCTTTTATTAAATTTAAATTATAATTATATTGCATCGTGGACTTCCTCATCTGTAATTAAGGGTAATTCATTGGGATACCGATACTCTGGTGAAATTTGATGATGATGTAAATTTATGTGACTTGAATAAAGGTTTTTATAAAATTCCATGCATATTTGAAGTATTTTATCCCTATTTCGTTGTTGAATTCCTTGTTGATCTCTTAAACATGTGATCCATTGTTTCCCATTATTGATACCTTTTCCTGCTCTTTTAAGTGATCTATTCTTCTCCAGTGCTACTTCTATCAACTATTTAAATAAAAGCTTGTTTTTGAAAAAAATTTCACTTCACACATAATGAATTGATTAGTTCTATTTTTTTCAGGTAGTCCTAGGTTTTTGTCCAGTCCGGTGTCCAACATCCTCAGATATTCAGGATACTTTTTTACAAGGTTCTTTCCTATCTTTGAGTACTCCAATACAAGTAATAAGGGATGTTGGTTGACAAAATGTCAGGGATTGTACCTCGTCTGTTCCTCCTATCAGTGCCTATCGAGGAATCAGTGCGTAAATTAAGTGGAATGTTTGGAGCAGGGATGGGTTTAAGCCGAAGAGCAAAATCTCAGCAGATCTCATGCTGGGTAACAGGGAATGGAAAATATCACATCACTTTGCCTTTTCTGTTTACCAACTAAAAGTCCATTCTTCATTCATTTTATTATTTTATTACTTTTGAGCCATCATGTGTCCCACTGCTGGGCAGTCTTGCGTTATCTCCTTCTTCCCTTTGTTAAACTTATCTAGCTCATCATGCCATCGCATTCTTAGTCTTCCGAGTCTTCTTGGATTATTCGGGATTCAGCAGGAGGTGATCTTTGCCCAGAAATCATAAGGCCTGCGGTGTATGTATATATATATATATACATTCTTCATTCAATGAGTTTGAAATTGAGAATTTAGATAATATATAAGAATCAGATATTCTGCAAATTTCAATTGGTAGAACTCACTATCCTTTACATTATAACACGATTTTTAACCACCAATAAGCACTCAGTTTTAATCTTTCGCTAAAGAATTACAAGTTTTGTTTACTAAAGAAAAGATGGTCTTTTTAAAATAAGTAGAACAAAGAAGTTAGGTTAGGTTTGTTAGGATTCCCTAGTGACCAAAAAAAGCAGTGAGTGAGCATCCCCAACTTAGGGCAGACCTCAATTTTTGTGTTTCTGGTTAAAGTAATGCTATTCTGGTGCTATTTTGTACTTAAATTTTGATAGCATTAAAAACTCTTCATACTTTATTTTATTTGATGGAGAAGAGCATAGAGATCCATTAGATACAATCCTCAGAAATACACATTCATACTAAGCTTTTCTAAAGCTCTCCCAATCATAAAATGATGCTAAACTTTAGTGAAAACATACATCAATCAGGCCACTTGGTACCCACCACCAGATGCTTGGCGTTGCGGAGCGCGCGTGCGAGCCGCCGGCACTTGTCGCGCAGCACGCGCGGGCTGTCCTCCACCTCGCGGGCGCGCTCGGCCGCCCGCGCGCGTCGCTGAGCTGCAGCTGCCGCCGCTTCCGCCGCCTCCAACGGCCGGCGGTTTCCATTGGCGAGAGCTCCGGCCGAGCTGGTGGTGGTGCTCCGCGCTGTCTCTCCGCTCAGCCTGGCGCTGCTCCGCACTCCGCCTCGAGCCTCCATGTCGGCGGTTACTGGTCGACTATGTTACGAAAAGTTATCATTTCTAAGACGAAGAATTTTGCTGATACTTGAGTTTAACTCATGTCGCACAAAGGTGGAGTTCCATATTCGCCCACTATTAAAACTAGCTTCTGTTCTTTTTCTTTCTTTCGCTTCATAAATAAGCCCATTCGTCGCTTTTATTTTCAGCTTTTCTTTTAGAGAGTAGTGACGCTGTCAGTGTCATTACGAATGTCACTTTTTTTTGTCTCAATCAATGGCCTCCGTGAACGTGAAAACTAGACACACGCTCCGAGTGGGGAGGACTAGGAGCCAAACCGTGAACCGAACACAAACAATTGTCTCAGATTAATAACGATAGAGTACTTTTAATAAGGCGGGGCCTGCAGGCCGATTTGCAAACTCGGTGTTCAATGATTTGATTGTCACTTAAGCATCCATTACGGTTTTCATATTTTAAATAAAAACAGCCATTCATACCGAAGCCGTAATGAATATTAAAGTTACCATGAAAATGATGTACACCGTAGCTGTCAAAAGTTAGCAAATAGGCCTGCTGGAGGACTACATACATTATACCGGGTTGGAACTGGAACGGTCTGGGGCGGCGGGTTCCGGACTTCCGCACCGGATCTCCGGATTTTTTTCCGGTAAGGCCTTAAGCTATGGTTTCCGCGACTGAACAATCGTGATCGCACGCTCGTCAGCAAAACGTTGAATGACGTCAAGCTATGGGTTCCCCGACTGCACGATCGTGATCGCACGCGCGTCAGCAAAACGTTGAATGACGTCACCCATACATTTTCTATGGAAACACGTTTGAGTGGTTTCCCCGGACGGCGTTGTCTACGGTCGTGCACGGCGGCGGTGGTCAAAGTTCACCGCAACAGTGTTCCCAACTGAAAAAATTGCGAGTTGCCAGATTAATCTTTATATTTTTATGTTATCGATTGTCGATTAAGATGACATCTGAATTAAAAAAACGAAGATGAAAATATATCCAACGTGACAAACTGGATGTATTTCTTGAATTTTGGGTAGATCTAATAATAGTTTGTAATAGTTTTAAAGTAAGTATAGCTATTCGATTTGGAAGTTTGCCTGATTAAATATTACTTCATGTTGAAACGTATCATTATATTAAACGAAGTTCCGTGATATTTTCTTCAACTCGGAATGTTTTTGAAACAATTAAATATTTTGCAGAATGTATCTGTAGTAATTAGACTAAATTAAATAAAATTATTGTACTCGTTAAGTTGTGACTTTGAGATGAGCAAGAAGATTATTTTGAAATTATTTCTAAGCCTGTAGAATGGCACACGAGATAACGTTTATCGACTATCGCCATCTTATTTACCGTAATATTAAAGAGGGAGATGTAAACAGTTTATCGCGCGATATAAACGGCGTCGCGGGTGCCATGCTATGGGTGCTGATGTATTTATGGTATAATTAACATAAATACAACAAGAACAATTGAAAATAATCCAACTTCAAAACACTTTCGTTCAAATTGTTCCATAACTAAGTCTATATACCTCATTTACCTACCTTTTGCAATCCCATTTTTAAGTTTTGAGATATGCACGAACAAGACATACATAATTACACTTTTATATTTCGGTACACATGTTAAGACGCTGCTGGAATAGACCAACGTATAGAAAAGAACTGGATAATTTTGACAATATTACATTACGGTGGGCTACAGTACGGGTAGGTCGAATTAATCTCCTTTTTAAACTTTGTTTAAATAGTTTACATTATTCATTTTCGAGCGGTTGCTGTCCGCCATGAGCAAAAAATCTTCTTTTTCATGTTAATGGCCTTACTACATTTACTTGCCGGGTAAACATAGCACAGTCATAAAACCCAAAGACCACGTTTAGCATGTTAGGGGCATACATACTACTCTATGGGAATATTGGGAACCACACGTCCCACTGTGTGAGCACTTAAAAACTCTTATTCCTAAAAATTATCGCCAATATCTCCTACACACATTGTCATACCAAACACTTAAATGATTTTCAGCATAAAATTTAAGGCGCCGTAGGTGTTATGCGAAACTAGCGCCACCATGAATTCTTTGAGTAAAATAATTTAATTCTGGGTGGCACTGGCACTAAAATCGCATATACCACTTCACCTTAATTTTCTCAAAATAGTTATCTAAGACTGACAGGACAGGTTTTTTTTTATGACAAATCACACAGATTGAGCTAGCCCCAAATTAAGTTCGAGACTTGTGTTATGGGATACTAACTCAACGATACTATAGTGTATTACAAATACATATATAAATAAACATCCAAGACCCAAGTCAATCTGAAAAAGATCGTTTTTCATCTTGACCTGACCGGGGATCGAACCCGGGACCATCCGTGTCACAGCCTGGCGTGTTGACCGCTGCGCCACGGAGCTCGTCCAAAGGAACAACACGTATCCACATCAAAGAGTTAAGATACTTTTGAATCCACGTAAGTAAGTTATATATAGTTATATATTTGTTATCGTGCTAGTTAGTGAACAGAGGTTTAAATAATGCATTCAGGTGCTAAGCTTTGCGAATGACTAATCTCGTGCTCATCTCATACTACCCATAGATTAGAGAGACTATATCGTAAAATACTGAACAGGGGTACTATTTTTGAACGCGTGACACTCGTCTGCGAACGAATTTCATACAAAAATCGTTCGAAGACGAGTGTCACACGTTCAAAAATAGTACCCCAGTAAATTTATCGTCTATGATATCGATTTAACAAATGGCTAGACTAGCAACACTAATGATTGACGTCCGTCGTCTACAGTCCACCTAGTATCTCTATATAGTTTGTGAGTCCACCCATCGGATAGCGGCGGCACTGCACGATCGTGCAGTGCACGAGCGTTTGCTCGGGGAACCCATAGCTTCACCCATACATTTCCTATGGAAACAAGTTTGGGTGGTTTTCCCGGACGGTGTTGTCACGATCGTGTACGGCGGCGGTGGTCAAAGTTCACCGCAACAGTGTTCCCAACTGAAAAAATTGCGAGTTTCCAGATTAATCTTTACATTTTTAGGGTTCCGTACAAAAAAAAAACGGAACCCTTATAGGATCACTCGTGCGTCTGTCTGTCCGTCCGTCCGTCTGTCACAGTCGATTATCTCCGAATCTACTGAACCGAATTAAATGAAATTTGGTAAGATGGTGTAAAGCTATGACCCAAACACGGATGTGCAAAGTAAATATATATTTTTTTTAAAAAGGGTCACTTTAGGGGTTATATATCAAATGAAAGGGCTTGTTATGAGGATTTCAAAAATATTTTTTTTGTTCAGGAAAAATCAATACTTTTGATTTTATACACGAAAGAAGGCAAAATTTGACCAGTTTAAATGGCAAGAATTATTTAAATTTTTTGCAACGTCACCTGGACGAGGAGCTGTCGCTGATGCCAGTGAGAAGGTACATCGATCTTGTGATGGAAAATAATTTAATTTTCCAACATGATGGTGCTCCAGCTCACTTCGCACGAGTCGTACGCAGCCACCTCAACGAGCGTTTCCCGCAATGGATTGGACGAGGAGGACGTATCGCATGGCCACCGCGGTCCCCAGATCTCACACCGCTGGATTTCTTTTTGTGGGGATACATCAAAAATAAAGTGTATGCTGTGGAGTGCCCTACGAGCGTGCTTGTGCATTCAAGAAGAAGGTCGACATTTTGAACCCTTACTTTGAATGGTAAGTTGCTCAATTTCTCTTAAATCGTAGGTAGGTAGGTAGGTCACAACAAAAAGAAAAGACGTGGTAGTTATTTGTTTCGTTAATTAAAATTGGCCTTTTTAGGGTTCCGTAGTAAACAAGGAACCCTTATAGTTTCGCCATGTCTGTCTGTCTGTCTGTCCGTCTGCGGTTTTACGCAGAGACTATAAGTACTAGAAAGCTGTAATTTGGTATGGGTATGTATATTAATCATGGCAAAAAAGTGGTAGAATAAAATCTTGAAAAAATTTTTTTTTAGAGTAGCTCCCATACAAGTAAAGTGGGGGAGTAATTTTATTTTCTCTATTTACCCATCGTGTGGGGTATCGTTAAATAGGTCTTTCAAAAATATTGTGAGGTTGAGAACACTATTTTTCGATTTAAGAAAACTATCAGAGCTGAGTACTAAGTAAAAACTAAAAAGTTATAGGCAACCAACTTATAAACTGTAAAATTTCATACTATTTTTATTGTTAGATGTTTTTGGTCGTTAAACTGTAAGGTGCGAGTGTGAATAGTGTGAACTCAAAGTTGTCATTCGCAACTACGGAACCCTACACTGCGCGTGGCCCGACACGCACTTGGCCGGTTATTTAACCTATTTTGTACCTACCTATTTATCTTGCTTGAATTTGTATTATGCGAATTTTTTACGCGCCATTCTTCTTTTGAAGCAAAATGATTCTTATCAACTGTTAATAAGACCTTAATTTGTTTGTTTCAGAATATTCATCAAACATAAGCCGCCCCGTGGGCAGTGCCGCGATCTCTTTGTCGGCGTGACAAATAAGCCGACAAAGCGGCTACCGCGAGAGCTTATGCAATGTTACCAGGAGAACATGGCTAGTGAGGAGTTACTGTTATAGTGTATACCGATAGTGACTTAGTGTGTGTGATGTTTTGATAAAAGATGTTGACCTCAACTAGTGATGTGCCACATTTGTTTACATACAAATAATAAAAGTTTTTTTTTACATACATTTTTGGAAGTGTAAATTTTAACTTGAAATTTCGTAGGAAGAATATATGAACGGTATAGTATTGAACCACTTCATATGATCATAGCTTTTCCGTTACGCCCTGTATATAGTTCATTGCTTGAAGATTAAAGGAAAAATAATATAATAAGAATTCTATCAGTTAAAAATAAAGTGGTAAACTCACTATAGTAAGTTCACCTAGGGAAATAGTTCACTAAAACACCACTAGATAGCGCTAGTCAATTGAATAAAACATTTTTGCACATTGTGTGTGTGTTCACGAAGCATATTGTAGTGTCCGGAACCCTCATTGCGCGAGTTTGACTCACACTTGGCCGGTTTTTATGTTATAGATTGTCGATTTAGATGACATCTGAATTTAAAAACAAAGATGAAAATATACTACATGACGAACTGACTGTATTTTTTGAATTTTTGGTAGATCTAATCATAGTTCGTAATATTTTCAAAGTAAGTATAGCTATTCGATTTGGAAGTTTGCCTGATTAAATAATAATTCATGTTGAAACGTATCATTTTATTATACAAAGTTCCGTGACATTTTTCGACTCGGAATCATTTTTAAATTTTTGGCAGAATGTATCTGTAGTAATTAGACTAATTCTTTGTACTCGTTAAGTTGTGACTTTAAGATGGGCAAGAAGATTATTTTGAAATTGTTTCTGTGCCTGTAGAATTGCACCCCAGATAACGTTTATCGACTATCGCCATCTTATTTACCGTAATATTAAAGAAGGAGATGTAAATAGTTTATCACGCGATATAAACGGCGTCGCGGGTGCCATGCTACAGCTGGTGCTGGTGTATTTATGGTATAATTAACATAAATACAACAAGAACAATTGAAAATAATCCAACATCAAAACACTTTCGTTAAAACTGTTCCATAACTAAGTCCATATACCTAATTTACCTACCTTTTGCAATTCCATTTATAATTTTTGTGATATGCACGAACTAGACAAACATAATATTCATACGTAATTACACTTTTGGATTTCGGTACACATGTTAAGAAGCTGCTGGAATAGACTGACGTATAGAAAAGAACTGAGTAATTTTGATAATATTACTTTACGGTGGGCTACAGTACAGTACGGTTAGGTCGATTTAATTTCCTTTTAAAAAACTTTGTTTAAATAGTTTAAATTAATCATCTTTGAGCGGTTGCTGTCCACCTTGAGCAAAAAAGCTTCTTTTTCATGTTAATGGTCTTGCTACATTAAACAGCACAGTCATAAAACCATAAGGCCACGTTTAGCATGTTAGTGGGCATACATACTACTCTATGAGAACCATACGGCCCACTGTGTGAGCACTTAAAAACCCTAATTCCTAAAAATTATCACCAATATCTTGTACACACATTGTCATACCAAACACTTAAATGATTTTCAGCATAAAATGTAAGGCGCAGTAGGTGTTATGCGAATCTAGCGCCACCATGAATTCTTTCAGGAGTAAAAGAATTTAATTCTGGGTGGTACTGGCACTAGAATCGCATGATTTGATTACACACCTAGTGGTGAGTTTGTGAGAACTATAGGTACTTATATTTCAAGCTAAACTTGTTGACGTGGCCAACAACACCTCTAAAAAATTATTTTGATTTTATTGTGCTTCCACGGAAGACCAGTGTTGCCGACTGTTATATAACAGTCAGCAATGTATGCTGAGTGGAACTCACTTTCAGTGGTTTAAATATAACTGTTTAATTTTTTATTCTTAGAACTTAACTATTTTTATTGTACTGTACCATTTGTAAATCACTGAATAAAGATTTTTTTATTCTATTCTATATACCACTTTGCCTTTATTTTTACAAAATAGTTATCTAAGACAGACAGGACAGGTTCCAAAGGAACAACACGTATCCACATCAAAGAGTTAAGATAATTTTGAATCCACGTAAGTAAGTTATATATTTGTTATCGAGCTAGTTAATGAACAGAGGTTTAAATAATGCATTCAGGTGCTAAGCTTTGCGAATGACTCATCTCATGCTCATCTCATACTACCCATGGATTAGAGAGACTATACTGAACAGGGGTACTCGAACGTAGCGGTATTCGAACGCGTGACACTCGTCTGTGAACGAATTTCATACAAAAATCATTTGAAAACGAGTGTCACATGTTCAAAAATAGTACCCCAGTAAATTTATCGTCTATGATATCGATTTAACAAATGGCTAGACTAGCAACACTAATGATTGACGTCCGTCGTCTACAGTCCACCCATGATCCACCGTCGGATAGCGGCACGAGCACGAGCGTTTGCTCGGGGAACCCATAGCTTTAGTTTCACTTTAGGAGCATGTTATAGGTAGGTACTTACAAGTTATATAGTTATAACCCTCTCTGTACTACCAGAGCAATATATTAGCCAGAGTAGTCAAAGGATTTGGCCTACACTATCCACGCTGGCTATACGAGTCGGAGAGGGAGGTCTTTTTAATAGCTTTGTTTAGCTTGTGTTAAGTCGCCTTCTACGATATTCACGGAACGGAAAGACTTGGAATGGTCCTATTCTACTCTGCCGGGACAGGAACCCACACGGCCTGAGGTAGACTCTTTAGACTAGACCGTCCGTTGACGTCGGTGCCGGTGCATGAGCGTGCGTGACCACGTAACGTAGACAGCGTCATTTACGGTACCTTTACCTCATTTTACCTACAGTAGTCTAGGGGTACTATTTTTGAACGCGTGGCACTCATCTTCGAACGATTTCTCCATACAAAAATCGTTCGAAGACGAGTGTCACGCGTTTAAAAATAGTACCCTAGCCTACCGAATGATAATGATAATGATTCTTTTGCAATCTTTTGTACTACTGCCATCATAAATTTAAAAATAAAAAAGGAGTTGTCAGCAATGTCAGCGTGACGTGCCATTCGGTTTTGGGTGACAATCAATTGACTTGCTATTGACAGGTTCTTTTACGGGAAAGTTGACAGGTGGGTTCTTGTGTTATTTAAAAAATGAGTTATTTAATCAAATTTAATCTTAATTTTAGTACCTAATTATTATAAAAATCGAGTTTTGTTAATAATTCAAATGACCTATCTTTTGAACCGCTGAAGTATTTTTGAACGTGACTGAGTTTTACAAAATATTTTTATTATTTACAGTGAGCAATCACTACAACCTCAACATGGTAAGTACTGTTTTCTTCTATTTCTTTTTTGTATTTC
This sequence comes from Rhodophaea formosa, assembly GCA_963082605.1. NCBI lineage: Eukaryota > Metazoa > Arthropoda > Insecta > Lepidoptera > Pyralidae > Rhodophaea > Rhodophaea formosa. The sequence goes on along the minus strand of OY720213.1, from coordinate 22,720,295 downwards.
AATTTTATCACGACGTTATATCTATCCGGGCGTTATATTTAATATTTAGATAAACTATAATTGATAACTTCAATTCAACACAAAGGTTTCAGGAGGATAACAAAATATAAACATTGTTAACTCGTAGAATCGCAGGCTTTATTTAATTTCTATGTTACAGCCGCGTGAAATCAAGGATATCAAGGACTTCTTGCTAAAGGCGAGACGGCCGGACGCTAAATGTGAGTCTCGTTGCCTTCTTACATAGATTGTATTAACTCCATTGAGATATAACTATTAGAGAAGACACCGCAAGTCATTACTTTTTCCCGTTCAACTGTGGCCATCGCGCCACAACTCACTTAGTCGGTTGTTAGCTCTTTCGCTTGCTGTACTTCCCACGATTAATAAACAGAAACTTGGTAAAAATCATAAAAAATACCTTGGTGTGTATTGAGTTATTGCAGTAATAACTTATCGAACACTGCACAGTGCAAAGGAACAAATTTTCATCAGCAGGTACATTATTTTTTACAAAAAAAAAGTCAATACAATTAGCTCCCGCCATTTTGCATTATATTGACATTTTGCTATGGAAACGCGTGACAGTAGCAAATATAGCGCTGAGGTATTGAGTTATGTATGATTGGACGCTTCGTTATTGTTTTAGCGCTGCAGTGCTTAAATTTTAAATTTAATACTACTACTATTCACATTTAATTTCGCAATTAATGGATAAAGTGATTCACATATAATTTCACATTGAATTGGTAAATTGTAAAGATTTGGATTGAAAAAGTGTATTTTTATTAAAAGGATGTATAAAGTTTTTTTTTTTTTAGTATCTATCAAATGGACAGTTTCTAAAGTGCTCATTGGCCACTTATTTTAAAGTTGTTATAAATTAACTTTGTTGCGGTTGCAGCTGTGAAAATAAAGAAGAACTCAGAGAATGTGAAGTTCAAGGTGCGCTGCTCACGGTTCCTGTACACGCTGGTCATCACCGACAAAGAGAAGGCCGAGAAGCTGAAGCAGAGCTTGCCTCCTGGTGAGTACGTCTCAGCTGTTGCTGCTCACAAGCAATGTTGACTGTTGTATTTAAGAGTATTAGGATCAGCGCAGTAGAGAGGATTTTGTTGTTGACATGTAAAATAAACTTTAAAACTTGCTATTACGGAGCTCTTATAGCTGCTCTGATGTCCGCCTGCTCGAGTATTTAGACACCTCAACGTCCCGGCGAGCGCAAAAAAAATGCGCAAGCGCTGCAAACTTTTCAATAATATTTTTGTAACTAACAATAACCTCTGCACAAGCCGAAAAAAATGTGTACACTCTGTATAGAACGTCGGTAAAATAATATAATAGTTTAAGTTTATTTATTTGTGCTAAAAAGATTTAATGTTGGTTTAATGCTCTAAGGTACGAAATCTTTTAGTATACATTCTGAACATTACTTTCATGTATAATTTTAATAAAAACAAAAGTATTCAACATATTTTCTTCCACTGAAATTTCAGTGATTCTGCCAATGTCCAGTATAATGAGATACTAAGTATCGGTGTTGTACGGTAAAGCTTTTCCAAGAAGCATCAAAGATGGCGTATGTTCTTTGGTGCTTTGTGGGAGTTTCTGGCAGCAAATCTATACGAGTCCATTTAACAGTCCACTTTAACTATTTCACAAATTGTTCAGGAGCACGAGCATTTATAACACCAAACTATACCAATTTCATATAATTATAAAGTCCACTAAAATCAATTAGCAAAATTGTCTATGGCAAACTTCAACTGTACCCTAAAAAAGAATCACTAAAATCGATCCATAACTGACAGAGTAATCGCGTAACATACATACAAAAAAAAAAACATACAGACTGATTGAGAAACTCCTCCTTTTTAGGGTTCCGTAGTAAACTAGGAACCCTTATAGTTTCGCCATGTCTGTCTGTTGTCTGTCTGTCTGTCTGTCCGTCCGCGGTTTTACTCAGAGACTATAAGTACTAAAAAGCTGTAATTTGGTATGGGTATGTATATTAATCATGCCAAAAAAGGGGTAGATAAAAATCTTGAAAAAAAAATTTTTTTACGTTAGCTCCGATACAATGCTCTAAGCATACAAGTAAAGAGGGAGTCATATTTTTTTTTTCTATACAAACCCATCGTGTTGGGTATCGTTAAATAGGTCTTTGAAAAATAAGGTATAGAACACCATTTTTCAATTTTGGGATCCGTTTTCGAAATATTTGGTTTTAAAGTGCAAATTTTTGTTATAGGTATATGGATGCGTGAAAAAAATTACAGCAGTAGTATATATACTGAAGTTGAAAGGAAAACTATCAGAGCTGAGTATTTAGTACGAACTAAAAAGTTATAGACAACCAACTTATAAAATGTACTCGAAAATGTAAAATTTCATACAATTTTTGTTAGATGTTTTTGGTCGTTAAAAAAGTTGCGAGTGTGAACTCAAAGTTGTCATTCGCAACTACGGAACCCTACACTGCGCGTGGCCCGACACGCACGTGGCCGGTTTTTTTGAAGTCGGTTAATAAAATGGAAAGAAGTGTAAACAGAACGGCATCCATGTATACATTTTTTTATTTAACACATTTTGATAAAAAAAGAATGGTACCATCTGTAAAGTACCTATTACCTATCTAACAATAAAAGAATTTCTTAAATCGGTCCAGGCGTCTTCGAAAAATCGGGGAACATACCTAAAAAAAACCGGCCAAGTGTGAGTCAAACTCACGCAATGAGGGTTCCGTACAATATGCTTCGTGAACACACACACAATGTACAAAAAAAGTGTTTTATTCTATTGACTAGCGCCATCTAGTGGTGTTTTAGTGAACTATTTCCCTAGATGAACTTATTATTGTGAGTTTACCACTTAATTTTCAAGTGATAGAATTCTTATTATTTTTCCTGTAATCTTCAAGGAATGAACTACATTTTGTAATTTTTTCAAAATTTTCGGCTCAGTAGTTTCGGAGATCAGGGGGGGGGAATGGTCAATTTTTGCCTTCTTTCGTGAATAAAATCAAAAGTATTGATTTTACCCGAACAAAAAAAATATTTTTGAGATCCTCATAATGAGCCCTTTCATTTGATATATGACACAGTAAGGTTTGCAAAACTTTCTTTTAAAATTTTGCAATTGGGCCCTTCAAAATGACCCTTATTTCAAAAAAATCTTTATTTACTTTGCACATCCGTGTTTGGGTCATAGGATTACACTATCTTACCAAATTTCATCTAATTTTGTTCAGTAGATTCGGAGAAAATCGGCTGTGACAGACGGACGGACGGACAGACAGACGCTCGAGTGATCCTATAAGGGTTCTGAAATTGAAATTGAAATTGAAATTTTTTTATTCAAATTTGGATATCATGTATCGCTTTTTGAACGTCATATTTTTTTTTTTAATTTGCAAGATCGAAAAAACTACTAGCGTTTCGGAAAGACCACTGCTGAGAAGAATACGCCGAAAGAAACTCAGTCCAGTTTTGGTCCCTACATGCCTGAAGGGCTAGGTTCCGTTTTTCAACTTTTGTACGGAACCCTAAAAAGAAGATTCCGACGAATTGAGAACCTCCTCCTTTTTTTTAAGGTTTTTTAAAAAGTAACTACCTATAATAGCATTGACGCATTGTTGCGACGAGAGCATAATATCTGCTCAGTATATGCAAATTATGTGTATAATTGGTTGACGAAGGAAATGTATCGCAATAGAACGACGTCATTAAATATAGGACTTAAATTATTTCGAACGTCAGCGGTAAGTGAGCGAGAATGCTGAATGAAACGCTCACTTCCGCTCGCACTGCCCGTCCTTTGAATTCCGCGCGAAAAACCGACAATCAAGGGAGCGCCGGCAGTGGCAGCGGCATGAGCAGTGACAGCGCGAGTAACCTATTTACATACTCGCGCTGCCCACTGCCCTGCTCACTTCCTTGCCCAACAAGGCTGAGTGTAAATGTGGCATAACAAATATTATAAATGCGAAAGTGAGTTTGTTTGTTTGTTACGCTTTCACGCCGTATCAACTGAACCGATCATCGTGAAATTTTGCATACACATAGTTTAGAATACTGAGAAGGACATAGGCTTATATATATCACGCGGGCGAAGCCACGGGTAACAGCTAGTATTAGATATTTTTTTATTTAAACTAACGTGAGAGATATTATTAAAATACGTAACAACGGGTTACTCGCGTAAATAGTCAGCTGGCCGACATGTTTCGACTTTATCCGGAGGTCTTCCTCGATGCGAATCGAGACGCGCGCACGAAATGTCGTCCCCTTCCGCACAGTCGGTAGTAGCTGACTGAAATAATGATAATCCTGTAGCTTTTACTTTTTATACTAAGTTTCAATTAATATACCTTTTGAGCCCAGCACAAGCGACGGCAATTTAGTGTTGTACACTAACGGTGTTCACAATTTTACAATGAGTGACATAAATATATATTTTTTATATGTAATTATATTATATATTCATCATCATCATCATTTCGAGTAGGTGGCACGGTCTGTCGACCATGCATATATATTGATGGTAATGTTTTGGAAGGTACTCACCGTAAAAAAATACAACACGACTGTTCGATGCGAATCCAGGGATGGCCCTGCTAGATCGATATCCAACTTGTCTGTTTTTTTATAAAAACTATAGTAGTTAAGTTGAAAGTAATAATCAAATAAGTTATGCAATTAGAAGTATATTAGGAAGTACATTGTTCCTAATTTATAAAAACCGGCCAAGTGCGTGTCGGCAACGCGCAGCGTAGGGTTCCGTAGTTGCGAATGACAACTTTGAGTTCACACTATTCACACTCGCACCTTACAGTTTAACGACCAAAAACATGTAACAATGAAAATAGTATGAAATTTTACAGTTTATAAGTTGGTTGCCTATAACTTTTTAGTTTGTACTTAGTACTCAGCTCTGATAGTTTTCCTTTCAACTTCAGTATATACAAGGCGACTTGTAAAAGCTATATGAAGCCGTGACAAGGCCATACCCCGAGGGTTATGAAAATCATATGGCGGTGAAAAGAAACGAAAATCTTGTTAAGATATTTTCCATACAAAAGTAGAAAAACATATTTTTTTTGTTTTGGTCACACCCCTAATTATGCATAATATTAGAAAGAAAAGAAAGACTCATTGATAAATTTCGTTACTTGCGGCAAAGCCCTTGTATGTCATATGTTCCTAGTACTTTTGTAGACACATCCTAATAATAGCAATTTATTTCTAAACACAAACACAGCTGAGATCATTTCGAACTCTTGCTATGTTCTGCCAGCCTAGTACAATTCAGACACCTACCTCTTTGTTGACACCGCGCCGGCCGCCGCGCCGCTCTTTCAAAGAAGCCGCCTTTCCTTTGCGGCATACGCTTTGCGGAACTTAGCAACAACATTGTTTCACAAATTTGACACTTATGTACTTCTATCGAAGGTTGTAAATCTGTTGCGTTCAAAAAAAAAACACTGATCTCGAGTTTTAAACTGGATTAAATGAAAATTTAAGAATCATACACGAGCACGACATGTATCACCACTTAGATTTAGGTACACAATTCAGGTAATTTCCGGCTCAAAGTGTCCTCCACCACGATCTCTGCACAATTGCGCCCTCTTTTGGATTGAGCTTACGACGTTCAAAAGCATATCCGCCGGGACAGATTGAAACGCCGCAAGTATCAGCCCACGCATTTCTTCCGGGCTCTCACATTCCACGGCATACACTTTTGTTTTTATGTAACCCCACAAGAAGAAATCGAGTGGGGTTAAATCAGGTGATCGTGGCGGCCACGCCACGGGACCGCTCCGACCTATCCACACGTCGAACCGCCGGTCCAGGTACGCTCGGCACTCGCGGGCGAAGTGAGCGGGAGCGCCGTCATGTTGGAAAATCATTCTCCTGTAGGCTGCTACTGGAAGATCTTCCAACATCTCTTCCAGCTCAGTTCTTAAAAATAATAAATAATTTTCGGCATTAAGGGATTCCGGCATAAAAATTGGACCAATGAGCCTGTCTCCAATAATGCCTGCCCACACATTAATCCGCCACCTATGCTGGAAACTTGCCACGCGGGAAGCCTTCGGGTTCTCGTGCGCCCAGACGTGCTCGTTGTGGCAGTTAAAGAGGCCCCTTCTTGTGAAAGACGCCTCGTCTGTCCACAGAATGTTCATGGCCACCGTCGGGTCCCTCGTGACTTCGTGATCGTACCACGTGCAGAACTGAACACGCGAGGCAAAATCCCGAGTCAGGAGCTCCTGGGTCTTCCGGTAGTGGTAAGGGTGTTGCCCATCAGTGTTCAGTGTCTTCCACACTTTCCACTGTGACACTCCTAATACTGCTCCACAGCGACGTGTGCTGGTCGTGGGGTCCGCCGAAAAATGGTCCAGGATCTGGTCTTCCAAGTCACTTCGCCCGCGCGGTGGGCCCTCGCCAGGGCTCGGTTGTAGCCTGCCGGTGGTGTGCAGCCGGTTCACGAGGTTCCTGAAGCACGCGTAGGAAGGAAGCTGACGGGCGTCGGGCCTACCCAACACGTAGCGATCCTCATACAAACGACGAGCAGCCGCCAGGTTGCCGTCGCATGACCCCACACACATAACCATATCATAATACTCCGAATTTGAGTAGTTCATGTTCGAAAAAGTCGATAGTAATGATGACACGAACGCGTGAGATAATCACTCTTTTCGCTAAGAATGTTACCGATCGACTGACTTTCTTCCGAGTTCCGATACAAGCGCAAGCGGCGACATCAAAGTGACCTCTTTCATCTATCCTGTATGCCTAGTACCTACTTAATTATGGTTCCGCAATGCAATAAGGAAAAACCTTTTTTAAAGTATTTTTTCTTCATTTCGTGTAGGTAAGTTAGGTAAGGTCTTACGACCCCACATACCCTGGTGTCAGAGTTTCTAAACCGCCACAAGTGCGTTTGACGTGGATAAAGTAATTTATTTAATTAGACAAAAGACTTCCAGTCTAACTGACCGTCGTGTTTACCGAAGTTTTTGGACAGCAGCTGCGATATCAAAAATCTTTTGAAGATGTGAAAAATCTTACAACTTCTTTACGCATTTTTTTGTATCTGAGGTATCTGTTGTTATTTATGAATCGGTATTCTCTTTAGTGCAAAACAAATCCTATTAAAAAAAATGTTTTTATGTGAAGAGCGAAAAACTAAAAATAATTCGTGATAACTGCTTTTTCTGGTCAGTGGGATTCCAACATTGCGCTTGGCGGTACGTGGTCGTTATGAGAGAACTTTATTACCCCAATGGCTGTCAGTCTTGCGCGTTAGTGCCTCGCCCACTGCCACTTCAAGGATTTTAATTAATTCAATTCATGTACGAATAATGTTTTACAAAGCTAAGTTAACATTTAGTTCATCGTTCCAGTAACAGTTAAAGAAAACTTATTTATCTGATAGCAAAAAACGGTATTTAAAAAATTTTATACGGAACCAAGCCTAAAATATCATAAAATAAAGCGAATAATGAGAGAGCGAGACAGAAAATTACGTGCATGAAGATGAATAATATTCGCAGAAGAGATAATGCATTGCATCTCGGTAAATTGTTTCTACTTTCGAAATTACATGAATGTTTTTTTGTCTTTTGAAATTTAATTTTAAGTCGATAGAATTTAATTGTTTATTGTTAATTCAAGCATTAATTTATGTCAAGAGTTTACATACCTACGATTTGATATCAGCTGTTTTTACTTTTAATGATGGGCTTCTACTCTGTAAGAAGATTTAACTTTACCCGTAATACCAGTGACATTATGAGGATTTTTTTATTATTATTGTTATTGATATGTAATAAAAATCAAAACCAACTAGCAAGTTTGTCAGAAATCCACGCATAATTAAATCCATTTGTTTGATTCGCAGTTAAATTATTTTTAAAAATTACGATGCTGTTTGCTGATTATGGTTTACGTAAGTAAATTATTTCATTTAGTGATAATCACTAATTGACAGATTTTAAATTTTAGTGATTGAACTACCACTTAAATTAAAAATCTGTCTCTCAGAGACACAAGGATCTTAGGCAATGATTATTCGTTATGGTCGTTGTTTAGTCTTTGTAATTGTAATTTCTTAGCTCCTGGTATTCTAGGTCATTGGTCAAATGATAGTAAAAATTGTAGATTTTCGTAATGATGAATGACAACAGCTGATGTAGGGTTGGTACCTTAAGATTTTTGTCTAATTATGAAATGTTAATTAACTCGGTATTGTGACGCTTTTCTTACAAGATGTTATTTTATCTAGCATGTCTATATGATACCTTACATACCACTTTTCGGTTTATATAGCTCTTACCAGTCACCTTGTATACTACTGCTGTAATTTTTTTCACGTGTCATAACCGTTTAGCAGATAGAGGGGGGGGGGGGGGGGGGACACTTACCTCTAACAAAAATTCGCATTTTAAAACCAAATATTTCGGAAACGGATCCCTAAATCGAAAAATAGTGTTCTCAACCTCACAATATTTTTGAAAGACCTATTTAACGATACCCAACACGATGGGGAAATAGAGAAAAAAAAATACTCCCCCACTTTACTTGCATGGGAGCTACCCTAAAAAAAAATTTTTTCAAGATTTTATTCTACCACTTTTTTGCCATGATTAATATACATACCCATACCAAATTACAGCTTTCTAGTACTTATAGTCTCTGCGTAAAACCGCGGACGGACAGACAGACAGACATGGCGAAACTATAAGGGTTCCTTGTTTACTACGGAACCCTAAAAATGATCTTTGTAACATAAAACTAGAACACGGCTTGATTATATCATACGCAGACGACACTGCACTCCTTGTTTCTGCTGAATCAGAACCAGAAGCGTACGAGCGTGCGCAACATGGATTCAACAAAGTGAATAAATGGCTTCAATACAATTTACTCACATTAAATGCAGATAAATCCAAATATGTTACTTTTTCGATGCGCAAAAGACGTACTGTATCCCTACCTAGCCCGTTGCTTTATGCTCATTATTGTAAGGACCCTAATGATAAATACAGCAAATGTACATGCCCGGACATAAAAATAACTGATAAAATAAAATACCTGGGTATTATAATAGATGACAATCTTTCCTTTAAACAGCATAGCGAAGAACTAATTAAGCGACTACGCAAATTGATTTTTGTGTTAAAAAAAAATTAGGTATATGTTAAGATATAAGCATTGTTATTGCCCATCGAGAGAGCTCAGAGAGCGATTCTCAACTCTTAGCAACTTTCCAATCTTTCCTATTTCCCACTAACCTCCTATATAAATCATGTGAAGTACTATCAGTCCGCCAGCTATGCATGCAGCACTTCCCTACAGCACTGTCATTCTTAATAAAAGACGGAAAGATATTGTATGCACTGAAAGAATGGCTATAACCCACAAATATACAGGCAAATTTAATTTGTTCTTGGGACCGCTTCTGTATAATAGGATAAATGCAAGAACAAATATTTATTCTTTGAATTATAACCATTGTAGGCAAGTTTTAAAGACGGTCCTCCAAAATTTGTCCTACGATGAGACAGAGGAGTTATTAACAGTATTAGGGTACATAAAATCAAACATATGAAAACACACAAGAAACACAACTACTATAAATAAAAGTTTAATGTTTAAATCAAATCAAATATCTTTATTGTGGAACACAGGTAATAAAAAGGTGTTACAAAATAATATGGCATCACTGTGACCTGTCTTAATAGACATACAAATACAATAGTTAATTAGTTTCAAAATCTAATATAAGTGAAAAAAAAAGACACTTTACTATGAAGAATTACTGATTGAGAAAATTCATTATCGCGATGAACCTACTTCGATCTTCAAAAGTTGCTTTGGAGAAATGCTTCACAGTGAATGTTTAACATCTTTACACGAAACAGTAACTATGATGCTAAAAGTGACCAAGTCTTATGACTTTCGACTCTGTCTACCCCACTAGGGATAAAGACATGATAATATGTATGTATGTATGTAGTAAACATGAACCAGTAGGCAATGAATTGACACTGTGTGTTTCTGTCGGTTTGTTTCAATATGACTTGGTTTATTATACTTGTGTCATCGAACTATACAATTATTAAATATTAAAATCTCCCGACCCCGTAACATCTCCAATAAAATTTGCAGTACGGTGCTACACCACACTTATTCAGGATATTTGAATCTCAACTCGATTAACATTAGAAATCACGTTTTTATTTGAGTTGGCACATCACTAGTTGGCTATGTCATGCGCAATGTTGCCAGGTTTTACTTTTGTTACTTTTTTGAAAAAGTTACCTATCAGTTGGTACAATTAAAAAACAATACTGAATAAGGATTTATCGTTTATTATGCTTATTTGCAATAGTAATATTAAGTTATAATTCCAACGATATTTTCCAGTATTATAGATATATTAAATACGGGAGTATTAAGATGAAAACACTACTTAGAACTTGAAATTGCTTAGTCATAGCTTATTAAAGTAACTAGGAACTCAATGTGTGCATTTCCCCAGCGGAAAAGTGTTGAATAATAAATGTTGAATATACTAGATCGTTAGTTCAAAGCTGCCTTCGAATGTTTATCGATGAATGAAATTCGTGTATTCAGTAATTTTTGAGAAATTCGTCAAAAACATATTACGCCAGAAAAACGTTTCCCTGGCGGAATTTTGCCAGGGATCCAAAATTTAATTAGTAGAGCAATTAGTTAATCATAAGAGATAAATGTTTATGCATAAATGGAATTTGTGTGTCAAAGGCCTCCAAAGTTATTCAAAATGCCGCTGGGGAAATGTTCGGCCTTTTGCTGGATCTCATAAACGGTTTGGAATACGGTCTTGGATTTTTTTACACACATTGCTATTAATTTGTTTATAACGCCTATAAAAACAGAATCCAAAAAAACACAGCCACTTATGATTAAAAAATATATACATAAAAGTAGATATTTTGGTTCTAGTAGCTGAACTAAAGGACCTAATGGAAAGGTTTAAACGTCTATTTATATATTAGAACTGCCTCCAACATCTGCGAAAGTATGTTTGTAATAGAGTAAGTATAAAAAAAGATACAACAAAAATAATGTCTCACAGACATCATGATTTTGAACCCGTCTATTGTAGGAGTTTTATATTATGTGGCAAGTTGTAACTAATTTCAATGGTTTGTTCACAAATAACGTCAGTAATATTGCAAATTTCAGAAGTAAGATACTTGTACTGAGCGGTCGCTTTTTCATAGCCATCCGAAATTAGTCGGTTTATAACCAAGATTTAAGTGTCACTGGTTTTTTTACGATATTACTTTTATTACTAATTGGATTAAGCTAATTATTAGAATGCGTATAGATGAACAAATAAACAAACCATTGAAATTAGTTACAACTTGCCACATAATATAAAACTCCTACAATAGACGGATTCAAAATCATGATGTCCGTGAGACATTATTTTTGTTGTATCTTTTTTTATACTTACTCTATTACAAACATACTTTCGCAGATGTTTGGAGGCAGTTCTAATATATAAATAGACGTTTAAACCTTTCCATTAGGTCCTTTAGTTCAGCTACTAGAACCAAAATACCTACTTTTATGTATATATTTTTTAATCATAAGTAGCTGTGTTTTTTTGGATTCTGTTTTTATAGGCGTTATAAACAAATTAATCGCAATGTGTGTAAAAAAATCCAAGACCGTATTCCAAACCGTTTATGAGATCCAGCAAAAGGCCGAACATTTCCCCAGCGGCATTTTGAATAACTTTGGAGGCCTATGACACACAAATTCCATTTATGCATAAACATTTATCTCTTATGATTAACTAATTGCTCTACTAATTAAATTTTGGATCCCTGACAAAATTCCGCCAGGGAAACGTTTCTCTGGCGTAATATGTTTTTGACGAATTTCTCAAAAATTACTGAATACACGAATTTCATTCATCGATAAACATTCGAAGGCAGCTTTGAACTAACGATCTAGTATATTCAACATTTATTATTCAATACTTTTCCGCTGGGGAAATGCACACGAACTCAATAAAGAAATAAAAAAAATCTTAGTATGTTCGTAGGGGTTAATTATCCAAAAATCGAAAGTAACTTGAAGTTACGCCAAGGGTATGAAAGTTACAAATATGTAAGAAATGTTAATATAATGGCAACATTATCGCGCACCTGCCGAGTCGCAGTGCGCGCGTCTTCATAGATCTCCATACGTTGCAAACGCGTTTGCGACAGATCTGTCGCAAAAATAGCAACAATAGGTATGCGACGGCGCGACTATCGCGTCGCGGTGCGCGCACTTCTATGGCACTCCATACGTTGCGAATTTTGCGACAGCAAATCGCGTCGCGGTGCGTGCTTACCCTTAAAGTAAATAGGGTTAAGTAGTCTAATAAGACATAGATTTAGCTAACAATAGTTTTATATTACATTATTCTTAGTGAACTAATACCTGTTTATTCAATTTGATTATTTTTATTATTAAACTGCCCTTGACGCCTGAAACACAAGACTACCTAGTTCAGGCGCTCAGTACGCAATGTATTTACCTAAATACCTAATATGCCATAGATTAAGAAACTATGTAAATTATATTGTACAATGATTAACGAATAAATTATTATTATATTATTACTTACGATTTTATAAATATTTACAGAGGACTCCGCTGGTGGGATTTAGTGGGGTACAAATAATTTCAATACACGTTTAGACACTTTTGACAAGGGTCCTAAGGTGGACCATATTAAATATTTCCCTAGGAAGAAAGGCCCCGCAAGTTGTTTACATTTCTTATGAGGCCGATACTAGGGACCAAGTTTCGGACCTTTATGGCATCACGACGAGTTTTTGCAGCTATGTAGACCACATCCTTTTTAGGGTTCCGTACAAAAAATGAAAAACGGAACCCTTATAGGATCACTCGTGCGTCTGTCTGTCCGTCCGTCCGTCTGTCACAGTCGATTTTCTCCGAATCTACTGAACCGAATTAAATGAAATTTGGTAAAATGGTGTAAAGCTATGACCCAAACACGGATGTGCAAAGTAAATATGTATTATTTTTAAATAAGGGTCAGTTTAGGGGGTCCAAATAGAAAATGTTAAAAAAAGTTTTGCAAACCTTACCGTGTTATATATCAAATGAAAGGGCTTGTTATGAGGATCTCAAAAATATTTTTTTTTTGTTCGGGAAAAATCAATACTTTTGATTTTATACACGAAAGAAGGCAAAATTTGACCATTCCCCCCCCCCCCCCCTGATCTCCGAAACTACTGGGCCTAAAATTTCGAAAAAATTACAATATTATAGTTCATTGCTTGAAGATTAAAGGAAAAATAATAAGAATTCTATCAGTTGAAAATAAAGTGGTAAACTCACAATAATAAATTCACCTAGGAAAATAGTTCACTAAAACACCACTAGATAGCGTAGTCAATTGAATAAAACATTTTTGCACATTGTGTGTGTGTGTTCACGAAGCATATTGTACGGAACCCTCATTGCGCGAGTTTGACTCACACTTGGCCGGTTTTTTTATTTATCCCAAAATTGGTTTCTAGTGAACTTGTAATGCACAAGCTAGTTTGATTTTATTCTAGTAGGTTACATTTTTGTCATTGAAGCAAGGAACCATACATTATAATGTTTTTTCTTTTTGTTACAGGTCTTCAAGTTAAGGAAGTTAAGTAAAGTGACTAGGCTAAATTAATAAAAAAACATTTAAACCCTTTGCTGTATTTATTCGATTTCCCAGACACCACCCTCACCCACACCTAAGGATGAGCAATGAAATTATACGCTGCGGTTGAGAGTCGTGTGCGTTACTCCAGCTTGAAATAGGCTCTTAGTGGAATGTATAATTAGTGAGTCATCAGCTAATAGCGGTCTACACACGGCCCTAAAATCAGAGGCAATAACGGGGAAGTGGTGGGGAGCGCCCTAGATCGTTCCCTTAATCGCGACTGGTGTAGGCAAATCGTAACCATAATTGACAACATGTACTTAACCGGAAGTGGTACTTTTTGTATATGCAATTGAAAGTACCTTGTATGTATATACTTTCATATTTTTTGTAATTTTTTAAACCAGTATTTATTTATGAATTTTTGAAAAAAGGTTGCAAACGTAGGATTTATAAGCAAATGTCTGTGCCTTATTCTCTATCATTGTCAATCTGACGTAAAATAATGACATTGACAGGACTTCGACAGTCTGAGTTGCCAGATTTGGGAAATTTTACCCGGGAGTCTGGAAATTTTCTGAAGGCCTTGCCTCTGTCAATGTAAATGATAAATATCGTATATCCGTTTTCACTGTTATTTTTTTTTCAATGTGAATGCCGGCCAGTATGTTTTTCGGTGTAATAATGATGGATTTGCTTATTTCTTTTAGCTGCCAACTATGTTCCTAATATTTTTACTTGTTTCTTTGATGCTCAGAAAATACGAAAATCGAAACCACGCCTTTTTTTCCCTTACAGGCTGAACAGAATATGAAGTCATATGTTCAAAGCGATAAAATATTGGTTTGGCGTTAGTTTTGGGCTTCGCCATGGCACTCAATTAAAATATATTATTAAATATATATACTATTCATTTAAAATTAATGATGAATGTGGTTTTTTCAATATTTTAGGGATCTTTTGAGAATGAATCCGTTTTGTAATCAGAGAGCAGCTAGCACACACGAAAACGTCCCTTGCCTTCCATTACATTGCACATTATAATTTTTTGATAAACCTACATGGATGAACTGGCTTTGCCTTACAAGGCAACGAAAAAAGGCTGCAGTGCTAATCAATGTCAAAAAAAAGTTCATTGGGCTGTTGTTGTTGGTGTTTGTACAAATCGATGGATATTTTTCATTCTCGATCGCAACCTGATAACATTAGCTTGACTTTTGAACACCGATATCTCCTCGCGTGCTGACTTGGCTTCTGATGACACTGGACTTTGATATCTTCATCTTTTGACAGACCTTGGATTTTCACACAGGACATTGATTTTTACAAAGATATCAATCATTGTTTGTGCAGCCGTGAATGAAATGTGATTAAATAAACAGGTAAAATAAATAAGCGAAACCAAATAATAATTACATCGAAATCATTCTGGCCGGCTATAACATTGAAAAAAAAAACAGTGAAAACGGATACGATATTTATCATTCACATTGGGAGAGGCCTTTAGAAAATTTCCAGACTCCCGGGTAAAATTTCCCAACTCTGGCAACTCAGCACAGAACTATAACTCAAGCAACTCAGACGGTCAAAGCACTGTCAATGTCATTATTTTACGTCAGATTGACAATGACAGGGAATAATGCACAGGAGAGCTATTTTTGAACGCGTGACTCACTAAACGAGCGATTGACGCGAGTGTTTCTAAAAGGCCGCATTTTTGAGTCATGCGTTGACGAGTGATTGCAACGAGCGGTTGAGACCGCTCGTTTCCGCAGGCGACGAACGCTTTTATGTCAAAGTCACTTCCTGTCATTCGAAGATCATCTGTCATCATTTTACGTTCCGTTTGACGCTACACTTCTTAAACATTTTGAAAATCCTTATTAACCTAAAAAAGTTTCTAAAAAATTCTGCGTGAAACAAGAAGAAATGAAATATTTTTCGTTGAAGGTTGGCAGCACTACAGTTCAAGCGATGGTTTCAAAAATATAGCAAAATGGCATTTCATGACTTGGAAGACGAGTGTGACTTGTAGTCGTGCACGACTTGCGCTTTAGTGAGTCACGCTTTCAAAAATAGCACTCCAGCCCCCCTATTTACTAACTCGGATGACAGGTGTCGATGCCTATCAATCTAGGATTTGCTGTTACATTGCGGGTTTTGCTTGCTCGAACTTTTTATTTGAAAAACAAAAACCGCATTGTAAAGGAAAATCCTAGATGGATAGGCATCGACACCTGTCATCTGAGTTAGTAAATAGGCTGGCAGGAGTGCTATTTTTGAACACGTGACTCACTAAACGAGTGATTGACGCGAGTGTTTCCAAAAGGCCGCATTTTTGAATCGTTAGTTGACGAGTGATTGCAACGAGCGGTTGAGACCGCTAGTTTCCGCAGGCGACGGAACGCTTTTAAGTCAAAGTCACTTCCTGTCATTTGAAGTTCATCTGTCATGATTTTACGTTCCGTTTGACGCTACACTTCTTAAATATTTTCAAAATACTGAACGACCTTAAAAATGTTTTTGAAAAATACTGCGTGAAATAAGAAATTAAAAAATTTTCGCTGAAGGTTGGCAGCACTACAGTTCAAGCATGGTTTCAAACTTAGACTATCAAAAATATGGCAAAATGGCATTTCGTGACTTGGAAGACGAGTGTGACTTGTAGTCGTGCACGACTTCCGTTTTAGTGAGTCACGCGTTCAAAAATAGCACTCCAGGAGTGCTATTTTTTAACGCATGACTCACTAAACGAGTGATTTACGCGAGTGTTTCCAAAAAGCCTCATTTTTGAATCGTTAGTTGACGAGTGATTGCAACGAGCGGTTTAGACCGCTCGTTTCCTCAGGCGACGAACGCCTTTACGTCAAAGTGACTTTCTGTCATATGAAGTTCATCTGTCATGATTTTACGTTCCGTTTGACGCTACACTTCATAAACATTTAGGAAATCCTTAATAACCTTAAAAAAGTTTATAATATATTCTGCGTAAAATAAAAAGAAATTAATTATTTTTCGCTGAGCGTTGGCTGTACTAACAGGTCACTCGATCGTTTCGAAAATACGGCCAAATAGCATTTCGTGACTTCGGAGACGAGTGTGACTTGTAGTCGTGAACGACTTGCGTTTTGGTGAGACGGCATTTCAAAAATAGCACTCCAGATATTTGTTTATAAGTCCTACGTTACGTGACGAGCTCCGTGGCGCAGCGGTCAACACGCCTGCCTGCGACACGGATGGTCCCGGGTTCGATTCCCGGTCAGCCCCCCTATTTACTAACTCGGATGACAGATGTCGATGCCTATCAATCTAAGATTTGCTTTTACACTGCGGTTTTTGTATTCCAAATAAAAAGATCGAACAAACAAAACCCGCATTGTAACAGTTAATTTTAGATTGATAGGCATCGACACCTGTCACCCGAGTTAGTAAATACGGCAGCAGGTCAAGATGGAAAATGATCTTTTTCAGATTGACCTGGGTCTTGGATGTTTATCTATATAAGTATCTATTATAAAATATAGTATCGTTGAGTTAGTATCCCGTAACACAAGTCTCGAACTTACTTTGGGGCTAGCTCAATCTGTGTGATTTGTCCGTATATATTTATATATTCATTTATTTACGTTTGCGAACTTTTTTCAAAAATTTATAAAAAAATAAATACTGGTTTAAAAAATTATAGAAAATATGGAAGTATATACTTCCATATTTCTTATAATGTTTTTTTATTTAAATTTCATACAAGGTACTTTCGATTGCATATACAAAAAGTACCACTTCCGGTTAAGTACATGTTGTCAATTGTGCGCCTGCATAATTAATCGTGATTTTGTCATAAAAAAATACTTTTCCACCACATGATTAAGTAAATCCCAACTTTTCAAACTAATATTATAAATGCGAAAGTGAGTTTGTGTATTTGTTGTTAATCTTCTTGAAATTTGGCATAGGTACAGTCTGAACCAAACTTTATGGCGGCTCGGATATCTGTGCCTTATTCCCTTATTCCCTGTCATTTTCAATCTGACTTAAAATAATGACATTGACAGGACTTTGACCGTCTGAGTTGCTTTGCTGAGTTGCCAGATAGGGAAAATTTTTTCCGGGAGTCTGGAAATTTTCTAAAGGCCTCTCCCAATGTGAATGATAAATATCGTATCCGTTTTCAATGTTATTTTTTTTAAATGTTAATGCCGGTTAGAATATTTTTCTATGTAATAATGATTTGGTTTCGCTCATTTCTTTTACTTGTTAATTATATTCCTAATATTTTACCTGTTTATTGAATCACTTTTTATTCACGGCTGCACAATGCCATAGTTTGTTATCTTGGTCAAAGACAATATATTATATTGTCTTTATCTTGGTAAAAATCAATGTCCTGCCTGTGTGTAAATCCATGGTCTGTCAAAAGATGAAGAACACCTGCCGAAAAACTGCCTTTACGGATTTTAGGGCATAGTACATACGTCAATTGAGTTTGAATTTGTGGCCCCCTATAGAAACTCAAACGAAATTGTATGACATTTTTTCTCTCACCCTCCCTCCATTATATGTCTGTGATCTTAATGGCCTAGAGAAAACATAAGGCAGTGGGTCGTCTGATACTAGTAATAGTATCTTCTTCGTAGTTTGTGCTCGGAGTCCAGTGTCTTGAGAAGACAAGATATCGGTGACCACAAGTCAAGCCAATGTTATCAGGTTGCGATCGAGAACGAAAGATATCCAACGATATGTACAAACACCAAACAACAACAAACCATCGAACCAGTGGCGTAACTATACCATCTGGGGCCCGTGGCAAATTCTTTTGATGGGAAAATGAATCAATTTAGGTTGGTTGAAATGCTTAACGATTAACTTGAAATTGTATTATGGTCTTTAGTTGTAATATTTTGGGTTTTAAGCAGAACTTATAAAAATATACTTTTCAAATAAAATCACGTACAATGTAAAAAAATATTTTTGAGCTCGCGGCCTCTTGGGCTGGGGCCTTTTTGGGTCGGGGGCCCGTGGCATTTTGCCAGCCCTGCCACCGATTAGCATAGCAGCCTTTTTTACTTGCCTTGTATGTAAAGCAAAGTCAGTCCATCCATGTATATAGGTACCATCAAATTATAATGTACAAGGCAAGGGACGTTTTCAGGCGTGCTGCCTGCTCAATGATTACAAAACTGATGTCAATCCCAAAAAAATCCCTAAAATATTGCCATGGCGAAGCTCAAAACTGATGCCAAACCATTATTTATTGCTTTGAAGATACGACTTCAGGTTCTGTCCAGTCTGTAAAGAATAAGAGATGTGTTTTCGACTTTCGTATTTTCTGAACGTCAAAGAAACAAGTAAAAATATCAGGAACATAGTTGACAGCTTCGAGCAACACGGCTTTTCCGCACCGGAAGTTGACAGCTAAAAGAAATAAGCAAATCCAGATAATTATTACATCGAAAAATATACTGTCCGGCACTTATATAAAAAAAAAATGAACACGGATACGATATTTATCATTCACATTGAGAGGGGCAAGGCCTTAAGATTTCCAGACTTCCGGGTAAAATTTCCCAAATCTGGCTCCAAACTCAGACGGTCGAAGTCCTGTCAATGTCATTATTTTACGTCAGATTGACAATGACAGGGAATAAGGCACATTTGTTTATAAATCCTACGTTTGTGCCCAATTTTCAAAAATTCATAAAAAAATAAATTCTTGTTTAATTTTTTTTTAACATGGAAGTATATACATACATACAAGGTACTTTCGATTGCATATATAAAAAGTACCACTTCTGGTAAAGTATACAAGATTTTTTTAAAGTCATATTCTTATCATGCATAAAAGAAGTGAAGGCTATTCTAAGTGGTCTATACAATATATGAAAAATCGTAGATATATGCACGTTTGCAATGTTTGCACTTTTTGTGTCGATATTGACTGGCCGAATATCTGGTTTTAAATATTCCCGTATTTAGTATCGTGCTTGTTAAATACGTAATTCGTAAATGCTACGAAAAAAAAGAGTTGTGACAAGTAAAGTAACCTGTCAGCTGTAAGTCGAATTGTCAAATGGATTATAGCAAAGCAGGAGCGATAGCCTATATATTTTTTAACAAATATGTCTTTTTATTTGCAATTTAATAATCATAGGTAATCGCCGCACTTAGTGTTAAGCTTAATCAGTGATTTGGAAAGTAGTGCTCGACGAGTAAGCCGCAGGATGAGTTCAAGAGATCGGGATACAAAATCACTTCATGACAAGTTGAAAGTATTCTGGAAAAAAGGGGGTTCCGGTGAGTATCTCGCGATAGCAGAGCGTTAGTTTGGTACCCGAAGCCAGTGGCAGTTGGGAGAAGAGTAAGTGTGCGTTTATGTGGCGTTGCAGCGGCGCTGCCGGCGCGCTCCGAGCTGGTGGTGTCGGCGGAGCTGGAGCGCGAGCTGAGCCGCGACGCGCCGCCGCACCGCCGCCTGCGCGCGCTGCGTGACCTCACCGAGCGGGTGCACGCCATCCGCGTGCAGGAGGTCAGCCCCGCCACTTATATTGCATGTACCCTCAACATCTTTTTTGACCATTGTTCATTTAATGCAAATCAGTTATTTGTAAGAAATCAGGATAGATAACTACTATCTTGGATAACTAATAGGATCACATCACACTATAAATAAGATTTCTAAAGAATGTCCCTACATAACCATAAAGTCTAAACTTTGTTGTTGTGGATGTGATCTCTGTGATGCAATAATTAGCACTATTTAATAACATAAAGATAATTACTCATTCATAGCCGCTCCACAAATTTTACTTTTTTTAATGTGAGATGTGTGTCACACCTCCTATATGTTGTATCTAATAGAGACTGTCGAAATTCAATATTTGCCTGTTGTAATTAAAAAATGTGTCATTTTGACATTGTGCACTTTAATTTGAAAGTCAGTTGATTGTAACACCATTGTTCTTAGATCATGTTGTTTGATGTAACATGTAATGTCTCAGCTGATACATGCATAGTCGTCATAACTTCATCCCTCACAAGGTAGACAGAGCCTGAACCATGGTACATGGTAGTGTCGTCATTAGGTCTTTTTAATCTCCACTGCTGGAGCACGACCCTCTCTGTACTACCAGTCAGAGGATTTGGCCTACGCTCTTCATGTTGACCAGATGGGTTGAATAATAGTGTAACTAGGGTAAATGCATTGGCCAATGTAATAACTCTCGGTCAGTCGCGCACTTTTGCTGTAGGTTATTTGTTGTGTAGGGTCTTTGTAAAACCCAGAGTAAATAAAGTCATTTTGATGATATTCCTAAATATTTAATGTGATTTTATTATTTTGTTGCATGGTACATTTTTTAATGGGTAGTATTTAATCCTATGACAATTACCTTTTTTCAAACAAAATATTCAAAATTCACACCAAAAATACTAATAAGCACACTAATGCATTTCATTTTGAGCCATTAACTGTCCCACTGCTGGGCAAAGGTCTCCCTCCATTTTTCCATTCGGTCCGATCTAGGGATAGATTTCTCCAGTTGTCGTGGAGCTTGTCGATTTCATCTCGCCATCTGCATCAGCACACTAATTATGCACACAAAATAAATTGAATCAGTCGACCATGCACACCCTGGTGTCAGAGTTCTTCGGAACCGCCTCTCGGCCTCTGACGTGGTTCCTTTAACGGCTCAACCAGGTGGCAGCCGGGACCAACGGCTTAACATACCTTCCGAAGCACGGAATCATCTTTCTTATCAGACAATCAGGAGATTCATACCTGCAATGTCCTAAACAAACTGGAAACAATTTAACAAAGTATGCTTCCCGTGGGAATCGAACCCACGGCCCCTGGGTCAATAAGGCAAACGCCTTAACCACTGGACCACAGAGTTAAAACTAAAACTATCACCTATTTCAAACAAAATATTCAAATGTTGCACCGAAAATAGTTAATTGCACACTAAAGAAATCAAATTTGCTGTACTGTTTAATTGATTAAGATAACTGTTTTTCTAAGTGATTATCTATAATCTTGACGAGCTTTGTGGCGCAGTGGTCAACACACCTGTTTGGAACACGGATGGTCCCGGTTTCGATCCCCAGTCAGGTCAAGATGGAAAATAAACTTTTTCAGATTGACCTTGGTCTTGGATGTTTATCTAAAGTATATTATGAAATATGGTATCGTTGAGTTAGTATCCCATAACACAAGATTTGAACTTACTTTGGGGCTGAGCTGGCCCCAAAGTAAGTTCAAGTGTTGTGATCTGTGTGATTTGTCCATATAAATTTATTTATTTATTTAAAGTAAATCTAATAAAATGGCTGTGATATATGGACAGACAGACAAACTGACATGATGAATCTGTAAGTTCCGTTTCTTGCCATTTGGCTATGAAATCTAATAATACTTTGAGTCACAACCAAGAACTACAAACCTATCCTTCAAAAAATCACGACTGTTGTATGGGACCCTTTGCTTAACATTTGCCGTAAATTTTTGTAGTATATATCCATAGATTTAAAAAAAAATCTCTCCATACCTATATCCGACGTTCGCGGTGAAAGGGTTAAATATTTATTTTATTTTGTTTTTAATGTTTGTTGTATTAGCGTGCTCAGAATTACATCATCTGTGGTGAAGTCTCGTGAACAAGGTCTTATAACCTTTGGCAAAAAAGCGATCTTCAAAACTCTTTATCTCAAAAACAACTGAACTTATTTTGATAAAATTTGCACTGTTTCATAAGTTTCAACTACAAAAGATTTTTTGTATTGCAACGAATTTCTGATGAGGCAGATGAATACAAAGAAATAAAGAGGGGTATCCCAACTAATATTATAAATGCGAAAGTGAGATTGTTTGTTTATTTGTTTGTTACGCTTTCAGCCGTTTCTACTGAACCATCATCATGAAATGTTGCATACACATAGGTTAGGGCACCGAGAAGGATAAAGGCTATTTATTAGGCGGGCGAAGCGGCAGGTAACAGCTAGATAGGTCATAAGTAAAATGACAAGATTTGTGGCATGTAATTTGATGTTTTGTTTGTTTTTCGTATGTGTAAGTGGCCAACACTGGTGTCAGATTTTTCAAGCTGCCTTAAGGCATCTGACATAGCTTAACGACTGCCATCAACGATGACAGCCGGGACCAACGGCTTAACGTGCCTTCCGAAGCACGGAGGAGCTCGAGATATTTTTATGCCACTTGCGGTCGCCCATCCAAGTAGGGACTGCACCAGGGATTGCTTAACATACGTAAGCGCTCATAGCACATTTACCAACCAATTTTAGAAAATCTGTTGTAAGAATAGATACATAGTTTGCAAGTCAGTATTTTTGTTGGAAAATCACTATTTTCGTTTTTAAAACTGGTAAAATAGATCATCTGCCCCTATTTACTAACTCAGATGACAGGTGTCGATGCCTATCAATCTAGAATTTACAATTACAATGCGGGTTTTGCTTGTTCAAACTTTTTATTTGAAATACAAAAACCGCATTATAAATAATAAATAAATATATACGGACAAATCACACAGATTGAGCTAGCCCCAAAGTAAGTTCGAGACTTGTGTTATGGGATACTAACTCAACGATACTATATTTTATAATAGATACTTATATAGATAAACATCTAAGACCTAGGTCAATCTGAAAAAGATCATTTTCCATCTTGACCTGACCGGGGATCGAACCCGGGACCGTCCGTGTCGCAGGCAGGCGTGTTGATCGCTGCGCCACGGAGCTCGTCAGCATTGTAACAGCAAATCCTAGATTGATAGGCATCGACACCTGTCATCCGAGTTAGTAAATAGGCCGGCTGGTCTGGTTTTGAGTGACTAATTTAGGTAAAAATTTTCAGGTATGCAGTAAGATAATTAGTGGAGACACTTAGTTTGCATAAATTGTCAATAGAGGTGCAGTTAAAAATTTCCCTTTTTAGGGTTCCGTAGTAAACAAGGAACCCTTATAGTTTCGCCATTTCTGTCTGTCTGTCTGTCTGTCCGTCCGTGGTTTTACTCAGAGACTATTAGTACTAGAAATCTGTAATTTGGTATGGGTATGTATATTAATCATGCCAAAAAAGTGGTAGAAAAAAATCTTGAAAAAAAAATTTTTTTATGTTAGTTACTGGTAAAGTGGGGGAGTAATTTTTTTTCTCTACTTACCCATCGTGTGGGGTATCATAAAATAGGTCTTTAAAAAATATTGTGAGGTTGAGATCACTATTTTTCGATTTAGGGATCCGTTTCCGAAATATTTGGTTTTAAAGTGAAAATTTTTGTTAGAGGTAAGTGTCCCCCCCTCTATCTGCTAAACGGTTATATATGGATACGTAAAAAAAATGACAGCAGTAGTATATATACTGAAGTTGAAAGGAAAACTATCAGAGCTGAGTACTAAGTACAAACTAATAAGTTATAGGCAACCAACTTATAAAAAGTACTGGAAAATGTAAAAATTCATACAATTTTCATTGTTTGATGTTTTTGGTCGTTAAACTGTGAGGTGCGATTGTGAACAGTGTAATCTCAAAGTTGTCATTCGCAGATACGGAACCCTACACTTCGCGTGGCCTGACACGCACTTGGCCGGTTTTTTTAATCTATACATACAAAAAAATAATAATAATAAAACAGTAAAAATATTTTGTCTGTACATTAAGTAATTTTGACTGAAATGGATAGAGGGACACCTAAAAAGAATAATAGAAAGCAAAAAAATTTTTTTGGATTTCTTGTCTGTCTGTCTTTCTGTCTGTCTGTCTGTATGTATGATCACGTTTATCTCCGGAAATATTGGACGGATTCGAATGAAACTTTTTTTGATATACAGCTATTAACCCTAGGCAAGATATAGGAAAGAAATGATTTTGGAAAAATCACAAAACTCCTTATGCAGCATCATAATGGTCCAGCTGAACTATAAGAAATATAAAAGTGGAGCCTTACCAAAAGTTGTTGCTGAGTACTAAGCGCAAACTAAAAAGTTATAGCAACCAACTTATAAAATGTACTGGAAAATGTAAAAATTCATACAATTTTTTTTGGTCGATAAACTGTGAGGTGCGAGTGTAAACAGTGTGAACTCAAAGTTGTCATTCGCAACTACGGAACCCTACACTGCGCGTGGCCCGACACGCACTTGGCCGGTTTTTTTTTTGAAAGGACTACCTAGCTAACTCCAAATGAGCTTTCGCTACTTCACCGGACTTTATGAGGTGAGAGCAGAGTACCCTCAACCTGTAAGGCAAACATCACCAAAGGGTCCGAAGGAGGGACGAACCTCGACTTTGGGCGTTGCCTGGGTGCGCAAGGCTTGGAGAGACAGCAAACTCTCATATGCCTGATGGGCCGCGATTCGCATGGAAGACCTGAAGAGCCTAACTGAGAAGCAATATGGCAAAGCCTTTAGAGAGCAGCAACTCTCATGTTTTGCCGTATGGGCCGAAAGCTACGGTGTCCGAAAGACCTATCCTGGGTGCAAGTCATCCGAGACCGCCGGGCGGTAACCAGTAATCGGAGCTAGTCCTACCCTACGCTATCTCTTGTCGGCGACCGTCTAGCAGCCTTTTTATCCTTCCCTCCCGTCGTCGCGTGGGGTCTTTGAACGCCTACGGATTTAATTGTTCTTATTTTTGTGCTTTCGCCACCGATCTGTAATTTTAGGTAGCTTCCTAAAAAAGGTTAGTGTCATGGCGCAGCGTATCTGCAGTCACTTTGGACGCAAGGGAAATGAGATATACACGTGTCATTGTGAGCGTGGGCGAGGCTTCCAAAAACCCCACGTGACTATTCACTTATTTACTCATGAATTTTGTTTTATCCTTTAGCGATTATTTAACAATTTTCTCAAGCAACTATTTTATTCCTAATTCATCATCATCATCAGCTTATATTCCTAACTAGCTGATGCCCGCGACTTCATTCGCATGGATTTTATGGCTCCGGCGTATTAATATACCTTAATACGAACTAATGTCGATACATAAGAAAATATTTGTAGCAGTGTTAAATATTAAAAGTTAATAAATAATCAACGTATTTTGCAAAAAAGAAAACTTTATATACTATGTTGGAACTATTCTTTAGGTTGGTTTATTTTGGCGCCTGATTTCAGCGGGGATGGTTTTCATCAGGTATTTTTTTCCAGTCCTTTCTGAACCATCTTAGAAAAACAGCTTCCCTTCTTTGTTTAAAATACCTCGCACTACCACATCAAATATTTCCCTTTGTTCCGCTATGAATTTGACCTGCTGTCATTCTGCTCAACCTATAAAGCGCACATCTCCAAAGGCCCTTCGGGAGAGACGGACCTTGGCTTAGGGTGTTGCCTGTGTATGCAAGGCTTGGAGAGACAGCAAACTTTCATGTTTTGCCGTATGGGCTGAAAGCTACGTTGCCAAAAGGGCATATCCTGGTTGCGAGTGACCCGGGACCGCTGGGAGGTCACCAGTAATATGAGCTAATCATACTCTACGCACTCTATCCCAGTGGAGAGGGTGAATCCGTAAAATTGTCGATATAAAATTTGACATGGTTCTGAATCAGATGTTTTAAATCTTCAATTTTTATACCTCAACAAAAATACTATTCAGGCTTAACAACTTTTGCAACAGCGTCATTTTTATATTTCCTATAGTTTACCTGGACCATTATGGTTCTGCGTCAGGTGTTCCAAATCTTCAATTGAAATACCTCAACAAAAAGTGCTCATCAGGTTGAATAACTTTTGCTAAGGGGTCATTTATATATTTCTTATAGCTTACCTGGACCACTACGGTTCTGCATGAGGTGTACCTAATCCTAAAATTTTTAAACGTCAATAAAATGCTCATCAGGCTAAACAACTTTTGGTAAGGCTCCACTTTTATATTTCTTATAGTTCAGCTGGACCATTATGATGCTGCATAAGGTGTTTTGTGACTTTTCCAAAATCATTTCTTTCCTATATCTTGCCTAGGGTTAATAGCTGTATATCAAAAAAAGTTTCATTCGAATCCGTCCAATATTTCCGGAGATAAACGTGATCATACATACAGACAGACAGACAGAAAGACAGACAGACAAGAAATCCAAAAAAACTTTTTTGCTTTCTATTATTCTTTTTAGGTGTCCCTCTATCCATTTCAGTCAAAATTACTTAATGTACAGACAAAATATTTTTACTGTTTTATTATTATTATTTTTTTGTATGTATAGATTAAAAAAACCGGCCAAGTGCGTGTCAGGCCACGCGAAGTGTAGG
The DNA here is from genome assembly GCA_963082605.1 of Rhodophaea formosa. NCBI lineage: Eukaryota > Metazoa > Arthropoda > Insecta > Lepidoptera > Pyralidae > Rhodophaea > Rhodophaea formosa. The sequence goes on along the minus strand of OY720213.1, from coordinate 22,693,325 downwards.
GTTCCGTAGTTGCGAATGACAACTTTGAGATTACACTGTTCACAATCGCACCTCACAGTTTAACGACCAAAAACATCAAACAATGAAAATTGTATGAATTTTTACATTTTCCAGTACTTTTTATAAGTTTTTTTGATTAAAACTAACGTGAGATAAAGACATTATTAAAATACGTAACAACGGGTTACTCACGTAAATAGTCAGCTACTGGCCGCGATCCACTAAACGTTCCCGGCGTGTATGAAGTCCCGTGCGACTGTGGGAAGAGCTACGTGGGAGAGACGGGACGTAATGTGTCCACTAGGCTGCATGAGCACATTCGCAGTCTGAAAAAACTGGACAGTAACGGGTCAGCCATCGCCGAACACGCGTCAGAGTCGGACGTCACACACTACATCCGCTTTGACAAGGCCAAAGTCTTAGCCAGGGAAAAAAGCTTTGTCCCTCGTAAAATACGAGAAGCTATGGAAATAAGTAGACGTCCCAATTTTAATCGTGATGTAGGTTGGAGCTTACCCGCCAGCTGGAAACCGGTTCTTCAAGTGACGAATAATAAAAGCCATGTTCAGCTTACAGAGCTTGACACAGTAAGCTCTTTTCACATACGGCCATCATCACCCGTTGCCGCAGAGGATGTTCAAGATGACATGGTTCCTAGTACATCCATGGGAATCATTGATGCAGCCAATCAGCAACCCCTACCAACCTCCGCACCGACTCAGCGAGCGCAGCGGGCGGCAGCGCGCGCCGCCCGCGCCGCCCACGCATCCGATCGCTAACATCAGTGCGGATTGGGACGACACCGTGCGCGGGTCTCAATTCACATTCGCCCTGAAGAAGACCTCCGGATGAGGTTGAAACATGTCGGCCAGTAGCTGACTATTTACGTGAGTAACCCGTTGTTACGTATTTTAATAATGTTTTTATAAGTTGGTTGCCTATAACTTATTAGTTTGTACTTAGTACTCAGCTCTGATAGTTTTCCTTTCAACTTCAGTATATATACTACTGCTGAAATTTTTTTCACGTATCCATATATAACCGTTTAGCAGATAGAGGGGGGAACACTTACCTCTAACAAAAATTTTCACTTTAAAACCAAATATTTCGGAAACGGATCCCTAAATCGAAAAATGGTGTTCTCAACCTAACAATATTTTTCAAAGGCCTTTTAAACGAGATCCCACACGATGGGTAAGTAGAGAAAAAAAAACCGGCCAAGTGCGTGTCGGGCCACGCGCAGTGTAGGGTTCCGTAGTTGGGAATGACAACTTTGATTTCACACTATTCACACTCGCACCTTACCGTTTAACGACCAAAAACATCTAACAATGAAAATAGTATGAAATTTTACAGTTTATAAGTTGGTTGCCTATAACTTTTTAGTTTGTACTTAGTATTCAGCTCTGATAGTTTTCCTTTCAACTTCAGTATATATACTAGTGCTGTAATTTTTTTCACGTGTCTATATATAACCGTTTAGCAGATAGAGGGGGGGGGACACTTACCTCTAACAAAAATTCGCACTTTAAAACCAAATATTTCGGAAACGGATCCCTAAATCGAAAAATAGTGTTCTCAACCTCACAATATTTTTGAAAGACCTATTTAACGATACCCCACACGATGGGTAAATAGAGAAAAAAAAATTACTCCCCCACTTTACTTGTATGGGAGCTACCCTAAAAAAATTTTTTTTTCAAGATTTTATTCTACCACTTTTTTGCCATGATTAATATACATACCCATACCAAATTACAGCTTTCTAGTTCATATAGTCTCTGCGTAAAACCGCGGACGGACAGACAGACAGACAGACAGACAGACATGGCGAAACTATAAGGGTTCCTTGTTTACTACGGAACCCTAAAAAATACTCCCCACATAACTTTGCATGGGAGCAAACCTAAAAAATTTTTTTTTTTCCTTATCTTTTTCTACCACTTTTTTGCCATGATTAATATACATACCCATACCAAATTACAGCTTTCTAGTAATTATAGTCTCTGAGTAAAACCGCGGACGTACAGACAGACAGACATGGCGCAACTATAAGGGTTCCTAGTTTACTACGGAACCCTAAAAATCGCCAACAAGCACCACTGATCGTGTCACCTTGGTCCGGCCAGACCGTGTAGACGGCTGTTCCCGACAAGATTTCGTTTAACCTTCGAACGCCCTTGGTCGTCGAGCGTGTGCGACCGACCGCTGTCGCAACCGTGTGGGCGCTTGTTCCCAACCGCCATTCGCTCCGAGGATTCGCTGTGTGCGAGCGTATCCATAATGGCGAAAAACTCGATGTCATCGAGGAGTTTACAAATGCTCATAAAGATATGGCTTGCCTTTGGGATTTTTAAATGGCCCTTTTACATGGACCAGAAAAAATTGGTTTTGAAAAATAAATTTTTACCCACGATGGAACGGAGCAGGTATATGCGTTTAGGGTGAGAGATATTGTATACGAAACCCTAAAAATGACGGTCACCGCCGACGACCCACCGACCAAGGTCACGCCGTCGGGAGGAGGCCTTTGCGATCGCCTAGCAGAGGCTTACCTACATACTGGTTGCAGAGATGTATCTTTACAGGCTTTTAATTACGAGCAATGTACCTATATTTTATTGTTTTGAGTCACTTCCAGGCTGCTTTGAGAGAAAAGGAGAAACAGAATATATCAGCTGCTTTTCTGCCCGCGTAGACTGTAAAAGCCGGTCAAGGGATTGGGCGGAAATAGGAATCACATTAAAGGCTGTATAGCGGCTAGCGACCCATCACCATTTTAATTCCGCTTTCCACCTTAATGCCCACTAACACGCTTAATATGACCTTGATAGATAGATAGATAAATCATTTATTGAATACATAGCACAAAAAATCATACACAAGAGCAAATTAAAGAGAGAACTTAAATTAAACATAGGCCTAATATTAAGTATGTGTGTGCTACAATCTACAATATTATAAAAGGCTGTAGCTCAGTGTGGGTAATTGCCCAAGAATGAGCAAAACACTGATTTTCAGCTACCGCCGAGGTGCACGTGCGCCGCTTGAATCGATAATGTTCAAAGGAGTAATAATTATAAAACATAGCTGGAAGAACATTTCTCAGTTTGATAATTCAAATATTTACATTTAATCTTACAATTTCTTAATTAATTAGAGTAACACATCAAGAGGGGCTAGGAACATAATAAGGAAACACGCTACCTAAGCGACAAAAAGTGGGTTGGAATAGGATGTTTTTGGGTTTGCAGTAAGTGTTTTCTCAAGTCAAGCTTTATTATGTCGCTTGAATGAATTTAGTGAGCCCAGAAGTCTTAAAGGAGGTGGTAAATTGTTCCAGCATTTTGTCGCCTGGTGGCGAAAGCTTCCCTCAAAAGCTACATTCCTATGGGTGTGATACCATAATTTGGACCTGACACCCCTGGTGGCGTATAAACTGTGACGCCGAGCAAATTTTATTTATTCATAAAGGTATTCTGGCGCTTTATGAAGTAAAACATTGAACAGCAGACACGCCATATGCAACTTCCTTCGGGAATCCATGTTCAACATGGAGGCATTATTAATAAAAGGTGAAACACGGATTCGAGGCGGGATATTGAAACAATATCTACAACAAGCGTTTTGAATTCTCTGTATTAGTCGGCGTCTCCTGCCAAGTAAACGAGGTCCAAATTCAGTGTCACCGTAATTAAGACGGGACAGAATCAGAGACTCACATAACTTTATACGCATATTGGTATCTAGTAGATGACGGACCTTATAAATAACCTTATACGCATATTGGTATCTTGTAGATGACGGACCTTATAAATAACCTTAAGACGGTGAAAACAAGAGCGTACTAAATTAAGCACATGACTTTCAAAACGCAGTTGGTTGTCGAAAATTATTCCAAGGTTCCTTACTTCATTGACACGCTCGATGTTTTCTGACAAAATCTGCACTGACAAATCCTTACTTTTAATATTTTCCACTTGAAGCTTAGAGCCCAAAACCATGTACTTTGATTTATTAGGGTTAATTAAAAGTGCATTTCTTTCTGACCAATGTGCGATTCTGTCCAAGTCCTTACAAATAGACTTAGGACGAGGGAGCATTCGTAGTTTGTATCCCGGTGGAGCAGGTGCGCAAGCCTCTTGTCCCTCACGCAACCAGGTCTCGTTAATTGCCACAATGTCAGGCGTAAAACGGTCCATAGCCATTAAAAAGTTGTCTTGTCCTGTATTAAGAGAGCCCGGATTGTACAAACTTAATTTTAGAAAATTAATCATTGGAGATATTAAAACAAAAAAAAAAAAAAAATATTTATAGGGACACATAAATACATAAGATTTATAGTTTGAGCGTTAGTATGAAAAAGTAAAATCACGTAATATGTTATATTCCAGAAAAATATAAAATAATTACAACTATACAGGGATAACCAGAGAAAGAGCCCGAACAAATTTTTACAACCGTACCATATATGTAATAGTGTATGTAGCACACAATATAAACAAATGACTTAGTAGAGAAACAAAACAGCACGAAATGTTTAAAACTTAAATTAAATACATTTTAAAAATCAGATTTGTAAATTTATAGTGTAAAACGCATTTAAAAAATCCAAGAAGATATGAGTAATCGTGCGTTTTTGTTATGGCACGTGTGCATTTTGGAATGAATTTAGCCAATGAGATGGTTATTAACTTTAAAGAACCCAAAACGAAATAAATCTCGTGAATAACACTAATCGAGAAAGTATCTGAAAAACACTTAGAACACAGACAAATAATACTTAAAATATTTAAATATACACTCCAGCATGGGTTTACATGAGGAATGTCCAGTATGGTATAAAAAAATAAGTGTAATTTATATAGTGACTGACAATTAAACTTCCACCGAAAATACAATACTTTAAAGCCATTAAGCAGAACATAGAGATAACAATGGGTAGAGAACACGGACCTTTACATATTTGACCCAACGATGGCTGGACCAAAAACCCTCAACAGGTCATCGTCAGTACGTATGCGTTCGGTACCGTGATGCTGCCGCACGAAGATCCTTCCGTCTCGGGTCCAAGCGAAGCGCCAGTTAAGCTGCCTCGCTGCCTGCACACACAAGTTACGGTTGATTTTTGTGAGCCTTTCGTTAACGTAAAAACGTCGCGGGGGCAATCCTGTGTCAGCCGTAGTCGTGCCTCGACAAACTCTAGCTGCATTAAGCATTTCGTCACGGGTAGCTTTTCTAGACAGACGAACAACTATTAGCCGGGGGCGCTGGGGTGAGGTTTCTGACCCTGACAAAGCAACCAATGCCTCTGGCAAAGGGCCTTTGCGGGTAACGCTTACTACGTCGCAATCGGTTAAAACCTTGGGCTCTGTCTACCCCGCGAACGCGATATTATGTTTGTATGTATAAAGTCGTGATAATATGTATGTAATGTCGAGGTAAATCTTCGAGCAACACGGAAGGGAGTAGCCATACGCTGCATTCCCCTCTGTCAAGGTACAAGCCAAAATAAGCCATATGCATGTCTATGTGTTAGTTGTGTGTGACTCATCTGTACACAAATTATTTTTTCTTTTATGTCATTTTTTGTGACAATGTCATAATTACTATCAAGTGACAGTTTAAGTTTTGTATGTAGGTGTGCGGAACTAAACTTGTGTGCACATTTCCCCCCGCAAAAAACGCCAGAAAAATTGTCATAGTAAATTGTCGCTTTGCCCACTCCCTCCGTCCGGTACGGAGGTCGTGTTGCTCGAAGAGGTAAATCATGTTAAATAATTTTAAATCAGTTATCTTTACCCATTAGTTGTGAAATTTTGTATATATATATTGTATGTCTAGAGTATAATGCATTATTTTGGAGCCATTCAACTGCTCTGTTAATCCTGAATGGTCACAAAATTTTACAGTTAGAATTTGCTCGTGTCAAAAGTTTATCACGAACTTGACGAGTTTTCTGAAAAATGTTATGACAATTATGAATGGCACTGGAGCAGGGCGCAGTGAAGAAGCTATGGACGCTGACGCGGGACCTGCTGGAGGAGCCGAGCGCCGAGAGCCGGCACGCGGCGCTGGGCCTGCTGCGCGGCCTGGTGGAGGCGGCGCAGGGCGACGCGCCCGCCGACGAGCTCAGCTTCATGCGCACCATCCTGCTGCGCTTCCTGCGCGACTCGCACGCCGCGCACGCGCCCGACGACGCGCTGCCGCGCTTCCGCCTGCTGCACTCGCTCACCAACACCGGCAAGAACATCAAGTGCTTTGAGGAACAGGTACTGCTCTGTCAGCCCCGAGCTCAGCTTCACGCGCACCGACATACGACACTACGTGTACTGCCAAGTGCACACTTATTTAGCCAAATTTACTTGCTGGTAGAAAGTAGCCATCGAACATAAAAATTCGTATATGAGAACTAGCCAAGTCAGACCGGCTACAATATATTATCCAAAATTATAAGAAGAAATTATATTTTTTGTTCTTATGAATAAATTTCAAGACTGACCAGTGAACTTGGCACCCATTTACATCTCACTTCTTTTGTCGTTGAAGTCTAGAACCAAGCATTATATCATTCATAATATTGAACTTGGTTCTCATTTCACAATTATGTTTTGATGGGATAATGCAAAGTCAAAGATTTTTATTCAAAATTTGATAATTGTATCTCTTTTTGAACGTCTTACTTACAACTAAGTGCTTACGCCCACTCAGCCAGCGGGCTCCTCAAACCACCAATTGCGGAAACATTAGCAAACATAGATTATTTTTTCTAGGTGTATTTTCATTTCTTTACATTGCTATTCTATTATATTCTTGTTATTTATTAATAAATAAATATTACTTTCAGTGATAATGGTATAGTAATAAGCATGTTGTGTTCCCAGATCGGACCATTCCTGCTAGAGTGGCTGCCAACGATCCAAAACCCCGCGCTGGTGGAGGAGTTCCTGCACCTCATCATCAACGTCGTCAAGTTCAACGCCACGTATCTAGACGAGGAGATCGTCCACGGATTCGTCAAGTAAGTCTTCTAGCTTTCCAGCAATGTTTTGTAATACGAAATTTTATTAATCGAACAACACAATCGTAATCCTCATACTACTCAGGCTAGTATATGGCTCTGGTAGTACAGAGAGGGTCGTGCTCCTGCAGTGGACACTAGAAAGACCTGATGATGATGATACAATCGTAATCTGTGGAGGCATTATTTTATTTATTTGAAAAGACCAACAGATTTAAAAAAGAATAATTTAACATATATTGGCAATAAAGCAGTTAATAAATAATAAAATTGATTATTTATTAACTGCTTTATTGCCAATATATGAAGTCGAGTCCTGAGACACATCTAGGATTGGGCGCATTTAGTTAAACATGAATGTTGTCTATAAAATATTATTGGTGTAGTCAAAAAATGTATGTGTTATGTCCCGGGTCAGATGTCAGATGTGTGTGGCGCACTATAAGTGTCGGTGTCCCCTCAGCCACGCGTGCCACCTGGCGGTGTACTCGGCGGAGCCGGGCGTGGTGGTGGCGGCGCTGGCGCTGCTGGAGGCCGTGGTGTGCTACTCGCTGCTGCCGCGGGCCGCACTGCGCGCCTTCGTGGCGGCGCTGTGCCGCACCGTCAACCTCGAGCGCTACTGCCAGGCCTCCTGGAAGCTCATGCGCAGCGTCATGGGCGCCGACATCGGCCACGCCGCGCTGCGCGAGCTGGTGGCGCTGCTGCGCGACGGCGACAGCGCGGGCCTGCAGCGCGGCGCCTGCTTCTACATCAACATGGCGCTGTGGGGGCCCTGCCGCGTGCACACGCTGCACGCCTCGCTGCTCACCGTGCTGCCCGCCTTCCTCAAGGTGCGCTGGCGCCGGTGCTCCCTCGGATCACTTCGCTCATGCGGACGCAACGAGTAATGGTGGCGTTTTTACAGGCGTTGGACACTCGGCACCCGGTGGTGACGTACGAGGTGGTGTTGGCGCTTCAGAGCTTGGTGTCCCGCGTGCCCGGCGAGCTGCACGAGCCAGCCTGGGACAACATCCTCGACATCCTGCTGGCCGTCATCGAGCAGGACCGTGAGTGTGAACAGACCTAATTATGGTACTACAAATCATCAATGGTTGCAGTGCTCAATGACGTTCCTGTCAATACGGCAGGGAGCCTGGAGCCGCCCAACGAGCTGATCCACTCGCGGCTACACGCGCTCATCACGAGCATCGAGCAGCTGCAGGACGCGGGCCAGTACTACGGCGACGCGGACAAGCTGCTGGCGCTGCTGGACGCGTGCGGCCACGAGCGGCCCGAGGCGTCGGCGCTGCGCCTGGTGACGGCGCGCGCCGGCCGCCTGGCCGCCACCGGCGCCTGCTGGCTGCCGCAGGCGCTGGAGCTGGCCGAGCGCTACATCCGCCAGGAGACGCGCCTGGCCGTGCGCACGCACACGCTGGCGCAGCTGCTGGCCTTCATCAAGCGGCACCGCGCGCTGTACGGCGAGGAGCTGGTGGAGCGCGTGGCCGTGCCCGTGCTGGGCGCGTGCGCGCTGGACGCCGAGGCCGCCATGCGCGCCGCCGCGGCGCGCGCGCTGGCCGAGCTGGCGCGCGCCTGCTGCGCCGACCCCTGCACCGACCTCATCGACCTGCTCGAGAAGATCCTCAACCGGCCCTTCGAGATGTACGTGACGGACGTGCCCATCCCGGCCGAGGCGGACGCCAGCGACCTGCTGCTGGCCGCCAGCGGGCTGCTGCAGCTGCTGCACGCCAAGCTGCTGAGCGCGCCCGCGTCGCACGCCACGCGCTGCCTGCTCGTGCTACTCGACCACCTGGACCAGCACTACAAGCGGCCGGCGCTGTTCCAGAACCACCCCGACATCCGCGTCAAGATCTTCGAGATGCTGTTCGGGCTGCGCGTCAACGCGCTCAACTGCGTGGGCTTCTGCTACGACGCCAGCGGCGCGCCCGTGTACGGCGCGGCGGCGGCGCGCCTCAAGCCCGTGTGCTCGCCCTTCCTGCAGGTGGAGCCGGGCACGGTGCGCGCGCAGCCGGCGCCCGCGGCGCGCGAGCCGGCGCCCGGCGCCGTGCTGCTGGCGGCCGGGCGCGTGGCGCGCGCGCTGGCGACGGCGCTGCTGCGCGAGGCCGACTGGGCCGTGCTGTCCTTCGTGCTGCGGGCGCTGCCGGCGCTGCTGCACGCGCGCGCGCTGTGCGTGGGCCGGCGGCCGCAGGAGCTGGACCTGCTGGCGGCCACGCTGTGCGGGCTGGTGGCCGAGCGCGGCGCCGCCAGCGCCTCGCAGTCGGAGCTGCACGGCGCGGCGCTGCCGGCGCTGGCGGCGCTGGCGCCTTACCACGCCTACCTGGAGCCGCAGACGCAGCAGCGCATCGTGCGCTGCCTGCTCAAGTTCGGCATGCTGCTGCGCGCGCCGCAGCCCTTCCTGTCCGCGCTCACGCTCTTCACGCTGGAGACGCGCGACACCATGGTCAAGATGCTGCCCGAGGTGCTGCTGGACCTGTCCAAGATCTCCGACACCAAGGCCATCGCCAGCCCCATGCTGGAGTTCCTGTCCAGTGAGTATCGCCGGCCCTCGTCTCCCACAGTCTCGTATCTGAGTCTGTCGCTAGTGGTCTGAGAGTAACGCCGTTATCTGTCGCAGCACTGACGCGGCTGCCGAAGGTGTTCGCGTCGTTCGTGGAGGACCAGTACATGTCGGTGTTCGCCATCCTGCTGCCGTACACCAACCCGTCGCGCTACAACCACTACGTGGTGTCGCTGGCGCACCACGTGGTGGCCGCCTGGTTCCTCAAGTGCCGGCTGTCGTACCGGCGCAACTTTGTGCAGTTCATCATCCACGTGAGTGCCGTTTGTGCCGCTACAAGATAACTTTACTGTTTGCTATGCGCTGGGCGAGGGAGCCACGACGCTCGTCAGCTCTATCTGAGGCTGGCGAAGAAACCCAGAGGCTGAACGGTTACTCTTGCTAAGCCGCAACGAAACCATCGCCTTGACCTTGCGCTTTTCCCCACTCCGTTGTTCTCTTAAATTATTTAGTACATATTAATTCGTTTCCCTTCCTGAATAAAGACTTTTTTAAAAGCTTTCTACATTGCATCTGATAGAGAAAATAATGCCAAAAGTTTGGTACGAGGGTAGTATGTGCGTGTGGTGTAACGCATTGCGTGCGCAGGGGCTGCACAACTACATCATCATGCCGTTCGAGGAGCAGCTGCAGTACAAGAGCTTCCAGCCCGCCAACGAGGACTCCTCCAACCGGCAGAGAAGCTCCAGCCTGGTATGTACTAAATTCAGTTAAAGCTGTATATTCGCGAGGTACATTAATGTATTATAAGATTAAATAATATTTGTAGAGCAAGTGTTAGTCAGGCGCGAGTCGATGAAGAAAGATAGGTAATATTTGGGCCGAACAAAAGAATAGACCGTCCATGGTGATTAATCTTCCCAAAGCATTTGATCGCGTAGGTCACAATACTCTTGGTTCGTAACTGGACCTGTATGCAATCATTTATCTTATTTGGAAATTGGAAAGCTCTTTTCAAAATGTTCTGCCCGATTATCTTTCAAGATAAATAGGTGTGCGACACACTATACGCTTCCTATTCGAATGTAGAAATTGGATATTTATGTTCTCACATGAAGTGCCTATCTATGTATCAAATTTTGACGATGTAAATAACACTCTCACTCAGGTATTAGATTGTTTTACTGCTAATAATCTGTTGCTTAATTCTAAAAAAACTAAATGCATTAAATTTTGCACCAGCAAACATAGATGTTAATAATGAAACAGTAGAATTTGTTGACTCAACTAAATTTCTAAAAATAACTATCGACTCGAAGCTGCAATGGGGCCCCCATATAACTACTCTTGCTGGCAAGCTTAGCTCCGCAGCCTACGCTGTTTGGAGAATAATACAACTAACAGATGTCGAAACAGCAAGTCTCGTTTATTTCAGCTACTTCCACAGCATAATGTCTTACGGGTTATTACTTTGGGAAAAGGGAGCAGACATCAACACCATATTCGTTCTGCAAAAGCGTGCTATTCGATCTATCTATGAACTTGGGGCTAGGGACTCGCTGAGAGAGTTATTCAAAGAAATTGGAATTTTAACTGTTGCGTCTCAATATATTTTCGCCAAGCTTGTAGACTACAGAAAACTAATAATTCATTCTTAGGGCTTGGTATTCAATTTTACAATAAACTACCATAAGATTTGACATCTTTGCCCTTTCCAAAATTTAAAGAAGTGACTAAAAGTAGATTATTAAAAAGAGCTTATTATGACGTTAATCATTATTTAGCGGATAAAAATGCATGGAGCCTTGACCTCGTGTGAGATACAGGACCTCAAAAACGTTATGTTATATTGTATTTGGTTTATCACAACCAATGTTAAATTATATAGAATCAACTATTAATTGATTGTAAAACATGTAAATGTTAGCGAGAAACAAGTGTACATCATAACTTTATATTTTGTTTGACAATGTCTTAAGAGTTAGAGTTAGTCATGCTCACTAAAAATGTTCAACCTGGTGGCGGCGTTGTGTGTCGGGTCGTTGAGGTCCCTCTAATATGGTTGAGCTCGGCGATGGCTGATCCATAACTCGTGAACGGGTGCTGTCAGGCGGACTGGTCTTCTCGGCCTTTGTTTATTATCTTTGCACACTCGATCGTTAACATAAACATGTCCAAAAAATAATAAATCTATGTATATTGAAATTGTAACATGAAAACAGAAAAAAGAAAGAAAAAAGAAAAGAAAGAAAAAGACAATAAGGAATAAATATTCGTAATCATATAAAGCCCTTCAGGCGAGTAGGCGACCAAAACTGTTGACAAGAGTTTCTTTCGGCGTTTCTTCTCTGCAGTGGTCGGTTCCGAAACGCTAGTAGTCTGTAGGTTTTGGACAATTAATAAATACATATTATCTAATAAGATAATTTTAAATATGATATGACGTGAAAAAGTGCCTGCAAAGGCCTATTTTCTGAATAAACGTTTTGATTTGATGTATAATAGTCGCTAAACAATATCTTATTCATAAAAAAAATCGCGTTGGGACGATGGTCTATGAAACATTAGATAAACATTTCCCGTCTTATTATAAAATGAGGACTTACTTTGGGCCGCGCTACACTGGATTGGAATGGGATGGCATCGGAAGTGACGCGTCATTTTAAAACAACCTTTATACTTAGTGATATACGATGCATAACCGCTTGAACGTAGCGAGCCGGCCGGCGGCCTGGCGCGCACTCGTGCGGACTAGACGCCGCAAGCGTGCAGCCGACGTTTTGCACTTCCGATGCCATCCCATGCCAATATAGTGTAGCGCAGCCCTTTAGTACCTGGTTTAAACCAATATCCACCCAAAACGAATCGACAATGACAGTTGTGAAAACGTCAAATGATAGGTGTTGACTTATTTTGGTCGGATAATGGTTGAAACCAGTACTGGAATTGGTCCTTCTTTTATAGTAAGACGGTTTGTGTAAGTGTGGTTTGGTGCTGAGCAGTGAGTTGTGCGTGATGTGTGGTGCAGGGGTCGCGGGCGGTGGCGCGCGCGCCGTGGGGCGGGCGCGCCGGCGCGGGCTCCTCGGCCGCCTTCCACGTGGAGCTCACCGAGACCTGCGTGGACCTGCTGGCGCGCTACGCCTCCACGCCCTGCAGCGTCAAGCCGCGCCGCTCCGACACCGCCGACTTCCTGTTCGAGGGTACGTGCCGCCGCAGTGGGCTCGCCAGTTTATGTGTGCAAAACTAGGATATTCGTTATGAGTCTATAACGTCGTAGTTTCACCTACCATGAATAAGTACAATATTTTTTTTGTTTTTAATGCATTTTAGAGCGAAATCTTAAAATAATGAATAAATGTACCATCGAAAATGTCATGTCAATTACATTGCTATAAAAATGACGTACGTACTACATTGTGCGTAAGGTCTTTCACTAGAAGTTACGAGACAGTTTTGACCGCGTAATATATGTGACGGAAGCGAACGTGCGGTACCTTACCTAATAGCGTAGCACGGGCGCCGGTACACTAGCGTAGGTGTAAGACTGTTGAATGTGTGAACTCGTTATTACGCGTCAAATACGTATGTGTGCCTGTCACCTCATAGGCCCGTTTAATTTGTGTGCGTAAAATATTCTTCTTCCAACTACGCTGCAATTCTATCATAACTGCACTACATATCCAGCACAAAGCGGAACTTTGCTGCACTAGAAGTAAAAAAAAAACTAAACAGTGCAGTAAAGGATTTCCATGCATTTTTGCTGCTCTAGTGCAGCAAAAATTTTGACTTTTTTTTAATCGCGGGATAATAGTTGTCACATGTCATAAAGAAGGTTGGCCAACCTGACGGCCGAATGGAGTTTACAAAGGGACGTGTGTATTGCCTTGCCTAAAAAAAATACTGGCCATAAAGAAAAAAAAGGCGGGAATGTAAACAACAAATTTTTAACTTAATTTGTCTTCAGTTTCATTTTTCTCCTACTTTTATTGCAGTAGTTGAAAGAAAAGCAGATTATGCACCTCGCATTAAGTAAGTTATATTGCACTCGTGCTTTTTAAAGCCCTCGCTTGCGCTCGGGCTCCAAATAAACACTCGTGCAGCAATAACTTACTTTCTGCTGAGTGCAACAATCTACTATTGTAACTGTGTGCATGAAACTTGTTTTTCTGGGGACATCGGGACTCGAACAAATTTCGCTCGCGCACCGATCTAACCTAGCGCCTCGCTCGCAGGCGGGCAGTCGGCGACGTGGCTGGTGGGGCACAAGCTGGTGACCATCACGACGTCGGGCTGCCAGCAGAACTCGCTGAAGGCGGGCCCGTGCGAGCGCTGCCTGGCGCTGTGTCGCGCGCACGGCGACGCGCTGGCCGCGCCGCCCGCGCCGCCCGCGCCGCCCGACCACCAGGTGCTGTCTCCGAACACTTCGCTATAAAGCGTCTATAATGTTTCAGAAACTGTTCTATAAACGTTTTCATTCACACTTCATTATCTACTTCTGGCAACAAATTGTTGATTCTATTTGCTGCCCCGTAGAGAATTTCATGTGCATATACATACTTCATCATCCCTTATTGATTCGCTATTATTTACTGCCTATCTATATTTATATAATAAAGAAGAATGATTTGATTGTTTGTTAGTTTGCTTTGAATAGGCTACGAAACTACTGGACCAATTTTGAAAATTCTTTCACTTTTAGAAGCTAATTTATCTCCGGGTGACAAAGGTTATAATTTGCACGTACAAAGTCGCGGGAAAATATATATATAGTTACAATTAAATCTAGCTACTTCGCAATGGCGGCAAGTGAAACTCACCATGTTAAGGATGCGTGTCATGTGTACAGCGCACGAGCGCTGCCGCTTAGATCGGTTATTAAATTTGACCGTAATTCCTCGTGTGATGAAGGTATTCGAAATCTGAAAGTCATTACCTAATCGAAAAACGATATCGTTAATGAAAATATGAACAACTTGGTACCCTAACTTATGTGTATGCAAAATTTCATGATGATCGGTTCGGTAGATACGGCGTGAAAGCGTAACAAACAAACAAACAAAGTCACTTTCGCATTTATAATAGTAGTTGGGATTGGGATAATACCTACGGCCAGAGACAAAATAATTGTTTTATAAATCTGATTTATGGAGTGATGGTTATTATGAAAATGCTGAAATCTGAAATGGACACTTTATGGTGTGTATGTGTAGATAAATATTGTTTATAACGGTTCGACCGCAGGTTCAAGTGAACAATGACAGCAGCGAAAGCGGCGCCAGCGCGGCGAGCAACCAGCTCAGCGTGAACAACCCGCCCGAAGTCAAGCGGTGAGTCTGCACAAAACTACTGTGCTGCACGCCTTTACGGATAAAATTACAAAAATAATAAACAGAAAGAGACAAAACACGAATTAAACTACTAGCTCACAGTAAGTTGTGAACTTGTTTCGGATATGCAATATAGTATCGTTGTTATATTTTATAATAAATTCATATATAGATGACATCCAAGACCGAGGTCAATCTGTAGATCTTTGTCTGTCTTGACCTGATCAGGGATCGATCTGAGCTGACAGGAATGAAAGATAAGACATCATTAAGTTTATTTTCCCTGTCACTTGAAAAACATTTATGATTTTGATGCAATCGGCGTAACCATTGAATCGGAACCAATTGGATAGCTGCTAATCGATCGCTGCGGGTCATGCATGGTTTTGAAGGTGTGGTGAGTGCCGTGTGGCTTTGACCGTGCTAACTGTTCGTGGCTCGCTGGTGGTGGCCCGGGACTACTGCTGACCTCTTCGGGAGCTTGCACTGCCTTTGTCTTTGATGTAAATGAGTTTAAGACTGCATTTGGTTTTAGAAGATTTGGTGATATTTACGTAATCCTTGCAACAGTACCGAAGGTACACGTTTGGGATGCCAGTCACAGAGGTCCAGATTATATGCGAACATAGTATACGCGAGTCGTTTAGCGCGATGGTGGCGCATGTAGGCGGCGAGCGATGTTGAGTCGTGTCGCGTGTGTTGTCGCAGCTACAGCAAGCCGTCGCTGCAGCACAGCCGCTCCGACACGTCGGCGTCTAGCGGCTCGCTGTCGGCCGCCGGCTCGCTGTCGGCCGCCGGCTCGCTGTCGGCCGCCGGCTCGCTGTCGGCCGCCGACGCGCTGGTGCCGCCCGACCCGCGGCCCTCCAGGTGCGTCAGCCGCCGACACCAGACCACACTGACTAGTTGCTTGTACTTGACTTTCATTGTACTCAAAATATTCTATAGACACGATTTATTCTAATTTGATGCACTGACTGCAGCGTCCTGAATGATTTCTACATCACCATTTTTATAAATTAAACAATGCTTTGCACTATACCATCACCGCCGCAAGCTGATTAGAGATACCCGCATACTGTGCTGCAGCCCCGCGCGTTCCAGAGTCTCGCCCCGTCGCGATCACGTCCATGCACGTTCCCTTTGCTTCGTAACATTTAGAGAATCTTGCGGTTGACTTTGAAGCGGTCGTAATGGCTCTTCAAAGTGTACCTTTAGCGCTGCGTTGAATGTAGCTTTAAGTGTCGTGTTGGTGGTAGCGGCCGCCGGTTGGCGACAAGCCGGCGGCCGGCCGCGCGTAACTCGCCCGCCTGTTGCAGGCAAAACTCGGCGGAGAACAAGTCGGGCGACCCGCTGCTAGACGTGCTGCACCAGTTCTCGCAGCGCTACGAGCGACTCTCCAAGGAGGTGGTACGTGGACGTTGAATTCTTTGATTGGCACTCCGTGCTCTCGCTACTCGTATGATTTAAAAATGTGTGAGACAATAATTGCCATCTTATTAATGCTCGAACAGTCAACCTAACCTGCCCGGGTTTCCGGGCGAGGCTCAGGTGACCGACGGAAGTCGGTGTTAATGTCTTTCTCGGATTTGGAGTTCCGAGCGCAGAGCGGGATGTCATGTCGGCAGCTGCACGACGCTGGCCGCGGGCTGCCGGCAGCCCTCGCCGCCCGCAACGCTAGCGCGGCGAGTTAACTGATAAGAGTGTAAAGATACATCAACCTAAATAAAAAATAATTAAAATTAATATTCGTTTATTATAATTTTGTACTAACATTAAAATAAATATTTAGAATATACCTATCCTGTAAAAAAATACGAGTTTTCTTTATATATAATTTTTATTTTATTATAACATACATAAGGTCGTTTCAGCAGGAACCTCCCGAGATTAGGGAATGAAACTGTTTTAAAAAAAATAAACATAAAACTTTTTCATGATATTGAAATTGTAAAAATTTAAATAAATTCGTAATAATATTTCTTTTTAATCTAAAAAAATAACATCAATAGTACGAATTAAATAAAATTATTGAAGGGAGCATTTTTTCAATATTTTTTTGTTTTTTGCCATTTCTAAGAAGAAACCGTATATAGTACATAACTGCAGCGGCCGGCAATAGAGGCATTGATGGACGAACGTATAAATGGGGCCGAGGCGGACCCTAGGCACACATACGTAAGTCCATCAATGCCTGATTGCGGCCAAGGCTTGTATAGTACTTTTCTCAAATATTGCGCGGAAATTTAGAAAAAGTAGTATATAGACAAACAGACATACATCTTATCACGTGTTTACCCTTACAGGTGAGACGGACCTCAAAAGCCACGTTTAGCGTATTAGTGGGCTTTTATGTAGAGAATGCAGTTAAAATAGTGATGGGTTGCTAGCCGCATCACCTATTGACATATTCGTCTCCAAAGGCTTTCGCCCCTTCCCTCGGCCTGCTTTTACGGACTGTACGGGAAGAGAAGCAGCTGGTATATTCTATGATTTTTCTTTTATCCTAGACGATCATGAAATATTGATGTAAATTAGTCAATAAATATTCATAAAATCTTCATAAACAAAAATGTAGAAATTATCGCGCCAAAATCTTGTATTTTTTATTTTCTTTTTTACTTACTAAGTCTAATTTGAAATTCGAATTTGTAACCTCCGTATTTTAATTATTTCGCATCAAACTCAGCGTTCCATTTTTAAATAACACGACGGATATGAGTTTTCATAGTTACTTTGCTGGCGTGTATTGGCCAGTACAGCAATATCGATTTATCCCAAACAAGGTTGTCAAAATAATGTGACAATTTCCAAGCATGTTTGAGAAAAAAAAATTTAAATAGTTTTTCGAATCTTAAGTAACTATAAAATAACCTTTTTTGAAATTTTAAAATTCATGCATTTAAGGGTTAAGCCCTTCCTTCAATACGGACGGGAGGAGAACCTTTGTCTTGCAGTGGGTACTTGTAAGAACGTTAGAACCGGTGAAGCGTGCAGTAACCGCAGTTTGGGTGCGCCAGGAGGAGGAGGGCGCGTGGCGCTCGGGCGCGCTGGCGGCGGCGGGCGCGTGCCCGTGCTGGTGCGCGCGCTGGGCCGAGCTGCTCGTGCGCGCGCCCACCGGCGACGTCTCCTGGGTGCTGCGCGCGCAGAACCAGGTACCCACCCTAGTTCTATATACTTCTCAGTATATGAATAACAATCTGTTTGTTAGCATTGATATATTTGGCTATGCATACCTTCAGGCTATAATTGTTAAAAACTATAATGTACAACGTTTTGATAGTCACTTCAACATCAATTGCGGCTTTCCTATAATTTATTATTTTTATTTAAGACTATTAACCGTAATGGATGTCGAAGTGTCCGTCAAAAAGACACAGCCGTGTAACCCGCCCGCAGATGAGCTGGGACGACATGCTGGAGTGGGCGCTGCAGGACGTGGCGGCGCTGGTGCCGCCCCCCGCGCCCGCGCCGCCCCCGTCCGCCGCCAGCGGCGCCGACCCCCGCCCCGACCACGTCGGTCTACAGGTAGGCAATACGAAACTCCGCACGGGCCTACAGTAAAGAAACGCAAGCTTTTGTATGAGTTACTTATGTTACAAATTATTAACTGACAAGTCAAAATTTATGAACTGGGCCTACAGAGTGTAAACTACATTCTGTAGGCCCAGTTCATAAATTTTGTTATTTGCAAGTATAAGTGGCTAACACTGGTGTGATATTTTGGAAGCAGCCGAAAGGCATCTGAATTAGATTAATAGTGATGGTGTGGCGCGTGGTTGCAGACGGCGCCGGGCTCGCCGCGCTCGCGCTCGGGCTCGGGCGGCTCGGCCGGCGCGGACGGGCCGGACGGCGCGGACGGGCCGGACGGCGCGCGCGCGCCGGACCTGCACAAGTCCAGGTAACGCTAGCATTGCCGATCGCGTCTTATTGTCTCGCCCGCATTAAATCCCCGATTTCCAAAACGGTTATCTTGTGTTTCATCAGATCAGGCAAAATGTTTCAATGAGTGTATCTCACATATTACATTAATTGAATAATGGGGGGTCATTTAAAGATTTTTTCACAGGATTTAAATTAGAAAAGAATTTTATTCGTGAATCGTACTCACGCACGAACAGTTCCATACAATCACCTATGCAACGTTAGAGTAGAGAGAAAAACGGCAAAAAATCACGTTTGTTGGATGGAAGTCATTTTATCCTGTTTTAGTACATATTTGTTGTTATAGCGGGAACACTAAATAGATCATCAGTGTTAATTTCAACTGTCAATCTATCTCGGTTCTTGAGATGTACAGTGTGGTGACAGGCAGATGGACATCGAAGTGTCAGTGATAGGGTCCGGTTTTTACCGTTCAGCTAGGCAATGGTACAGGCCCGCGAGTACAGCGCTGTGTTTGCAGCTCGGACTCGGTGGTGGGCGCCGAGCGGCGCGCGCCGCACGCCGCCTCGCACTGCATCGTGCCGCCGCACCCGCTCAGGTACACTCCATCTCATAACCGCTTCAATTCATTCACTTTCTTTTAACAAAAAACCACGGAACAGTAAAAAAGAGTGGAAGTGCAATGTAGGCGTGGCGCGGTCGCCACTAGTAAGCGACGTTTAGTTAACATGACGGCTCGTTGCGCTTACTCGTGTTCTGACGTCGCGTTGGGTCGTTTGATCATGACATTGAATTCACTTTGAAATTTTTTTCATCAATATGCCATTTTGTCCAATTTTAGAGTGCAAATACAATAGTAGAAGAAATAATCTTAAAGATTAAGGTGTTTTATACCATCTGTGATTAATATTACGTTTGTTCTCTTTAAAATATTAGTTCATTACTATTTACAAAAACTTGAAAAAAAAAATAGCTAATGTACACCTTAGTGCCCTCCACATAAAGTCTATTTTTATCTAATTTTATTGCACACGTGCTTCTCGAAACTTCTGTGCTACTCGTTAAGTGATGTAGCTAGGTGTTGTTTTGGAATTTATCGATAAACGTTATTAAAAATTGTAAAAAAATAAGGTTTCCTTATGATCCTGGTTTCAAAGAGAAATGGATAGATGCAACTGGAAGAGTTGCTTGGATGCCAGCCAAGTTTAGTATGCTCTGAGAATTTTGACGGGCTTCTACAATCTGTGCGGAAAAAGAAGCAGTTGGCGCATTCTAAATAAAATAATTACATTTTATAAAACACGTTTTTAATTTTTTTAAATCATGGTGTTGTCCTCTGTATTTCAAAAGTGAGAAATTTTTAAATTAATCTGACCTTTCACAGTGGGTAAAAATCGAGTTCAATGATTCCGTTACATATATTCTTAAAAACATACATAGATACTGGACCTGGACGTTTTATCTTACTACTAGAGCCATCTATCAATGATTGATGTAAAACATATAAATAATTTGAATATTTGATTTCGGAATACAACACAAAAGAGGTGTAAACAGATACAATGTGAAGCTAATAAATAGCTTGTAAAAAGGTAAATTACCAAAATAATAAATAACACGCTAAATAGTTCGGATGAAATTTTCACCTATCGACATCGATATTGTGCTAAAATAATCAACCCGTTACTGCACTGATCGAGTAGCGATTGAACATACGCATGTGACGCTAATTCAAACCTTATTGGTGCCTAATTACGGGTCATAGTTGCTTAAAATTACTGCAACGCCATCTATTGTCGAGTAGCGCAATTTTTTCGTCAATCGACCTTTCATTGTAAAACGTCCTAAGTACATTCTGCAGTATAAATTAAATCGTATGTACAAGGCTTAAGGTGCGTAATTGTCCGATGAAGGTCCAATGACTTAATACATTGTGATACAATAAAAATGACCAATGAAGCTCATTGTTTATCTGTGTGTAGTTTATGACTATCATCTTATTTGTGTGAGTTTGGCGACCACGGTTCCCTTACAAATTTTGTCGTATGCCACTTCCACTCTTTTTTACTGTTCCGTGCAAACAACTTTCTCATTTCGTTTTTTTTTATTGTACGTTTTTCACAACTCCTTCGTTTAGGGAGCGATTTGAAAAATCTTTGGCAAATTTAAATTCGGAACGCTATGCTTTCCAATTGATCCCATTTAAATTTCATCAAATTCCGTTTAGTAGTTTGGTTGAAGTGGGTTTTTTATTTGAAAGGTTATTTTACGTATATCAAATTTGCTTTATATCGTTTCGAAGTACACTAATAGAAACTGAGTGCCATCCTTCCGTCTTACGCATGCGATCTCGGCCTATCGTCGATTGATTGTCTGTTGTTGAGTTGAAGCGCTATGAGTCACGCCTAACGACGTCAGTCCCCTTGTTGGCGCAGGAGCAGCACGCAGCCCATCAACATCCCGGGCTCGCCGCAGCGGCAGAGCTCGTCCAGCACCACCGACGACGACGACATGCTGCTCATCGTGCCCGAGGTCAGTGTACGGTGCTCACCAAACGTGAACCTCGCCGCTCCCAGCACTTTGTCACCTTCAGCTTATTGCGATGCAGATTCATTCGACCTGCAAAGTGCCGTTCAAAAGTTATCTCTTGCCAATGAGCAATGTTCTTGATTGCATTTCAATAAGCTTTATAATGCCAGGAATACTACTCTTAAAAAATATATTGTTAGAGAATGTTAAAAAACTGGCTCGTTTAATGACTCGCATGTTCAATTTTCAAATATTTGCATGCAGGAAACAGTTAAATGTGTGATACGTATGGCTAAAGATTGTACTATGCTACCACATTTATGGCAAATAAATGAACTTTGACTTTTACTTTGACAAAATAGCCATCCGTGTTCTATCAGTGCCGGGAGATGGTACAGCCTGGACGCAGATTATACGAGTGTGGCCTATGGCACATACACTTAATATAGGTTTGACCTACTATGGGGTACATTGACTATCGACATTAACTTGAAGAGTGACAGCTCGTCAAAATAATCAAAACGACAAATTCACATTTCCATACAAAAGTTTTTTTTATTTATTTTTATTACACACAGATTTACAGTTAACAATACCAAAACATCTGCATGCTAATCAAAATAGCCACAAAAATAATTAATTAATGTTAAAAATTAAAAAAATATACAAATTCACAGACATAATAAAATAAATTTTATGTAATGCAATAAAAAAGTAATTTTAATTTAATTTATGTCATTGAATATAAAAAAAAATATAAATAAGAAGATACAGATTAAATAATATAATTAATGGAATTCAAATAATCTTGGACATTTTGAATAAAAACATAGAGTAAATCATAGAACACATCCGAGTCATTGCGCTGAACGAGCATGTTACCGAGCAGCTGTAGAGCTCTGGGCGTTGGAGCATTCCTTGCATACTCCGTGCGAACTATACCAGGAGTAAAAAGGCTTGGTCGTCTACGTGGCTCTTCTACTGCGCCACCTCTTTGTAGCCATCGCTTGGGGACATGGAGCCCTAATTGTCCAAGAACGGATTCATTACATACTTTGTTATTTATTAAAAGGTAGTAATGGATTAAAAGATGCAGTTTTCTCCGAAATATCAATGTATTGAGCTCTACCATACCCAAAACAAACATTGATGGAAAAAGATATGGATAATACCCATATTTTCGTTTGTAGAGCCATCTTGCAAATCTCCTCAGGATTTTTTCCAGCATTAGTGCGTAAGTACGTACATGGCGAGCTGGTGCCCCGGTGATGTAGATTATTTTACTTTCTAGCATTGCATTGGAATAATTATTTCGATGGACTGAATCAATGTCGATGGTCAATGTGACGCGGTGTGTGGTCCGAGTTGAGTGTCTGGTTGTGCCTGCAGGGCAAGTCCCGGCACCCGGTGCGGCGCAGCAACTCGTCGCCCGAGATGTCGTCGTCGTGGAAGCTGAGCGCGCGCGCGCCCGACGCGCCCGACGCCGATGACATGATCCTGCTGCCCAGCTGCGAGCCCACGTATGTCTACCACTCTAGGGGCTTTGTACAACGACACGTTCCAATAATATGATAAAGATGATTTCGTGTCCCGCGACTTCCTCCGCGTAAATTATAATCTATGTCACCCGCAGATAATTAAGTGAAATACTTTTGAAAATCAGCCCAGTTGTTTCGGAGCCTAATAAATGCAAACAAACAATCGAATCTTTATACTAGAAGTACAGATAAGGCTGCCTGTAACACGACTTATTCTCGTGTAAATTGTATTTTATAATTCCGTTACGTGTTTTGTGTTACAAAGTGTAATTGTATTGTATTGCATATAGAGAACTTTTGCTACAACTGGCATTTGATTACATGCTGCAGCGGCGGCACCACATCGATGACCATGCACGCGAGCAAGAAGGCAGCTAAGAAGAGCGACATGCGCGTGTCGTGCGAGGCCATCCCCGAGGAGATGTCGGGCACGTCCCCGCTCACGACGGCGCGCACGCAGCCTGCGCCCGCCGCGCCCGCGCCGCACCCGCACCTCATGACCTACAACTCCGACCCCGGTGAGACTACTCATGCATTTGACACGGTACACTACTCAGTCAGTCATAATAATGCCATTGCAGCAATTCGTAGATCTTTGCATTATTGGAAGTAATCATATTTCTATAAATCTTTCCGACATATTTTGTAATTATCGAAGTTTTAATTTGGATGACGATAAGACGGCTCGCGGCGTGCCTCAGGGCAGGCACCCCGGGCCGTCGTCACGCAGGGCTGTGCTGTTGCAGGCACAGCGGACGCGGCGCCCGCGGCCTCGCAGCCCGCACACCACCAGCTACAAAAAGTATGTAACACTTCTATGTACCTATATCTGACAAAGATTGTGCAAGTAACTGGATATGTTTACAGTTAACATTTGTAAAATAATATTGGCATCTTTCACCTGCAGACGGCGAGCGACAGCACTGTAACCTCAAGTAGTTCCGCGCACAAGCCTCCGCGGCCGCCGCCCGGCGCCGCCAGCGTCGCTGCCGGCAACGTCGCTGCCGGCAACGCCGCCAATCACAGCGACCGCGACGACCTGCCGCCCCTGCAGCGCTCGCGCCGCTCCCATACCATCTCCGTCATGAGTCCCACCAGGAAACATCGGTAACACAACTTTACAATGCGTCTAGTTCTTCATTCCAGCGATCCAAGACGCTACTGCGCTTTTGTCAATTATAGATATTAATCCATTGTGATTCAAGCTTTCGCAGGTACTATCGTCTTGAGTACTATTAATTTAGTTGGTTTGTGTCGCAGCGAGAGCGCGGCGCGGGGCGCGGCGCCGGCGGCAGGCGGCGCGGCAAGCGGCGCGGCGAGCGGCGCGGCAAGCGGCGCGGCGAGCGGGGCGGCGGGCGGCGGCGTGACGCCGGCGTTCGTGTTCCTGCAGCTGTACCACAACATGAGCACGCAGCCCATGTCCCGCGGCGTGCCGGGCGAGGCGCCGGCGACGCAGCACCCGCTGGCCGAGCGCCCGCTGCGCGTCAGCGGCGTGCAGCACGAGCGCACCATCAAGAACCTCGACCTCGTGCCGCCCGTCGACACCTACAAGGTACCGCTATAACACCGGCTGCTTCCAGCCACCATCGTCCGTTGCTGGACGCAGGCCTTCTCTAAGACTTTCGAATACGACTGGTTGGCAGGTACCTGCATCCGGCGATCTTTGGTCAGGTCGTAACCACCAAGTGGGTGCACAACACTACGCTTGCCGGTATGTGAAAAAATATTTTTTATGACTCGTTTCTGATTCGGTCTCGCAGAACACCGAACGTAGCCCTCTCCATAACTTTGAGCGACTTACAAGGTCAGTAAGGGGCCACGTTGCGGACCCGTAATCGTTGTCACTGGTAACACACATTGATTATAAACTTTCGCCTTGAGACGCCGAGGAGGTCTCGAGTCTTACATGAGACAGCAGTCGTTAAGCTATGTCTATTTTAATGATAAACAAAAGGAGTATTAAGATGGCACACGTGGTCGGCAGGTGGGCGTGCTTTACGTGGGACCGGGCCAGCAGGACAACGAGGTGCTGATCCTGAAGAACGCGTTCGGGTCGGTGCGCTACGCGGAGTTCCTGACGGCGCTGGGCTCGCTGGTGTCGCTGACGGCCGGCGCCGAGCCCGACCTGTTCCTGAACCTGGAGCGCGGCGGGCGCGACGGCACGCACACCTACGTGTGGCGCGACGACGTCATGCAGGTGCTGTTCCACGTGGCCACGGCCATGCCCTCCTCGCCCAAGGACCCCACGTGCAACGAGAAGCGCAAGTACATCGGCAACGACTTCGTGTCCATCGTGTACAACGACTCCGGCGCCGAGTTCAACATCCACACCATCAAGGGCCAGGCGAACTTCTGCATCGTGGTGGTGGAGCCCTACGAGCACGGCATGAACCGCGTGCTCGTCAAGAGCAAGGACGAGCGCATCCGCGGCGAGTTCCTGGCGCACCTGGACGCGTGGCACGTGTCGGACGGCGTGGCGCCGCTGCTGGCGCGCCAGCTGGCGCTGCACTGCGCGCTGGCGGCGCAGATCGCGCAGTCGCTGCGCCTGGGCGCCGCGCCCTACGCCTCCAACTCGCTGGAGCGCCTGCGCATCATCAAGCGCCTGCGCCGGCGCCTGGAGGCCGAGCGCCTGGCCGCGGCGCAGCGCCCCGACCCGCTGGGCTACGGCGCGCCCGACGTGGCGCAGCGCATCGCCATCGACGACTTCAACGACTACACCTAGACCACGCCACCACCCGCTCTCCGAGGCTACACTCTATTCTTCCCACTTCATTTTTCTACAAACTTTGCGTCACATGTGATAGTAGCATAAACGAATGATACGAAATAGAAATACATATAACTCTGTCAAGTTTTCTACTCGAAATACGCTACGCTTACAGTTCATAGATCATAAGATGATGTAAACCACAGTAGAGTGAGCTTGTCCGTCTATCAGCCGTGTGCCGGGTCACGCGCGTCACGCCACGGCGTCCCCGCGACTGTCAAACTCACGCACTGCATTCACTCTAATTATAATTATCTGTATTTGTTTGATTGTCCCGGTAGAAAATATTTGAATATCCTGTGGCCTGTGGCTTAGTTATTAGGTTAATTTAGGTTTTGAACTGAATAATATTAATTTATGGAATCTTAGGTGTTTTGTCATAGCTGTTGCTAACGCCCGGCGCACGAGCACGGGGGACGTGCTCGTGCAGCTTCGTGCGTGCTCGTGCGCCGGCTCGCTCGCATCGCACGCTGCAGCAACTTGTTGAGCATTGAAGCATTTGTTGTTGAACCATTTTATGTAGCAATTTATTTCCTGACAAGATTTTGTAATCAAATAAATGATGGCTATTTTTTCGAATTTTTTATTCGTTTATCACAAACTCTCACACTCACACACACACACATGATTACCCCAATAGGTCCTTTGATTTTCGAATCGAACTTCCACCTATTTAAGAGACCCCACACTACAAGCCTAAGGGTTTTATTATGCTGCAATTTTTATTTCTACATATACTTAACCGGAAGTGGTACTTTTAATATATGCAATCGAAAGTACCTTGTATGTATATACTTCCATATTTTTTGTAATTTTTTTAAACCAGTATTTATATTTTTATGATTTTTTTAAAAAAGGTCGCAAACGTAGTAGTAGTATTTATAAAGAAATATCTGTGCCTTATTCTCTGCCATTGTCAATCTGACGTAAAAAAATTACATTGACAGGACTTTGACGGGAGTCTGGAAATTTTCTAAAGGCTTTGCCCCTCTCAATGTGAATGATAAATTGATAAATATCGTATCCGTTTTCACTGTTTTTTTTTATGTAAATGCCGATTAATATATTTTTCGATTTAATAATGATTTGGATTGCTTATTTCTTTTAGCTGTCAACTATGTTCCTGATATTTTTATAAATATTTTAGGAATCTTTTGGGAATGACATCAGTTTTGAAATCATTGAGCAGCCAGTACACCCGAAAACGTCCCTTGCCTTGTACATTATAATTTGATGGTAAACATGGACGGACTGACTTTGCCTTACATACAAGGCAAGGAAAAAGGCTCATCAATGTCAAAAAAGTTCGTTGGTTTTTTGTTGTTTGGTGTTTGTACATATAGTTGGATATTTTTCGTTCTCGATCACAACCTGATAACATTGGCTCGACTTCTGGACACCGATATCTCTTCGCGTGCTGACTGACACACAGACAGAACGTTGATTTTTACCAAGATAACAAATTTATGGCATTGTGCAGCCGTGAATGAAAAGTGATTCAATAAACAGGTAACATATTAGGAATAAAGATAACAGGTAAAAGAAATAAGCGACATCAAATCATTATTACATAGAAAAACATTCTGGCCGGCATTAACATTGAAAAAAAAAAAACAGTGAAAACCTTAAGAAAATTTCCAGACTCCCGGGTAAAATTTCCCAAATCTGGCAACTCAGACGGTCAGAGTCCTGTCAATGTCATTATTTTACGTCAGATTGACAATGATAGTGAATAAGGCACAGATACTTGTTTATAAATCCTACAAAAATAAATACTGGTTTAAAAAAATTATAAAAAATATGGAAGTATATAGGTACAAGGTTCTTTAGATTGCATATATAAAAAGTACCACTTCCGGTTAAGTAATAGCGCTGCCCTAAGTTTCCCTTTCAGTAAAAAAAAAAAAACAAATTTAAAAAATCCATTTTAACTATTTCCCGAAAAGGTTGTAATCTTTATACTCTAAGGTTGTAACTCTGTGGGTGTAACCATAAGTAGGGATTTTTTAATCTATAGTTTTGACTATGCTAGATATCAATATGCATAAGTGAGTTTATTTGTTACGCTTTCACGCCGTATCTACTGATCTGCCGGCCTATTTACTAACTCGGATGACAGGTGTCGATGCCTATCAATCAAGAATTTACTGTTACAATGCGGTTTTTGTATTTCAAATAAAAAGTTCGATCAAGCAAAACCCGCATTGTAACAGTAAATTCTAGATTGATAGGCATCGACACCTGTCATCCGAGTTAGTAAATAGGGGGGCTGTCATGAAATTTTGCGTTATGCGATGCGATTGAGAAGGACATAGGCTATAGCTTATGTTATATGATGTATGACATAAGTATATAACACGCGGGCGAAGCCGCGGGTATAAGCTAGTTTTGTATATTTTGATGCTTTTTTGTAACTTTGGCTGTTTGCTAGCCTGGGTAGCAAAAAATCTGTTCCGTGCAAAAATAGTAAAACCTGAATAACTGAATCTTTATGGACCTACTACCTTTATGGATAAAATCAAAACAAGTGTTTCATTTCTTATACAAAGTGTTTTTTTTTTTAATTATGACTTAAATATATTAGAGATCCTTTTTTAGGGTTCCGTAGTAAACAAGGAACCCTTATAGTTTCGCCATGTCTGTCTGTCTGTCTGTCTGTCTGTCCGTCCGCGGTTTTACGCAGAGACTATAAGTATTAGAAAGCTGAAATTTGGTATGGGTATGTACATTAATTATGGCAAAAAAGTGGTAGAAAAAAACCTTGAAAAAAATTTTTTTTTAAGGTAGCTCCCATACTAGTAAAGTGGGGGAGTAATTTTTTTTTCTCTATTTACCCATCGTGTGGGGTATCGTTAAATAGGTCTTTAAAAAATATTGTGAGGTTGAGAAAACCACTTTTCGATTTAGGGATCCGTTTCCGAAATATTTGGTTTTAAAGTGCAAATTTTTGTTAGACGTACGTGTCCCCCCTCCCCCCTCTATCTGCTAAACGGTAATACATGGATACGTGAAAAAAATTACAGCACTAGTATATATACTGAAGTTGAAAGGAAAACTATAGCTGAGTACTAAGTACAAACTCAAAAGTTATAGGTAACCAACTTATAAAATGTACTCGAAAATGTAAAATTTCATACAATTTTGATTATTTGATGTTTTGGTCGGTAAAGTGTGAGGTGTGAGTGTGAACAGTGTGAACTTAAAGTTGTCTTTCGCAACTACGGAACCCTACACTGCGCGTGGCCCGACACGCACTTGGCCGGTTTTTTATATAAAAATGACACAGTAAGGTTTGCAAAACTTTTTTTAATGACACATGAATATTAAAAAAAAAATATTTATTAAAGTTGCAAGTGCAAGTGTACTTGAGTTGAGTCACAGGATTACACAACCCTACTAAACACCTGATTTAGTCCAGTACATTTGGAGCACATTGGCTGTGACAGATGGATGGATAGACAGACAGACGCACAGTAGTGATCCTATAAGGGTTCCATTTTTTTTAATTTTTTGTATGAGTCTTTAAAAAGACCTTCATTCAGATACCTGTGGTATAATTAATATTATTATTTGTAATTACCAATCAACATATTTTTTATAACAAATATACATAAGAGTCAAATGCTACAATTAAGTAAAATTACTATACCAGTGGCTGGCAAGTTCATGTTTTCAGTCTGCCTCCCTATGTGGGTTTGGCTTGTGGAGAGGTAATTTTCAACTCTCTTATATAGCCCACAACATAATGGATATTATGTTGCCCAGTACCATGAGACTTATACATACATATTATCACGTCTCTATCCCTAGTGGGGTAGACAGAGCTGAAGGTCATCATACCAGGCCACATTTAGCATCAGTGGACATAAAGGTGGAAAGCAGAATCAAAATAGTGTTGGGATCACAGAAATTGGGATGCTAGCCACATCGCCTATTGATGGGATTCCTTACATTTTTGCCCAATCCCTTAACGGACTTCTAGCTAGGTTTGCATGGGAATTAAAGCAACTGGTATAATCAATGATTTTTCCTTTCTCCCAAACCAGAACGGAAGAGTCTCAATAGATGAAAATTATCACTGTTGAAATGATAATTTTATATGTATGTAGCAGACCAAGATGTTAAAATAATAAAGAATTATCATCCGGAAGGCATATCATTTATTTATAACTCTATTTACAACTAAGACTTAATTCAGCCTTCTGTAGACTGGGCTCACTTGCCCTCCTTGTCCAGGTGGCGGCGCCAGACCTTGACTTTGCCGCGCAGCTCGCGCAGCCGCCGCATCTCCTCCTTGAAGTCCTGGTGCTCGTCGCGGAACAACCCATACTCGCGCAGCCGCAGCATGAGCGCGGCCGTCTCCACGTGCCGCGGGTAGTAGTGCACGATCTGTTCGTTGGAATGCAGCGGCCGCGCCTCGAACATCTTCACCACCTTCATGGATTTGTCGTTAGTAGGAATTGCCACTTCGCCAAATATCCTATTCGATAGCCGTTTCATACGACGCGCATAGTTCGTCGACGCGTTTATCAATTGAGCATATTTAGCGTAATTTGTTGCCATTTTGTAAATTCTTACACAATAAATAATGAACTATTGGTTAGAATTAGACTGGATTCAGATTTTATGATACAATACCTACTTAAAGCATTTACTACTCACTGAGCGAACTTCAAAGTGAAGATATAATCAAAACTGAAAGTTTTTACGGTCGCATTTTGCATCAAAAAGATATTTTCTTTTATTGATAACCCAAAACATAACCTTATCCTCATAACTTCATCCATTCATTCAAAATCAATGACAGACATTGCATTGGACATGATGACATTATTTGACATTGATGTTTCCGAGAGCTTGACATGTCAGTGTCAGTCAGTCAGTGTTGCCGTTAGCATACATTTTACACATTTGACGTATCTTTTTAGCCTTCGATGTGCAATGTGTAATATGGCCCAGTTTGGTACCTTTTTGCATCAACAATTTACGAAAATTTTTATAAGATAAAAAAAATATTTCTGAACCTTGCATATAACGGAACGTTATAGGTACAACAACCACAATACTTACTCCACCCCGTTCATACTACCCACAAAGTACACTAACAAGCGCGTGACGCATTATTTATTGACTACGCATTTTAAGCCCGTAACACACGTTCCGATTTGGCAGGAGCCGACAAACTACCTACCGTCGGAAACAACCATCCTGCAAGCCTACACACGTTCCGACCAATATCGTCCGACGAGCACCCAATCAGTGTTGCCAATGCTACAAATAGTATTTACAATCTAAGTTACCCCTACTCTGGGGAAATATAACGAAATAACGGAGGTCATAGAAATAAGAAATGAATGGTTTATTTTGTATTAAAACTGAATAGCAATGAAAATGTATCCATGCTGAGTGGAACTTACTTACAGTGCCCTAAAAGTGGTGTACTAATAATTAACATTCTAAAACTTTCTTTCCGTTAAGGACCCGACGCATCCACCATCAACATGTATTTCACGCAATATAATGTTTGTATATTTAAGCCGCCATCGTTCAATCATGACGTTTATGTTAATTGTGAAAAATGTTATCCATTTTTGTTTGTTTTTAGTATGTGTAAGTGGCTAATACTGGTGTCAAATTATTCAAGCTATCATATATATCATACGAGTACCCTCACCAATGAAGACAGCCAGCCGCGACTAAAGGCTTAACGAGCCTACTTAAGCACGGAGGAATAAATAAATACGGACAAATAACATAGAGTTAGGCCAAATTATGTTCAAGACTTGTGTTATGGGATACTAACTCAACGATACTTTATTTTATAATAGATATTTATATAGATAAACATCCAAGACCCAGGTCAATCTGCAAAAAGATCATTTTCCAACTTGACCTGACCGGGGGTTGAACCCGGGACTATGCGTGTCGCAGGCAGGCGTGTCGACAGCTGCGCCACGAAGGTCACCATTCACGGAGGAGCTCGTGATGTTTTGATGCAACTTGCGAAGATATCCAAGGGGAGACTGCGCGTGAGGTTACTTAACATTCGTAAGCGCTAATAATGCTAATGGCTACAGGGCCGTCGGGCTTTTCATTTACCCATTACACACTTACACACACACAAATCATTTTTATTTATAATGTAAGTCTTTCAACTCAACTAACTACACATCTATTATTCCTAATCACTTATTATTATATTATACATAATTACTTACGCACATACCTACTTGTAATAACAATCGTTCCGTAATAACACCGGCTCCTATGTTCGATTCCCCCTGCTCCATTTTAATATCTCCTTCCTCGGACGTTGTGAATGCAACTGTCAAAGTCAAAGAGTCAGTCCTCAGTGACGTCGGGGAAGTAGCTAAATCTAAGGGTAAACGTTACTAGTACCAATGATTTAACAGCCAAAGTGACTAAATAAAAAAAAATGGAAATAATATTTTTATTACCTACTTAATCTTACAATGAAGTGTGCTTCAGTTGCATGTTATTTTTTATTTTCTGTTGCTACATTTTATAAGCTTACGTTATAAATGGACATGAAAAGTACAATTTTTTACTGAATTTAAGTATTTATTTAATAATAAGTAGTTAATAATGGAAAAGAATAGAGCTACCAAATAAAAAAAATGTCGCTAAAGATGTGGGCAAAAATCGGCTATAGTGGCAACACTTTGTCGGACCGACCGTCGGAACATCCTTCCACACGGAGACCCAACCACTCCCGACCAGTATTAATAATAATTATACCGGTCGGGAGTAGTTGGCTTTCCGACGCGGTCGGCTTCCTACCATCTGCCAAATCGGTGCGTGTGGAAGGATGTTCCGACGGTCGGTCCGACAAAGTGTTGCCACTATAGCCGATTTTTAGCCACATCGTTAACGACATTTTTTTTCATTTGGTAGCTTAATTCTATAACCAACATTTTTACCTACTTATTATTACTAAAATAAAATACTTTATCTACTTTATAAACGAACTTTTCAAATCCATTTACAACGTAATCCTTTAAAATGTAGCGAATTATGTAAGAGGCGACATATACAGACAGTCAGATGCAGCGTTACCAACTAACTTATCAACTTTATAGCTAGATCTAACTATTTTCCCGTGTCTGGCAGAAACAATTTAATAGCGTTGTAGCGAAATCCTGTAGCAAACATTGTTTTTTTTTTGTCATAATAACTTACCACGTAATTATATGCATTTCATGGTTATTCAATTTTAATACACAATGAACCATTAATATTTGCGTGTATTTACAATACCTCCATTAGTTCATTAGATTTTCCCCAGAGTAGGGGTAACTTAGATTGTAGATACCATTTGTAGCATTGGCAACACTGATCGGGGCTCGTCGGATGATATCGGTCGGAAGGTGTGTAGGCTTGCAGGATGGTTGGTTTCCGACGGTAGGTAGTTTGTCGGTTCCTGCCAGATCGGACCGTGTGTTACGGGCTTTAGAACGTAACCCCCCCCCCCCGTCTGGAAAAAAAATAGTGTGTAGTGTGTACCTTTTTAGCTCCATATGTACCTTTTCAGCGTTGACTATGTACCTTTTAGAAACTCAGTTGTGGCAACACTGCAGTCAGTGTAATTTTTGTGACATTTCGATGAAGAAGATGGGATGATGGGATTTGGATCACAAACTAAATATAAGATACATAAAATCATCAACCAAATATCACAGAGTACGTTGTATTTGGATTGGATTGGAAGTAGTGCTATGTATGAGCTACCTACGGTTTTGAGTTTTGTGTTCTTGTAAAAATATTTTATTGTTTGTGTTACATACTGCATAAAGTTAAAATTGAAACTTACCTATTGTATAGGAATTTTGGATAGATTTTTAGTAAAATTTTTTGTAAACTTTTTACATCCTCATAATCATATAAATTATAGCAGATATTCTTCCTTCTTGAAATACAAACATTGGCTATAGAAATTACAAAGCACAGCAAGAAGTTTAAAACATAATCTGAATGTCTCACTTTGCGGCAGAAGTTCCTGTGGTAGTAGTGAAACCGGTAAGTTGATCTCGTCTTGCTATTCCAGTTCTCCTCACCTCCACAAGTCCTTCCTTGGTACAAGTTAGGTTATCAATATTTCTGGAGTGCTGCAACATCTATAGTTCAACTTATCCATAACACCCATTAGAAATTTTTATAATATTGCATATACAGTTATGTGCTTGGTAGTTGGTAGTTTAGACAAAAAACATGTGGGGCAAGATTTTAATCTTTATTACTTTGGTTGCAGGGCAAAATGTTCAATTACTGGTCTTCTAAGATGAAAGTTGGAGCCTTCCTGCTCATACTAGCCATCTATGTATACTTTCTGATGTTTATCAAAACTATTTACTTGAAGAGTCAGAAGCTGGATCATATTAAGGCCATGGTATGCAAATACTTGATATTCAAATAATGTCTAGCTTCTTCAAATTTCGTGTAAGTGTCATGCCGTGAGGTTCCCGGCAGAGTAGAATGGGACCAATCCAAGTCATCCTGTGGATGTCGTAAAAGGCGACTAAGGAAACACAAGCTAAACAAAGCTTATTAACATCAAAGGGACCTCTTCAACCCGTCTGGCCAGCGTGAAGAGTGTAGGCCAAATCCTCTGACTACTCAAGCTAATATATGGCTCTGGTAGTACAGACTACAGAGTAGACTGCAGTGGAGACTAGAAAGACCTGATGATGATGATGATGTGACACTTTCAGTCGACCATGAACACTAGGGTGTAATTTTTATTTTTTTATTTCCGTTACTCAAGACCATTCAAAAGTTGCGTTAT
The DNA here is from genome assembly GCA_963082605.1 of Rhodophaea formosa. Taxonomy (NCBI): domain Eukaryota; kingdom Metazoa; phylum Arthropoda; class Insecta; order Lepidoptera; family Pyralidae; genus Rhodophaea; species Rhodophaea formosa. Next base: position 22,658,964 of record OY720213.1, on the reverse strand, counting down.
TTGTTGTAGTTAGTAGATTACTGTAAAAATCCCAACTAATATTATAAATGCGAAAATGAGTTTGTTTGTTTGTTTTTTTGTTATGCTTTCCCGCCGTATCTACTGAACCGATTATCATGAAATTTTGCATAGACATAGGTTAGGGTACTTAGAAGGACATAGGCTTTGTATCACGCGGGCGGAGCCGCGGGTAACAGCTAGTAATAAATAAAATATAAAAATATATCTTGAGGGCTCTACCAGCCATTTATTTTTCCAAAAATCACTTAATTAGGCTTCCAGTTCATGTCGTCTTGTCTAATTTATTTACGTTATTCCCATTTTATTTCAAACGAGCTCCGTGGCGCAGCGGTCAACACGCCGGCCTGTGACACGGACTTTATTTTTAACACGGATGGTCCGGGGTTCGATCCCCGGTCAGTTCAAGATGAAAAATGATCGTTTTCAGATTGACCTGGGTCTTGGATGTTTATCTATATGTATTTGTTATAAAGTATCGCTGAGTTAGTAACCCATAACACAAGTCTTACTTTAGAACTTACTTTGGGGCTAGCTCAATCTGTGTGATCTGTCCGTATATATTTATTTATTTCTTTATTTTATTGATAGCAGCACCCTAAGTTATCATTTGCAGGCAACAATAAAATGTTTTCAGTGAGGAATTGGATTTGATCGAACTTGCAAAATTCTTGTTTTGACATATTTTTGTTACATTTTCTACTTTTACGGTGAGGCAGTTCGTCTCACTTCTGTTATGGTTTTATTGTATGCGTTACTCCAGCCGAAAAGTATCTCTTTTCGAAAATTGACAATGGCAAATAATTAGAGCCTAACGTAGTATAAAAGTGCCTAAAAGTCTTGAATTTGTGCCGCCAGCCGTTTAAGAGATATTCGGAAAAACAATTTCTGGCTGGTGTAACGTTACTCCAGCCGAATTTTTTTGATCCAGACTACCTAGGTCTAAATGAAGTACACACACGGATAGCTTCAATTTGTGCTCAATAGTGCCTTATATTTTCAAATTTGTGCTCCATACGGTTTCAGAGGTATTCAATTTTCGGCTGGAGTAACGTTTGCTCAGTTGCTGTATCTCTAAAACGGCAGGCCAATCAACCGTCTTTTTTTGTATAGATATAGAACGCTATTTGTGCCGATTTGTGCTATAGGTTTCATAAGTATCACTATTATGGTTAACGAGTTATGATTTTTTCTCTAAAAATCGTAAATAGGCTCTAGCTCTTAAACAAAGAAACCTTAACAATTCAAACTGGTACCAACATGTAGTTCTTATATCACCACACATAATTAGAAGAAATCATCAGCCTATCCCACAAATTCGGTGAGTTATGACGATATTCCTTGTTTCGGATAGTCAAATCCGGTCCTGTGATTTTGAATAAAGAATTCACTATTTTCCTGTGAGCCGACTGATTTCATATTTATACATTATTTAGAGCTTTCATTTGAGAATATACCCTCAAAAATGTAGATAGAAATACCTACGAATTAAATTAAAAATAATTGAAATCTATACTTAACCATTTTTACGCGATTACCCGACCAAATTCAAACGTATATTAAAAAGCGGCCGCGCAGTACCTAACGCATCACTTCTTAAATATGTACACTTATATTATGTGGCGGAGTACAATCGTGTAGAAAAAAAGTTTATATATATTTTGAAGGCTTGAAATATTTTAAATAAAAACAATAAGATCAATAATTAATAAAGATGTTGATTGTTACACACATGGACCAATGTAATGTGAACTATGAACACTAAATTTATGTAAGTAGGTACGTCTTTCGTTTTTTGTTTTAGAAGATTAGAACATATGCTAAAATATTATAACATATGTTTATGTATTAGATATTTATGTTGAAGACCACACAAAAAGTTGAAGCAAATGAAAGAAATTCCTGATGCATGGTGAAACATCACATGCATCAGAAATTTGTTTACTTGTAAAATATACAGTTTCGAGGGTATCGGAAACCGGTCATCTTATGCCAGACCAGATCAAAGGTTACACAAGAATTACTAGGGAAAAGACGGTATTCGTATTCTCTATATAATAAACTGACGTGGAAGAGAAAATTAAATGTTTATTGTGTTAAAAATCTTTATTGTGTCAATAATAGAAAACGAGTTATTTTGCCATGTTCATAGTTAGAAAGTTTTTGAGCTACCAAGATTGTAATGAATGACCTATAGATAAATGCATAATAATAAATAGCAGCTACAGTAAACACATACAAAGTGTTCGCAACGAACAAAAGAACGGATTTCTTAAAACCGGTACATACGTTGCCGACAGTTAAGGTTATATGAGCTAGACAATTAAACAATAAAATGACGAACAAAAGAACAAACACAAACACAGCTGCAGTTCCTATTAATTTTAGCAACTTAGAAAATAAGCAAATCAAAGTACAATAATAAATGTCACAGATTTTACACTGTATTTTATTTCTCCGACTAGCAAACCTTACTTGATTTAAGGCTGCCCCTAAATTTTTTTTTGTTATTTCCTTTAAATTTTTTTAACCATTAATAAGTCTAACTTATTAATCTAACCGCTGCCCGCTGCTGTGACACACAATGCTTTGGTATACATAAAACACAGAAGAGCATAGTTGCCAATATTTATTTTAGTAAAATAACAACATTTTTCACCTCACCTGTACTGACTAAATTCGATTATAATACCGCCAAGTGGGAGTAAATGCCTAGCAGTATGCCCTGGCCGCTTTTTAATATACGTTTGAATTTGGTCGGGTAATCGCGTAAGAATGGTTAAGTATAGGTTTCAATTATTACTAATTTAATTCGTAGGTATTTCTATCTACATTTTTGGGGGTATATTCTCAAATGAAAGCTCTAAATAATGTATAAATATGAAATCAGTCGGCTCACAGGAAAATAGTGAATTCTTTATTCAAAATCACAGGACCGGATTTGACTTTCCGAAATAAGGAATATCGTCATAACTCACCGAATTTGTGGGATAGGCTGATGATTTCTTCTAATTATGTGTAGTGGTATAAGAACTACATGTTGGTACCAGTTTGAATAGGTAAGGTTTCTTTGTTTAAGAGCTAGAGCCTATTTTCGATTTTTAGAGAAAAAATCATAACTCGTTAACCATAATAGTGATACTTATGAAACCTATGGCACAAATCGGCACAAATAGCGTTCTATATCTATACAAAAAACGACGGTTGATTGGACTGCCGTTTCAGAGATACAGCAACTGAGCAAACGTTACTCCAGCCGAAAATTGAATACCTCTGAAACCGTATGGAGCACAGATTTGAAAATATAAGGCACTATTGAGCACAAATTGAAGCTACCCGTGTGTGTACTTTATTTAGACCTAGGTAGTCTAGATCAAAAAAATTCGGCTGGAGTAACGTTACGCCAGCCAGAAATTGTTTTTTCGAATATCTCTTAAACGGCTGGCGGCACAAATTCAAGACTTTCAGGCACTTTTATACTACGTTAGGCTCTAATTATTTGCCATTGTCAATTTTCGAAAAGAGATACTTTTCGGCTGGAGTAACGCATACGGTTTTATTTGCAATATGATGTCAATATGCACTTTCTTGTCATAAAATAAGTGATTGTTGCATTTTTCTTTTAATACAACTAAGTAGGCAACATACAAACAATAATGGATTCAAGATAAAAGGAGTTACTTGTGCTGGGATCATGTTAAAAACTTGGCGATCGCTATTTACCAGATTTAAGAGACTTTATCCAAATCATTTTGATGAAAATAAACTAAGACTACAAAAGAAAGGCAAATGTCCTTCCAACACAGTTGTTTTTTCTATCGTTTCTAGAAAACTTGATATGATTTGGCCCAAAGCTTCGATTTTTATTGTTGCCTATTTACAAGTTACCCAGTTGCTGAAATCATATTATTACGACAAATACTTGTTTATCACTACATCACATATCACGAAATAAAAATAAGAAATGACGATTACGAAAGAAAAGTGCTTTTTGAAGTTCTCTAACAAACAAGCTTTTCAATATTGCTACTTGAAAGTGCACTTCATTCATTTGACATTTGTCCCTTCATAAAACCTAAGAAATTCGTAATCTGAAGTTCTGAAATAGTAGTTTTACTAAATAGTAGGCCGGCCACGACCAGATTTTGAAAAATCTCGTCGGTATCTCGTGTGTAACCTATAGATGTGTTCAGGGCGTTGTGTAGAAGATTACGATTTACGAAACTGCTTGTTGTTTGTAATATTGTTCGCAAGTGATTGTTGACGTCATAAACATGGCCGCCGACGGTATTAGTTTTTTGTAATTATTGTAAATTACATCGCATCTATTAGGTCTATTTGCTTGTGTATGGTGTCATTTGAAAGCTTATTAAATGTTCTTTATTTTATTCTAAGACACCTTATGCGTATCTATTGTATGTGAAAAAATATTTCACAAAATATGATATTTTAAAGAGTATTTAAAAAATTATTCTTTTTTTTACTGGGAAACCGCTAAACTTACGGCAAATTTGTTTCATATAAAAAGTATGCAAAATTTTATAACCTGTATATAAGTGTTAGTTTCATTAAAATAGGACTTAAAACATCTGAGCTATGTCTAATTTTGTGGCGCAAGGAGCATGTGGCGCAGGTGTTGTACTGTAATTATGTCAAATTTTACCGTTTAGTGCTTTCTTGATAAGTCTACCTGAAATAACTTATAATTATTAGTCGCGCATGTGCTGTTGAACAATCAAAACAATAAGTTAGGTACTGTTATAAAAATACCTATTTCATTAGTATTTGGCAATGGGGGAAGTTGTATGTAGAGTAGGTTGTGAAAAATGTTTCTGATTATGTAAGCATTCTGCATTTGAAATAGTACATTATAATGCAAGTACATTAAGCTGGATATTATAGTCGAGGTATTTATAGGTATGAGGCGAATCTTTCTTATGATAAACTGATGACTATAATAGACAACTTATTGAGTACGAGCATCATACTACGTTGTTCAATACATTTCCGATAACCATCAACTTCAAAGAAAATTGCTGTTGAGCAGGAATTTATTAAACCTAAGAATTGACAACATTGACTTAACCGGAAGTGGTACTTTTTACATATCTTTTATGTATGATTTATAAACAAATATCTGTGCCTTATTCTCTGTCATTGTCAATCTGACGTAAAATTATGACATTGACAGAGGACAGTGACAGTCTGGGTTACCAGATTTGGGAAATTTTACCCGGGAGTCTGAAAATTTTCTTAAGGCCTTGCCTCTCTTAATATGAATGATAAATATCATATCCGTTAGCACTGTTTTTTTTTAATGTAAATGCCGGCCGGTAATTTTTTTCGATGTAATAATGGTTTGGATTTGCTTATTTCTTTTGGTTGTCAACTATGTTCCTGATATTTTTATTTGTTTCTTTGACGTTCAGATAATACGAAAGTCGAAAAAACATCTCTTATTCTTTATAGACTGGACTGGACCTGAGGTCGTATGTTCAAAGCAATAAATAATGGTTTGGCATCAGTATTGAGCTTCGCCATGCCGCTCAAAGCAATTTATTTAAAATTAATGATGAATGTCGTTTTTTTAAAATTTTGAGTTCTTTTGGGAATGACATCAGTTTTGTAATCATTGAGCAGCCAGCACACCCGAAAACGTCCCTTGCCTTACAAGGCAAGCATACAAGCATGGAAAAAAGGCTGCTATACTAATCATGTCAAAAAAGTTCGTTGGTTTGTAGTTGTTAGGTGTTTGTACATATGGCTTCTCAAGACACTGGACTCCGAGTTCTTCATCTTTTGACAGACCATGGATTTCCACACAGGCAGGACGTTGATTTTTACCAAGATAACAAATTTATGGCATTGTGCAGCCGTGAATGAAAAGTGATTCAGTAAACAGATAAAATATTAGGAATATGGTTAACAGGTAAAAGAAATAAGCGAAACCAAATCATTATTACATCGGAAAACATTCTGGCCGGCATTAACATTGAAAAAAATAACAGTGTTAACGGATACGATATTTATCATTCACATTGGGAGAGGCCTTTAGAAATCCGAAATCTGGCAACCCAGATGGTCAAAGTCCTGTCAATGTCATTATTTTACGTCAGATTGACAATGACAGTAAATAAGGCACAGATATTTGTATATACTTAAACCCTACGTTTGTGGCGCTTTTTCAAAAATTCCTTAAAAAAACAAATTCCGGTTTAAAAAAAAAATATAAAAAATATGAAAGTATATACGTAAAAGGTACTTTCGATTGCATATATAAAAAGTCCCACTTCCGGTTAAGTATATGTTGTCAATTAAAGCAAATTGTAAAGGTGATAATAATAATAAAATTAACTTTACTTTTCTCATATGTGCCCAAAACAATACACTTAACTGCAATAAAACTGACTATCGTACAGTGTACATGCACACATTACAAAATCATGTGTTGTGGAGAAGTGATGCCTGAATGAAGTATCCAGAGGTATCTTGAGGAGGACACCAGGCCTCCCTTCAGAAGGAATAAGTACAGATAGTGTGGGAGTAGCAGAAAAACTTAGTCTAGGATGTACAAGATTGTGTGGGAATAGAACAAATAACTTAGCCTAGGATGTGTAGGGATTAAAAGCGAGTTAATGTTTTTTTTTTGTTTTTGGTGTGATGTTTAAATTAAATAATAATAGGAGATGTTATCAAAGCGGAGTTTCAAAATAAGATATGTGTGAAGAAAATAATTTATGTCGTAGGTAGTAATCATTATCTTGTTATGTACCTGCGTGAAAAAAAAGAGAGTTGCTTTGACTAGCCCTACGATCATGTCTTGGGATCGGCAGTGATGAAATAACCACTGCCACTGGAACACAGGAAAACCCACGATAACATTAACGGTCAGAGAAGATCTTCTGTTATATGTTAGGGATTGCAGCCAGAAGTTGATAATCTTTTTTTTTAACATGTGTCTTTGTTAAGAGGAAATATATTAAGTCTATGATTTGCTAGCATGTACAGAAAATGCCCTAAGAACCAGAATCGAAAAATCTTTGAAAAAAAGCTTTCTGAATTATATGTGGTGACTGAATGCTGTTGAATAACTTTCTGTGGGAAAGACAGTTGTCGGACTGTTAGAATTTAACAAAACTTTTATTTTTTTTTTATTTTATTTTATTTTATTTGGAACAACAAACAGCTATGTTATAAGTAATAATACAGGTTTTACTACATATAGAGTTATCAATAACGTAGCCCACAACGTTATTCACAGAGTAACAAATAGTTTTAAGGGCTGCTAACTGTGATACATTAAGTGAAAGATTTACAGTATAATTGACTAAATCACAAAGGAAAATGGCTTTTTTGTGACAGGAAAAAGCATATTAACTAAATCGTACTTGAACAATATTATATAATAATAAAATGAAATAAAAAGACTTACGAGTGATTTAATTTTTGGAGTACGAGGTTCTTAAATTTGAACTCACTGCATGCAAAAATATCTATGTCTACAAAGTGAGTGTTATACAGATCCATCATATGATGAAGAGGGGCTCTCTGTCCACTATTTGTGCGACATGTACTGAGTGAAAATAATGGTCTAGATCGAGCCTGCCTCATAACAGCATTACGGGGTACAGTAATGCGCAATCTATTAACAATTTCAATACAATCAAGGTGGTTGTTGACTATTTTATACAGAGTAGATGCCTCAAGGTACTTACGCCTATCACAGAGTGTCAGCATTTTGTATTTATCGAGCAATATGGGATAAGGCAAGTAACGCTTGAAACACCTGTAATTCATAACATTTAAGAATTTTTTCTGCAATCTTTCAATAGCATCCGCATATTTTCTATAATATGGATTCCATATAGGCACGGCGTACTCTAATTGGGAGCGAATAAGTGTTTTGTACATATAAAGATATGTGGAGGCTTGTTTAAATTCTAAGGAAGAACGTAGTACGAAACCATACATTTTGAAAGCGTTATTTGTGATGTTTTCTATGTGTCCATCTAAGCATAGCTTAGTATCCAAAAGCACACCCAGGTCCCTCACGGATGACACTTTAGTGAGAGATGTGTTATTTAATTTATAAAGGAAGTCTACGACTTTTAAGTTTTTGGTAAAAGATATTATGTGACATTTACTGATACTTAACTGTAATTTGCTGTCAAGACAATAGGCAGAGAGCCTATCAAGATCGTCTTGCAGTTTAATGCAATCATCTGTACTATTAATTGCCTTGAAAACTTTAAGGTCGTCAGCATACAACAGAAAGTTTGAGTGATGGAAACAGTTTATTATGTCATTTATAAAAATTATAAATAACAAAGGACCCAGTATGGATCCTTGAGGGACTCCTGAGGTGATCAAAACTCTCTTGGATTGATACCCATTGATGACAACTGTTTGAGATCTATTAGATATATATGACTGGAACCAACGCAACAGGTTTCCACGGATTCCGTTGAAGGCTATCCTGTTCAAAAGCAGTTCGTGATCGACTTTGTCAAAGGCTTTTTTGAAGTCCGTATAGCCCACGTCAACCTGAATACCGCGATCCATTTGTTCGAATAAAAAATTAGTAAATACAATTAAATTAGACGTAGTAGACCGATGTTTGACAAATCCGTGCTGCTCCTGGATTATAGACTTATGTAGGATCGGGTAAACAATATTATGAACTAAACGTTCAAACAGTTTTGCCAGTATGCACAGAATGGAGATAGGTCTGTAATTTTCACAAACATTTTTTGGGCCACTTTTATATATGGGAGTTATATTGGCACGTTTCCATAATTCAGGAAACACACCCTCGTCTAAACATTTATTATAAATTATACAGAGCGGCAAGCATATATGTTTGGCAGTTTTTTTAAATAAAAGTGGAGGAAGACCATCCGGCCCTGGTCCCTTAGAAGTATCCAATGACTGTAGTTCTTTTAAAACGTCAGATTCACTGAGCTGGATGTTGGTTATAAGGATATCGTCATCATTTGAATGATTTGGCGGCTGCCATTGCTTCAGTTTGGGTGAAGGGGTCTCAAAAACAGATTGAAAGTACTCCGAGAACATATTGCATATGGTTTCGGGGTCATCGGACTTTACATGCTGATAATGCATTGTGGAGGGTATGTTAGATTTGGATTTGCGATTGGCTATATACGTCCAGAAATGTTTAATGTTTTTCTTTATATTATCTTCAACAGAATTGATATATTTTTTAAAGCATTCGTCACACGCAATTTTGAATTCTTTTCTGTATTGAGAGAATAATTCGTAGTCTACTTGATTCTTATATTTTTTCCACTTCACCCATGCTTTTTCTTTCAGTTTACATAACCTAACCAACCTATGGGAAAACCAACCCGGGTAAGAAGAACATCTGCTACTAGATAGAGGGGCGTGTTCTTTTATTAAGTTATCTAAAGTGTTCAAGAAAACTTCAAGGGCCGTTTCAGCGGGAAGATGATCTAATAAACTATGCCAATCAGTGTTTCCAATACCTGTGTTGATTAGGTCGTAGTTCGCCTTATAAAAATTGTATTTGGTCGAAGATCTTCTTTTTAAGGATTGTTCTGCATAGCTGACATTACAATAGCCCACAAGGGGGGGATGATGAGAGTGGGCAGGTAAAAGAGGGTTCGCAATATTAAGGAACGACGGCATATTAGATAGGAATAAATCTAAAATTCTGCCGAGACCATTAAGAAAACCATTGTATTGAGAAGCTTCGAGCACAGACATAAGATTAACCAATAATGAGCACCTGGCGGAGAAACCCATAGGGTCAAAAGCAGTATGAGCAACACCAGAGGAAGGCATGGAACTTGAGGTCCATTTGATTTCGGGCATATTGTAGTCTCCGACTATAAAATAACTATCAACTTCCGGATTAATGAGAATGTTTTCGAGTGTCTCAAAATGGATCTCATATATATCAGATGACGTTTGAGGGGGTATATACGCTGCACTAATAAGGTGAGTCTTTGTCTTGTCGAGGCTAGGTATTTTTATGATTATGTGCTCAATCCTACTAGGTTGCCTGGAATCATAGGCAGACGAATATGCTAATGTTGGTCTAAGGCTCTGGAGGACGGCCACCAGCACTCCACCACCATCATCCTTACCCGTGGCATCACGATCCCGGTCCAATCGAAATACGGCATATCGTTGGTCTATGAATTCGTTGTTGTTTATATCGGGCGTCAACCAAGTTTCAGTAAGTATTATGACATCGTAAGAATTAGTTAAAATGTTCATATAAAGAGTATATAGCTTTGTTCTAAAACCTCCACAGTTTTGATAATAAATAGATAAATTATTGTTAGGTGGCGATCTATCCATAATCGAACTTTATAATAATATTTACGTATATATTAAATAGTAGTAAATTAAATAAATAAATAGTATGCCGTGCCTTATAATTATGTTTATATTCTACGGAGAGATTACAGTGCAATAATTTATAATATAAAAATGATTTAAATAATAACTTAATTACTATATACATGCCGAATAGGTGTGCGAATTTATACACAGTATAGGAAGGGTTACATATATTTATAGTTGAATAATATGAAGAGTGATCATTCAGTGTGTTAAAAAGGTTTACATATGAAGTATTACAGAGTAAAAGTATATTGTTGTATATAAACGGGTACATTTTGCAATTATACATACACTGATGATTAAGGCAAATTAAAAAAATATAGGCTAAGAACAAAAGTAAGAAAAATGAAATGTTAACTGGATAATGACCATAATGACGTTTATTTAACATGTTTTGTCGATAGGATTCGCGCGAGATCGTCTTCGCCTCGGACCGCAATAGCTGGACTGTCGTCTCGCTCTCGCAGAAGTACCGTTGCGTTTCTAATCCACACGTACTTGAAGTCATATTCCCTGGCAAACTCGCGGCATTTGCGAAATAACTGCTTCCTTCGCAAAGTCAGGTGCTCGTTGATAAATATTGTAGTGGGAGCTCCTGGAATGCCTACTTTGTCCGTCTTTAACAGCTTAACCTTTCGGAAAGAGCTCAAAAAATTATCTCTTTGTAATCGTGTCATAAATTTGACGATTATGTTTTTTGGTTTGCTACTTCCTTGTTGAGCGTGAGGAACGCGATGGACGGAGACGATGTCTCGTTTGGTGACCTGGGACCTGATGGCAGCTGCGATCGCTTCAAAAATGCTTATTAAATCTTCATTGCGACGTTCCGTTATGTTGCATATTTCTATATTGCAGTGTCTGGCTTGCTGCTCCAGAGCGTCGATTTTTGATTCGAGATGAGACACAGCCGAGTTAGCCTGATCGCCAGCAGCCCTAGACAGCTCCTCAACACGCTTAGCGACACCAATTTGCTGTTCGCTTTGGTATTCGAGGGAGCATTTTAATGATTTTAATTCTGTATCCAAGCCACTTACAGTTGTTTTGAGGGATGTATGGTCCTGTCTAAGGGAATTAATTTCTGATTTAATTTCACCAAGACTGGTATGAATTTCATCTCTAATGGCCGACATATTGGCGTTAATATCAATACGCCACCGGTTTAGTTGTTCCATAAGTAAGTTAAATTTGTCACTAGAACTGGGTTTATCATCGTGCTCAAATATTTCACAGGACATGTCCATGGTATCGAGTGTGCTATTGGATGGCGGGATTTGGTGTTGCTTCACGGGAGTATTCAAATTACATCCCTTCCTTCTGGTGACATTGGAGCACGTAGGGCAGCTCCAGCTGCCAAGGTACTCCTTGCTGAGTGTAAGAAAGTGTTCCTGTTTGATGTTGAGACAATCACTGTGAAACCTTCCCTTACACAGGTGGCAGGCCAGACAATTGTCATCAGGATTAATTAATCTGCAGCAACCTTTGCAATCCATACTGAATTAAGGGGCACAAAAAAAAAAATAATAAAAAAAAAAAAAGTTTATAAAAATAACACGGAGCAGTGAGATGAAAGGTTTGAGTGATTATATTTTACGGAAATGCTAGCGACATCTAGTGGTTAGAAACCATTAGAGCCATCTTGTGAAAGCGCTGGGAACTATTAAAAAGCTGCGATGTTCAAGCCCCATGTGCTGGGTCCTATAAGCATGACGCAAGTGGTGCCATCTAGTTCTCGCGTACGAAGATTTATATAAGAGGTCTATAGATGACTTGCAGAAACAAATGATATCAAAAATCCACTTTATTATGAATAGAATATATGTTTACGTGGTTCAGTGAATAATAATTATAAATCACTGCCGATACAGCCCACCAAGATCGCCGCACAGAAGTGTTAGTTCACCAGAAAAAGTCACAGTCACCGAGTCAAGGATGCACACTTTAAGTTATACAGCAGTTTGTTACACTGGTAACCACTTTTATATATTGTCCATTATGTACATAAGACGTCCATGAAATGGATAAACTATTTTACTGTCACAAAATCACGCGCAAAACAATTTTAAACTTTAATTTAGTACGAGCGTAGCAGAGCTTAATGTTTACTAGTTAGCGCCCTCTGGCGGAAGGAGCTCTGAAGGAGAAAACTTGTATAGTTCAGATGTACGAGAGGGTATACGGCTTGAGGTAGGACAGCCCGAGACTTTAGCACAGCCCGCTGAGCTCTTTCAAGTATTATCAGCTGAATCTTTGTGGCGTTACCCCAGGAATTAAAGCAATAGGTGATTATTGATTAGCATAAGGCCATTTTATAAGTTGTTTTTAGAATTTTATTATCAGCAACATGACGTCTAAAAACATATTTAAGTTTTCTGACACGCAAGCTCAGTGAGGCTGTATGATGGTTGAATTTTAGATTTTGGGTCAAGTGTATCACCTAGAATTTTTTGTCGGAGCTATTATTGACATAAGGACAGATGCAGTAATGCTATAGCATTACAATGAAACAATAATGCTATAGCAATGTTGTTACGGAAGCAAGGGTGTTACGGAAAGGGTATATAAAGAAAAGATGGGTAGGTACTGTACCTTGTATAGATGCTGTATACGATATTCCGAGGTAAAATAAGCACATCAATTTTTTTCATAAAATTAATAATGATCGACTAAAAATCAATTTTTGCACGTAAACAAACATTTCACAACACTATTGAGGTCAGCGACTCCATATCACGTATCACTACACTACTTAATCCCAGTGATTCACTACTCGTCTTGTCCGTCATGCGCGCCTAGTACTTGGCAGCCGGCATGCAAGTGGCACTCCTGTGTCGCGGAAGCCGCCGCTTCGGCATCCTTTAGGCGGCATTTGACAAAGGAAGCGCTAGGCATGTCGGCGAACGTTTAATGGAACACCTGAAAAAAAAACAAATTAAGACTTAAGGTCTTAAGGACCGTTTTGTTCTAACAAAGTTTTTTCAGGTGATCCAAAAATCAAAATCAAATTTTGATTTTTATTTTTGAAACACCTTTAAAAAACTAATTAAGACTTATTAGTGTGTCTTGAGGACCGTTTTGTTCCAACAAAGTTATGTTTTTAGGTTTTTTTATTAATTACGAAATTTAAAATGTTTTTCATAACAACCAAATTCGAACTGTAAAATAAAGAAAGAAAAAGAAAATATCAACTTACTATTCAAATAAAGGGTTCAAAATGTCGCCCTTCATGCTGGATGCATATACCAGCCCGTCGGTACATTGACCCGCGGACATTACGCAACATTTCGGGTGTCACTGTTCTAAAGGTGGCCTTGATGCGTTCTGCCATTTCATCCCTTGACGAGCACTCCACAGCATACACTTTGTTCTTGACGTAGCCCCACAAGAAAAAGTCTAGCGGAGTGAGATCCGGTGACCGCGCTGGCCAACCGACACGACCTCCTCGCCCAATCCACTGGGAGAAACGACTATTCAGATGACTTCTTACATCTCGCGCAAAGTGTGCTGGAGCACCATCGTGTTGGAAAATCATATTGTTGTCCATCACCAGGTTGACGTAGCTGGACACTGGCAGTACTGTGAGCTCCTCGTCTAAATTGTGTATCAGAAACTCCAAATAATTTTCTCCATTTAAGGATTGCGGTAAGAAATATGGGCCCACCACAACGTCAGCAATCATTCCTGCCCACACATTATCGGTGTTGGAAACAGGATTCCGTAGAAACGTACGGATTGGTGTGCGACCAATAATGTTCGTTATGGATGTTGCTGATTCCACCTCTTGTAAACGACGCTTCGTCCGTCCACAACACTTTTGAAGCAAACTGCGGTGAGGCTTCGACCGTGTCTGTACCATTCACAGAAAGTCATGCGTGGTTGAAAATGATACGGGTGTTGGCGGTCCGCTTTCAGCACTCTCCACACTTGCAGATGATTTGCAGCCCCTAGCTCCAAAGTAGCACGACGGGTGCTGCTCCTGGGGTTATTTTCAAAGTGAGCCAATACGGCATCTTCAAATTCCGGGTCTCGAGTACTGGCGCGGCCCGTAGGTACTGGCGCGTGGAAAGACTCACTTGAGTACAAGCGATGTACCAACCGACTGAAGCAAGCATATGACGGCAGACACCTAGCATCACCAGGTGGTCGACCATCGACGAACCGCCGTCGGTACAACTCGCGAGCAGCATTCAGATTTCCGTCTGTTGCTCCTACACAGAGAATCATCTCGTAACATTCTTGATTACTCAAAGCCATCACGAAATAGTACTACGAATGGGTGGGAAGTAGGTACGAAAAAGTCGAAAACACTGGACACGATCTTTTCACGGCAATGGAACGTAAACGAAGCACGTTTACCTATTTTGTTTCAATTTAGTAATAAGGACAGAAACAACAATTATTGTTATTTCCATGCTGTCTGCCTGCTTTAATAATAAGAGTCAACTAGTTGCTTGCTAGCCTATTTGGAAGAATCAAGGTGGGGCACTCATTAGTTAGTGCCGTTCCATAACCCATTTTAATTAGTTAAAATGTGTACGACAGTAAGAAAAACAGATGGTACAATTCCCTTTTTAGGGTTCCGTAGTAAACTAGGAACCCTTATAGTTTCGCCATGTCTGTCTGTCTGTCTGTCCGTCCGCGGTTTTACTCAGAGACCATAAGTACTAGAAAGCTGTAATTTGGTATGAGTATGTATATTAATCATGGCAAAAAAGTCGTAGAAAAAAATCTTGAAAAAAAATTTTTTTTTGGGCAGCTCCCATACAAGTAAAGTGGGGGAGGCATTTTTTTTTCTCTACTTACCCATCTTGTGGGGTATCGTTAAAAAGGTCTTTGAAAAATATTGTGAGGTTGAGAACACCATTTTTCGATTTAGGGATCCCTTTCCGAAATATTTGGTTTTAAAGTGCAAATTTTTGTTAGAGGTACGTGTCCCCCCCCTCTATCTCCTAAACGGTTATATATAGATACGTGAAAAAAATTACAGCAGTAGTATATATACTGAAGTTGAAAGGAAAACTATCAGAGCTAAGTACTAAGTACAAACATAAAAAGTTATAGGCAACCAACTTATAAAATGTACTGGAAAATGTAAAATTTCATACAATCTTTATTGTTAGATGTTTTTGGTCGTTAAACTGTGAGGTGCGAGTGTAAACAGTGTGTACTCAAAGTTGTCATTCGCAACTACGGAACCCTATACTGCGCGTGGCCCGACACGCACTTGGCCGGTTTTTTATGTCTAACTAACCATTCTTTAAATATCTGGAACCCATTTCAGTAGCGGTTTCGCGCTTGTCCCATTTTGTTTATAATGTGCAACGAGGATAGAAAACTCCTGACTGCCTGCTTTAATAATTAGGGTTCATTTTATTTTACGTGATCTACTCGCACTAACAAATAACCTCTTTTACAATCGTGTATTCCTAGTAGCTCTGTCACATTGGCCTAGTCTACTCTTAATTTTCGATTTAACCCTGATCCAAAAAATATTGAAGGGATAAGTTTGACGCCAATGTCTCTGTGCCATCGTATGTCTCAAACGGATGGACCCATTTCGATGCGGTTTCTTTTACATGAAAGTAATTCGATGCGTTTTCCTTACAGTGGTTCTTACTTATGTTTGATGGAAATTGATTCAGCCTTTCAAAACTTAGTGCGTACGCTTGAAAGTCGAAGTAAAATTTGCTTGGCAAATAAATTGGTTTACTGTGAGTGAGTTTGTGTAAAAATTGTTATTAAATACGACCACTTGCAACATGTTTTGAATGCAAACAAAATAACAAATTCATAAGTTGTGAAAAACCTTTGCACTGAAGTGTCATATCAAAGAGACAAATTTCGAAAATGTTAAGTTTGCATTTAATTTTAATGTACTAATCATTGGTTTGTTAAAAATAACCGATTACATTCCTCCGTGATATGAGATTGCTCAGGTGTTATGTAAAAAAAACCGGCCAAGTGTGAGTCAAACTCGCGCAATGAGGGTTCCGTACAATATGCTTCGTGAACACACACACACAATGTGCAAAAATGTTTTATTCAATTGACTAGTGCCATCTAGTGGTGTTTTAGTGAACTATTTCCCTAGATGAACTTATTATTGTGAGTATACCACTTAATTTTCAAGTGATAGAATTCTTATTATTTTTCCTGTAATCTTCAAGGAATGAACTATATTTTGTAACTTTTTCAAAATTTTCGGCTCAGTAGTTTCGGAGATCAGGGGGGGGGGGGGGGAATGGTCAATATTTGCCTTCTTTCGTGAATAAAATCAAAAGTATTGATTTTACCCGAACAAAAAAAAATATTTTTGAGATCCTCATAATGAGCCCTTTCATTTGATATATGACACAGTAAGGTTCGCAAAACTTTTTTTTTTTAATTTTGTAATTGGCCCCCTCAAAATGACACTTATTTCAAAAAAATCTTTATTTACTTTGCACATCCGTGTTTGGGTCATAGGATTACACTATCTTACCAAATTTCATCTAATTTGGTTCAGTAGATTCGGAGAAAATCGGCTGTGACAGACGGACGGACGGACAGACAGACGCTCGAGTGATCCTATAAGGGTTCCGTTTTTCAACTTTTGTACGGAACCCTAAATATGCGGAACCCATTTCCTAAAACTGACATTATTTTAGTTACGAGTCATAGCCGGAAGCTACGCCTATTTCAGGGTCCATTTGGAAAATTAGTGATGCCATTAATTGGAATAGTTTTGTTCCTAAGCCTAACCCCCGATGCAAAAAGATGGGTGTGGGGTAAAAGTTTGCCGCCAATGTCTTTTTTCGTCTATCCGTTTGTTTGTCTGTGGCATCGTAGCTCTCGAAAGGGTGGACCGATTTCATTGCGGCTTTTTACGTGGACGCCCAAGCCCCTCGGAATAAGGTATTCCGTAACGTATCCCCGTAAAATTTGGAATTGGGGGTTTAAGGCCTCGCGAAACTCGAAACTGGAGGTCATTTTGGAATCCAAGATGGCCGCCCACTCCATTCCTTACCTATTTCGTACCGAACGAGTTTCTTCACCCATTGCTCAACTGAATAGTTTTATGACCCTCCTCAACAGCTGCACCGACACCTCGCGGGCTGCTCGTAGCCCGCGCCCCCACCTGAAATACAAGTTTCTAAATAAGATTAAAAATCAACAAACAAACTTACACGGCCACACATGGCCACATTCAGTTTGGAACCGCTGTCTGATTTTGTACTTTGGCTGTTAATATACCCTTTCCGTAACACCCTGTATGAAACAAATTTGCCGTGAGTTTAGCGGTTTCCCAGTAAAAAAGAATATTTTTAAAAATATCACATTTTGTGAAATATTTTTTCACATACAATAGATACGCTTAAGGTGTCTGAGAACAAAATAAAGGACATTTAATAAGCTTTCAAATGACACCATACACAAGCAAATAGACCTAATAGGTGCGATGTAATTTACAATTACAAAAAACTAATACCGTCGGCGGCCATGTTTATGACGTCATTGCTATCCCCTCCACCACTTGCGAACATTACAACAAGCAGTTTCGTAATATACACAACGCCCTGAACACATCCATACCTGTTGTAGGTATACACGAGATTTGGTTTAGAGAAGGAATTTTCTCAGGCGGCCGGTAGACTATGAACAAAGAAAGTGATAGGCAATAAATGGTATTGATACAAAAAACTGCAAAAATTTTAAAGACACATCAAAGACTAGAAAATTTTACGCGATTGAGCTCACATGTTATCAAAGTACATAAATCACAAGAAACCAATCTTGGCCCAGTGCGCGAGTTGCTGCTATCGCAGTCACCTATAGCTTCGAATAGTGACAAGCTTAATGAATTTTATAGCTACTTCATTGAATTGGAATACTTCGGCGCTGCCAATAGTAGCTGCCTTGCTTAGCTGCCTTGTATATGTCGCAGTCATCTAGTTGAATCTGCTATTTTTTTTTTTTTTTTTTTTTTTTTTTATATATACGGACAAATCACACAGATTGAGCTAGCCCCAAAGTAAGTTCTTAAGCAAGACTTGTGTTATGGGATACTAACTCAACGATACTATATTTTATAACAATAACAAATATATATATAGATAAACATCCAAGACCCAGGTCAATCTGAAAAAGATCATTTTCCATCTTGACCTGACCGGGGATCGAACCCGGGACCATCCGTGTCGCAGGCAGGCGTGTTGACCGCTGCGCCACGGAGCTCGTCGATTACATAAGTGCGTTATTTGTAATAAAATAGTATGACATCATGAATTTACCTATTATTACGCTGCCGCCGGCTACTTTAAAAACTAAGAAAAAAATTGCAAAAGTATAAGATTAAATAAAGCTTTGGAACAAGCTTTGGTTTCTTTTTTCTTTCCCCCCCGGACCTCTGAGGAGTTCAGACGCTTTTGAGACAAACTGTATTTCGTTTTTATTTTAATTTTAATTCAAATTTAATACACAAAAATCGACTTCAAAAAATAGGACATCATAAACAGTGAGGAGGTCTACGAATCTACCAGGCGCCGCGTTTCCGCGGGTGAGTCATACTTCAACATCGGCCATCATCCATCGCATCAACTACGTCACACTAACAGCTGTACCCGCCCACTGCTCCTGCGCACCAAATAAGGGGGCGGCGCCTACGACCAGCGTGCTATTGGCTGCATCGGTGACGTCTCGAGTCCTGCCCACGACCAACACTCACAGTTGCGGTGGGCGGCGCCATACTGGACTGTAGCTAGGTACACGCTTCTGCTCTCTTTACATTTTCTAATTGCCTGGTACTTCGGATCGCTCGATTGTACGTAGTATATAATATAAAAGGATTGACCTTACTTTATACTCTTGAGATGCTTTGCCACGGCTGTAACTTGGCGCTAAAGAGTAATAACTACTTGAAATGCAATGGCTGCAAATCAGAATACTGCTTCGAATGCCTTAATTTAACTACTGACGCTAGTCAAGCACTTACTCCTGAACAAGTTAAATCCTTAAGTTGTCCCTATTGTCGGAACGTGACGCGGCGTAAAAATAATGATGATACGCCCTGTCGTCAGAGCAGCCAAAAGAGCCAGATGCAATCAAATGAGTCCATGAATATTTCTTTTGGCGATGTGACTAACGATAACTGTGCCAACACTAGCGCCGCCATAATCACCGACTTATCCAGCGCACCCGTTACAATGGATAGTATCAGCAAACTTTTTGATCTGAAGCTGGCCCCTGACTCAGCGATTATGACAAATTTGAGAGCAGCTCTCAATAAAGATATTGAAAAAATGGTAGCCGTACACGTAAATCGAGCAATTGAGAACTTGAAGACCGACTTCTCCTCTACTACTGACTACTTGGCAGCCGAACAGTCAGAGTTAAGATCCGAGATCAAAAAAAAGGACAACTTAGTCAAACAGTTGCAATCGGATGTCTCAGATTGCCAACTTTCACTTGCTAAGCTGCAGTCGAAACTACACAATGTAGAGAAATTATCACGCGACATGAACCTCGAGCTACATGAGGTGCCAGAGAGTAAAAATGAAAATCCGCATGGCATATTTAGGAAACTATGTGAGTGCTTGAGTGTTGATATTCCTGAAAGCGATATAAAAGCCTGTCGTCGTGTTTCGAAAATGAATCCGTCGTCTGATCGACCTCGCAACATTCTTGTGACTCTTTCATCGCAGAGACTACGAGATTTGTTCCTGTCATCGGTGACACGTTTCAATAAGGCTCACTCGGGAGACAAGCTCGCGACTACTCACATTGGCTTTGCCGGAGAAACCCGGAGGATTTATGCAGCCGAACACCTTTCTCCAGAAATCAAAGAAGTACATAAGGTAGCGCGGAAGTTTTGCAGAGATAACAATTTCAGGTTCGTCTGGGTTCGTTTCGGACAAATATACATTCGCAGGAACGAACAAAGTCCCGCCCTGCACATTAAAACCATTGACTGTCTCAATAAGATCTTGTAGAGTTATCCTTTAAATTCTATATAACATTATTTTTATATACTGTCTCCATTTAAGTTACATTATGATTAGTGTGTATTACCAAAATATAAATGGAATGCGCACTAAGCTGCAGCATTTCTATCAAAATGTATTGAATAGTAACTATGATGTCTTATGTCTGACGGAAACGAATCTGATAAATAGTATTTTTGATGGAGAGGTTATTGACTCTCGCTATAACATCTTTAGAAGGGATCGCGATTTTGCTAACTCCTCAAGAGAAAGTGGAGGCGGAGTCCTTATAGCAGTCAAAAAAAAGTTCCAGGTTCTTCGACAGGCACATTGGGACAGCAATCAGGAGGATATCTGGATAACTATTATACCGAATAATTGTCACGCACCTAAAATTAACATGTGTGTTTGCTATCTTCCTCCTGATTTAAGTTGTTCAAAGAGGGATGAGTTTTATTCAAATTGTCAAATGATATTGTTGAATAGCTGCCAAGATGATAGATATCTGATCGTGGGAGACTTTAATACACCCGAGTATTCTCCTATTTCCATAGACAATGAAGAGCCATCCTGCGCCCCTCAATGTAAACGACTTCTATTACTACAGGAATTTATTTCAATTAGTAACCTACAGCAAAGTAACTACATCCCAAATGACAATGGACGGTATCTTGATTTGGTCCTCTCGTCTGTCAAAACTTTGACAGTTGTCGAAGCCGATATACTTTGCCTCAAAGACAGACATCACCCAGCTTTAGAAGTGGAGTTTCCCTTGATTTGTGATGTCCCAAAAAATTTAAAGCTGAATGATAAAAAACGATTAAACTTCGCAAAGTGCAACTATGATAGCATACGCAATGAGTTGCAATTAGTAGACTGGCACAACCTTTTATCGAGCTCTGACGTAAACGACTGTGTAAATATTTTTTATGATAAACTATTCGAAATTATCAATAAATATACTCCATTAACTTCCATGAATTCCGATAAATATCCGGTTTGGTATAGCAAACCTTTAATAAAATGTATTGCGGAAAAAAATAAATATCATAAGTTATTCAAAAAATTCAACAATCCACGTGATTACGATGTGTTCTCCCTTTTACGTGCTAGATCTAAAATAATGATAGATCAGTGTTATAAGAGCTATGTGTCTTCGATTGAAGAGACAATGCCGGGAAATATGAAATCCTTCTGGAAATTTGTAAATAATAGAAAAGGGCGTGTCTCCATACCAAATGTCATGCAGTTTAATAACTCTACTTCTTCCACTGGACAGGGTGTCTGTGAGCTTTTCTCTAATTACTTTGCCTCGGTGTTTGACTCGGATCATCCACGGGATAATTCACTTAACGCTTTAAACGACACTTTCATCTCGGCTGAAGAAAGCACTACGGACTCTACTCGTATGTCTCATATCCATATAACGTGTGAAGATATATTATCGGAAATCAAACTTATTGATGTAAATAAAGGAGCGGGACCTGATCAAATACCTCCATCGTTTGTCAAACGTTGCGGAAAAGAGCTATGCACACCATTAAGTATTATATTTAATAAATCTCTTACAAACGGAGTTTTTCCCGATCGCTGGAAAATAGCCCACATTATTCCCATTTTCAAAACTGGTGATAAGTCTCGGTGCGAAAACTATAGACCCATAAGTATTTTGTCATATTTTGCAAAACTTTTCGAATCTCTTGTAAATACTCAGCTATACAATCATTTTAAGCCTATGATATCTGAAAATCAACATGGCTTCATTAGGGGACGATCAACTGTAACGAACTTATTAGCATATAAAAACTACCTATGTAAGAGCTTCGCCACAGGGGGCCAAGTAGACTCTATTTACACAGATTTTTCGAAAGCTTTCGACAAGGTGAATCATAGACTACTTCGAAACACACTTGCATCCTATGGCATTCACGGGAGTCTCCTGCGGTGGTTGACATCTTATTTGAATAAAAGAAGTCAGCTGGTGGCCCTTAGAGGATACACGTCTCCTCCCATCGATGTGACGTCGGGTGTTCCTCAGGGCTCACATCTGGGGCCTTTGTTGTTCGTTGTATTCATTAACGATCTCACTAAAAATATATCCAGTGATTGTCTCTTATATGCTGACGATTTGAAATTATTTAGAACAATAAAATCTACCGAAGACTGCGATATCTTACAAAAAGACTTAAACGCTGTTTCTCATTGGTGTAAGGCTAATTTGATGTACCTAAATATCGATAAATGCTTTGTCATAACCTTCACTAATAAGCGTCAGGGGATCGTTAATGATTACAGCATAGATGGACAGGCCCTAAAGAGAACCTACGTTGCTAAGGATCTAGGCATTATTTTTGATAGTAAACTTTCTTTTCGCGAACATTATCAAGAAATGGTCACAAAAGCAAATCGACTCTTAGGGTTTATCTTAAGATCCACTAAAGATTTCAAAGACCCTCACTCAATTCTCTATTTGTTCAATACACTTATCAGAAGTACTTTAGAATATGGCAGTGTAATATGGTCTCCGCATTACAGGGTCCACATAGAAAACATAGAGAGAGTACAGAGAAAATGCCTTAGGATTTTATGCTACCGTCAACACCTTGGTCGAGCCACTCCCAACTACGAAGCTCGTCTGGTTAAATTCAATGTACAGAAGCTGGAAGTGCGTAGACAGTACTTTGACTTCGTTTATTTTTACAAAATTATTCATTCGATATTAGATGTACCTAATTTGCTTGCGGAAATAACCTTTAACATTAGATTTAGTGCTCGTAGAGCAAATAAAACTGGTTTGTTTGCTTTGCAGGTGTATCGAAATAATACCTCACTTTACAACCCCTTGGTCAGGATGGCTCGTCAATGTAACGAATTTGCTAGGGAGAACTCAGAATTTGATATTTTCATACCAAAACTGGCTCTTTTCATTAAAATTTTAAAAGATGCCCTTTATGACAGACCATCAGTTTAAATCTGATGGTCTGCACAAAGTTTATAACGTTTAGATTTTTTTTTTTTTTTCCTCATTTTTCTTTACTAATGTACAGTATTAAAATTTGTATTTGTTTCTATATATTTTTCTTTGTACCTAATTTAATCTTATTTTCTTTGTTTAGTAAGTAAATAGTAAATGATTGTCTCTTTTATATATATATATATTTTTTTTTTTTTTATAATATTTAACTCTTCTTGTCACTTTTCATGTACGCACATCTGTGTGGAATACAACCTAGCTTTATTTCTTTTTTATTTTTATGTTATGTATTTGCCTTAAGTTGTAATCTGTTATGTGTGTTTATAAATAAATAAATAAACAAATATTACAAAGTCGGCTAAGATTCAACGACTTCGCTAAATGACGTTCATTCAGTCAAGACGTTGAACGTTGCATTCAACGACTTGACGAGTTGTCCTTTCGTCATTCAATTAAACGTGGTCATTCAATGAACGCGCTAGTCATTCAATCAAATAGCAGACAGATTCAACCAGATGACCTTTGATTAGTGTTTAGTGCGAGTGGCTCTTTTTGTTTAGTGTTTAGTAAAAAACATGTTCGGACAGTTTCCGTTTAGTGTTAAGTGTTTAGTGCTTAGCGAAGTACAGTATTTAAAGCGGTTTCTATTTTTCTGCGAGTAGTTCCTCCCGCGCGTCCCGCCTTCGCCCCTCACTTGCTACTAAACGCACTAAACACGTCGGGACAGGTCTGTTAAGTGTTTAGTTTATATGTTGTTCGTGAGTGTTTGAGATGAACTAAACACCGCATACTTAACAGTATAGGACACCACCTATCAGCTAAACAGTACACTAAACACTTGACACTTGACTAATCAAAGTGTATACCAGCCATAAGGTGTGTATTGTGATCGATATGATCTATCCAACAGAGCGATCAACGCGATCTGCGGCAGCGGTCGCTTTGGCGGCCTTTACTGACGTAGAATTGGTCTCTTTCAAAGATTATTGTCTTAAAGATTATGGAAAAAAAACAGACCAGCAAATATATTGATGCACTTGTACGAAAATAATATATCAGTTAAATGTTATTCGACAATAGAGACCATGTACGACAACTTGCATTTTGCAAAATATTAAAGGCCAGAGAAACAGAAAAGAGCAAGTTCTCGCAGTGTATTTACAGCACCTTTGTTTGCAGGAGATTACATTGATATATAATTATTAATATAAACAGGTCTTTGCAGAAACCTTTTACTTATTTATTGATAATATTACATTTATATAATTTGGCAAAAGTGCGACATATTAGTTCCACCAAATGTGCGACACATCTACAACGATGCACTTCGAATTACTGCTAAATAACACAGCATCGACATTGCTGACTTTCCCTGTCACACATTATTACATATGAAACAAATGTTTGAACGAGGCTTCTCAAAGCGTTACGGACGCTACAGCCTAGGATGGTTTCAGTAGGAACAGGTCAAAATCACTCACGGAAATGCCTTATTTTGGGTGCAAGAACGAGTTCGGTTTTGAAAGTAATTGTTTTCCTTTCGACTAGGCATATAAAAACCATTTATACGTTATTTTTGTGTAATTTTAAGTTTATGTAAGAAACCACTAAAAATTGGGAAATTTGAAAATTTCCAGGGACCGGTAGAAGCCTCAAGATGACAGATTTCAATAAAATTTTTCGATAACCGTAATCTATGTACCAAAACACAACTTTTGAGACATCTACTCTTGCGTAGCTGTAGCTCAAAAAAATTCTCCATACATGGACGGGACACCCTAATGCACACCCTGGTGTTATTGTTCTTCAGAACCGCCTCTCGGCCTCTGACGTGATTCCTTTAACGACTACCAGATGGCAGCCGGGACCAACGGCTTAATGTGCCTTCTGAAGCACGGAGTCATCTTTATTATCAGACAATCAGGCGATTCATGCCTGCAATGTCCTACTCCTAACCAAACTGGAAACAACTTAACAAAGTATGCTTCCCGTGGGAATCGAACCCACCACCCTTCGGGTCAACAGGCAAATGCCTCAACGACTGGACCACGGAGGCTGTACTGCTTCAAAAATAAATAATAAATAAATTTACACTTGACCTGACCGGGGATCGAACCCATGTCACAGGCCGGCGTGTTGACCGCTGCGCCACGGAGCTCGTCTCGTCTCGTCGAATAATGAAAACTTGAAAGTGATAATGAATTGCTCATTACCATAATTTATTTATGACCTTTTATTTGTTACTAGCTGTTACCCGCGGCTTCGCCCGCGTGATATATATAGCCTATGTCCTTCTCAGTACCCTAACCTATGTGTATGCAAAATTAATGATGATTGGTTCAGTAGATATTATCTGGCGTGACATCATATCGGGCGTGAAAGCGTAACAAACAAATGAGCAAACCAACAAACTCTTTTTCACATTTATAATATGTAATTATTGGGATTATTTTATTAGTAAAAAAACTGGGACTAGGCCGTTTCCTTTACACCAATGATAAATACTCAATTTATTATATGGTAATCACACATGTTTTACAAAAATTATATAATGCTTGTACATCATTTTGCATATTAAAAAATATAAGAAAGATAAATATGACTTTCAAAAAGAGCTAGCATGGTCCAATTTGAATAAAAATCGTTGACTTTGACAAAGTAAGCTATTATATGTAGGTAGTTGGTCATTGGCTTTGCCTCATAAAAAAAGACTTTCTGCCTACCGTAGTTGAGTCATACATAATGTACTATTATGCATTTTCAATTTCAAATTTATTATAAAATTAAGAGTTGTAATTGTAACTGCATAATGCCTCTCTTCTGTGATCTATTTATTTTCCAGGCAACTGAAACTGAGAAAATGATGCACAACTTGCGCACTATTGACCAGAACCTCGCCGTGAAGATAGAAAGGATGGACGCAATATATGAAGACTACTGAAGTCGGTTGTATCCTTAGAGTATAAATTTATATTGATGCTCTAAGGTTGTATCTGTCTTTATTATGATTGGCAGTAAGTAGCACACAGGTGATAACTATAGAATCTCTTCTTTGCACAACTCATATTTTTTGTTGTAAATGTATTACTTTTATTAGTTACATAGGAGCAAGCCATTTGTTTTGATGGTAAGAGAGTATTTATTTACTTTTTTGTATAATTTACGAGGTAGGGTCGCCGCACACGGGCTACTAGTCCCAGCCACAATCGCTGCCATCTGAAGGACCGTGTTGCGACCACCGACGCAAACAGTGTGCGGTGAGTCCATATAAAATGTATGAAAACAATAGGAATGTGGTTGGTTTGTGATCTGTGTGCGGCGAGGCTTAGGTGTAATTGGTCTTTTGTTGATTTTTGAACCAAGTGTACTTATCATACTGTCAAAGATATACCTAACTAATTGAGTCAAAGGGAAAAGAAACATTTGGTTTCTTTTAGGGTTCCATACCCAAAGGGTAAACACAGGACCCTATTACTGAGACTTCGATGTCTGTCTGTCCGTCTGTCACGAGGCTGTATCTCATAAACTGTGATAGCTAGGCAGTTGAAATTTTCACATGTGATGTATTTCTGTTGTCGCTATAAAAACAATAAAATAAATATTTAAGGGGAGCTCCCAAGCAACAAACTTGGGTAATTTTTTTGCCGTGTTATGCTCGATATTATTAATAGCAGCAGATAGACTCTTAAAATATTCATTGAATATTTATTTGTTTATTGATATTAAAAAAAAAAAAAAAAATTGAAACAAAATAAATATTGAAGGGGGCTCTCATACAACAACATGTTTGTTTACAGTTTTTGCTTATCTAATATACTTAATACACATAATGGTACGGAACCCTTCAATCGCGAGCCGACTCGTACTTGACAAATTTATTTAAATCTGCGATCAAATTCATGAGATAATTTATATGATGTTATTCAATGCGTAATTTAAATGTTGGACAGTATTATTAGTTAATATTATGAATGCGTCAGATATTTATCATTTATTTAAAGGTACAATAAAATTCTTGATGCGTAATAATAACATAAGTCTCTTTAATTTCTACTGTGGTCATAATTAGGATCCAGATATACTTTATAAATGCTTAAAAAATGACTTAGTGTAATGGTAGATTCAAACTTTCATTCAACATAAAAGTGTCGTAAAAACACTTGCACACCATACCACAGATTATTTCCCATATCACAGAAAAAAGATATTTAATTTTAAATTCATAACTTTATATTATGGGATTCATAGAATGTAAATATAAAAGCGCATAATCAATATTACCTTTGTGACTTAAAATTGAGATTGAGCTTACAATTATACAAGCATTGTCATTTGAGCATGAGATTTAGATGTGGGCCCTAGAGCGCATGGTAGCCGAGCAGGTCGAGGCTGCCGCACTCGGCGCCGGGCGCGCACCGCCCGGGGTCTGAGCTGTGGGCCCTAGAGCGCGTGGTAGCCGAGCAGGCCGTTGTCGAGGCTGCCGCACTCGGCGCCGGGCCCGGCGCCGGGTCCGGCGGCCGGCCGCAGCACGGCGCCGGGCGCGCACCGCCAGGGGTCGCGCGTGTCGCGCTGCCACGCCTGCAGGCGCGCGCGCAGTCCCGCCTCCACGTCAAGCAGCGACGGCTTGCCTGGATGCACATTATTTAGGATAGTAAGATGGTGTGGACATCAAATAGAATTTATCTGGCAACAATGCAACCTGTGCTACTATTGTCCCACTAGACACTGGCATGAGGCTCATCAGACTGGAGACATTCTGCGTGTCTTGACTATACACAGAAGAGTCTCGAAGAAGTAAGCGCTAACACGTAGGAGTGATCACTTAACATCAGGTAACCCAATTGCTCGTTTACCGTGCTATGACATAAAAAATAAGTTGCCCTGCTGTAGCCACATATGGCCGAAATAATTTAGGCCGTAGCAAACAAACAAAACAAAGTGACGCCCAGCCGGTCGGGTGCATGGCGGTGGCTCACCGTGCAGGTTGTCGGTCTCGGCGGGGTCCCGGCGCACGTCGTAGAGCTCCCACTGCGGCCGCCAGTAGTACTGCTTCAGCGTCTTATACCACGGCAGCGGCTGCTTGCTGCGCGTGCGGTTCAGCAGATCCTGCGCATCGCAAAAAATTGTGAGTGCCATTATTAGCAGTGTTCTGTATATGATATATTATTAATTATCATTGAACACTTGATCGTCATAAACATGTTCTAAAAATAATAAATTATTTTTTATTTCTTCTCTCACACAGAAATTACATAGATGTACACAACAATTAGATGTAACATACAGTAATCGTAGATCCATGTGAGAGACTGGTGTCCGTACTAGGAAAGCCTGTATGACAGATTACCAGCCTCCCAACACTGGACCATGTGTATTCTATACAAGTATACATAGCAAATATGTGTATCATGCATTGTAAAGATTAATCTATGTGAGTGACTGGTATCTGAACTAGGAAAACCTGTATGACAGATTACCAGCCTCTCCATCACTGAACCAGGTGTTTACTACCCGCACTTAAAGATAAACAGTAGTATTTATACAGTGACAGAAAATACACAAAACAAAAAACAAATCATACAAAAACATAACAGGAATCTTAGAGTAAGAAAACAAAGCAAAATGAAAGTACACATCACAAATCTGAAATTTCAAGCTTTATTGTTGAGTGGTAAAAGCGGATGGAAATAAGGTAAAGTGCATTCAAAATCGGGAATGCTGCAGGGTTTTGGATATGATGCCCAGGGGTGAGCCTTTGAAGGGACTGTTTGATTTATAAGTAAGAATATAGTTATAGCCAGTTTATTATATTATAATTAGGTTTAAATGATAAGTAGTGTTTAGTTTAATTGTAATTTTATATTATTTTTAGGTTAAGTTAAGTAGGTGATACTAATAAATTTTCAGTTGCGTCATAACTGAGAGATTTCAGCCAGGTAGTGGTAGCTTGTTTACAATTGATTTTGTTTAGGTGATATATAGGAACGGTTCTATTAGTTTTGTTATACAGATATTTACCTAAATAACCAAAAAATCGTTGAGCGAATGTAGTGAAGCACAGTTCAAGCTGGACAACACTACGGTTACGGCGCCTATGTGCAAAGACATCAGGATTGTAATAAAGCAGGGAGTGTTGCCTAAGAATTGTGTTAAGTATAAAAAGTTGTCTTACTGTCAAAACATCAGACAAACTATACAAGTCTATAGTAGGAAAACGATAAGGCAGGAAAAAACTTACTTTTAGGACTGCTCTTTGAGCTCTTTCAAGTGGGAGCAGTTTCGTTTTTGGTACACCTCCCCACACAGTGATGCAGTAGCTTAGGATGGATTGACAAAGGGCAAAGTATACCATTTTGATAATATGTACATCAGCAATGTGGCGTAAATTTTTAAAAATGAAAATGAGCTTCCGTACTCGAACTGTAAGTAAATTTAGATGGGAATTGAAATTTAATGTGTTGTCTATCATAACACCCAGATATTTAATACTGAAGGATAATGTAATTTTACTACAGGAACAGGCATAACCTTTTGGACACAAGTGTGCTATTATAGAGTAGTTGTCATGAATTGTCTTGTTAGTATTTCTAATGGAGAATGGAATATATTTGGTTTTCTCTACATTAAGTGTCAGGGCGCTATCTGAAAGCCAAGAGCAGACCCTGTCGAAACCTTTTTGGGCATTGTGATATACCTGGTCCCAAGTATCTCCATGAAAGATCAATGCTGTGTCATCAGCAAAAGTTACAATTTTGCCATTTGGAAGTTGTAAGTTACATAAATCATTTATGAAGGTAAGAAAAAGAGTGGGGCCAAGTACACTGCCCTGCGGCACACCGTAATTAATTGGCAAGTCATCACTTTTATGCTCTCCAACTCTCACTCTCTGTCGCCTACCGCACAAATAATCATTCAACAATTTCAGAGGGATATCGCGAATTCCTAAATTCTCCAGTCTAGTCAGCAGGAGTGGTGCAGAGACTGTGTCGAAAGCTTTGGCTAGATCGATAAATATTACTAGAACTTTCTTTTTCTCATCAAGCTTTACAACAATGAAGTCAGTCATGTCATGTACTGCATCATTCGTGGAAGTATTAGCTCTAAAACCATATTGAGAATGGGAAATAAGCTTATAGGTTTCCAGATAATGGACTAGACGTTTGTTTATTAACTTTTCTGCAACCTTTGCCAGAATGGGAAGCAAAGAGATGGGTCTATAGTTGTTGACACAGCCCCTGTCACCACTCTTAAATACAGGTATAACTTCGGCAAGTTTAAACTCATCCGGAAAGGTGCCAGTCGAGAACATAAGGTTAAAAATGTGAGTCAAAGGTGGAACTAGTATGGCGTGGTACCGTTTGAGGAGGTCACTAGAAATTTCGTCACGTCCAGACGAACTCCCTTTTTTAAGACTAAGAATCACATCTCCAACCTCAGTCTCATCACAAGGCATCAAAAAGAAAGAAGAAGAAGGGGGAGGATGACAGCGAGGTGATGTGCCGTGAGAAGCCCTAGGGATTGATTTCTCTGCTAGATTCTTACCTATTGAGGCAAAATAATGATTAATTTCATTTACTGATTGTTTAGGGTTAGATTCGGATATGAGATCAGACGCCGATTGTTGTTTGTTGTTAAGGTTAGTACATTTTTTAATTGACTCCCATAGTTTCTTATTGTTCTTTTTAGCCGCATTTTTAATTAAATTATGTTCGAAATCTTTTTTTAGTTTTTTTAAGAGCCACCCGCAAAAATTTCTATATCTTTTATAAGTTAGTCTAATAGTTTCGTCGGTAGGTTTTTTTCTAAGTTTTTGGTGGAGTTTGTCCCTATTTCTCAAGCATCGTAACAAACCGATAGTTATCCAAGGTTGTTTTATTCTTTTCCGATTTGGAACCGTTACACTATTGGTGTTAGCGATAATTTTGGTATTTAACTCTTTTATTAATAATGAAGTTGCCTCTTTCGCATCTATAGACTGGAAAATTGGGGTTAGGTTTAAGTTGTTCATATCAATATCTAGTCTATTATAGTCGATCCTTTTTACACGGAAAAATTCATTACTCGGAATTTTGGGCTTATGATAGTTGATACTTAACATTATAGAGTCGTGATCAGTTATTGATGTTTCGGAGACATGACAATTGGCCGTGTGCTTAGTTTTTAACATAATGTGGTCTAAACAGTTACCATCATGAGTAGGGAACGTGTGAGCTGGTAATATTCCGTGTGATGCTAATATATCGAGATATGATCCAGAATCACTATCGGTGTTATGGAGCTTAATGTCAATGTTTATATCTCCAACAATAACAATATTGGGATATCTTAAAGTAGCTAAGAAATCATTTAGTGACTGTATGAATGCATTGACATCTTTATAGCCAGGAGGTCTGTATATCGCAACAACAACCGTATAAGAATCAATCTCAATAACGAGGCAGTTTGAATTTCTCACAACAGGTTCCCAGGTTTTTACTCTCATATTGGCTTTGTAGTAAGCTACCACACCCTCATTTTGAGTTAAGTTTTTCTCCGTGCGTGCATAATTATAACCAGGAAGTGAGTTGATAAAGTGGGTATGGGGTAACCAGCATTCGGTCAAGATTATTAAATCCCAATCCGTCTTGGACCTATCAAGGAGAGTTAGAAGACCGGGAAAATTCTTATTTAAACTACGAATATTTTGGTGAATGATTTTTAGACTAGAATTTACGTTACCTATCAACTTTGGACACTCCTCCACATCACCGACAGAGGATTGTGCTATTGAAAACTCATCAAGGACATTGTTTATTAGATTTGTATTATCGAATTTCATTTTTAATAATAGTGAAAGACTCGGCCTACTTAGATGGGTGAATGGTTATGGTAAAGTGGTTTATTTTAGCAAAAACATAGATTTGAGTGTAGGATAAGAGTAGGAGTGCAGAATAATTATAGGTATATACTTAGAAGGAATATCAGTGAACGAATTTCTATAGCAGTAGGACTAAATTTACAATGAGTACATATCGAGTGCAAGGAAAAGTATGTTTTAGAAAACAAGGCGGGATTTTTTGAGTATGATTCCTCAGAGGGGTTGAAATAGAAGTATGAATTTTGGTATATGTAGGTGTTATAAATATTTAAAGTAGAATTAAATAATTAAAACGTTACTTATAAAGTGATTATTGTATTGTTGAAATATCAAGTGCGAGATAGAAAGATTTGCGATGGGCAAGTATATAGGTGCCTATATGTACAGGTAACAAATTATAATAGAGCAAAACAATGATAGTATGTAAGTATGGTACAAAAATACAAGACAAGTCACTTTGATGAAAGTTTGTCAAAGTCCAGCTCCTTGTCAATGCGCAGCACTGATGAGTTCTGGGTCTTCTTTAAAAAGACCCTGCCGTAGGAGGTCCAGGTACTATGGTAGTTATATTCCTTCACCAACTGACGAGCCAGGAAAGCGAGTCTTTTTCCTTGGCTAGTGAGCAACTCGTCCACAAAGATAGGCTTGGAGGGGCCAGGTAGACCAATTTGGGTAGTATTTAGTTTATTATCTTTGTGAGCCTTGTTATAAGCTCTGCACTGTTTGATAAAGGCCTCCTTGCGTCAGGTCGTCGTAAAGTCAACAACTATGTGGTTGCTGGATTCTTTTTTTGTCTTTAGTCGATAGACATCATTGATATCAGAGTCTAACAGGGGTTGCTCAATGGTTTCGCTCACTCGCTTTATTATTGTGCTTAGAGATGATTTATTTTCGGCATCCTGTTTAGGAATATTTCTTATTTCTATAGACGAGGAGCGAGCATTGCGCTCTATTAGCTCGATTTTATTTTCAAGCGTCTCAATTTTCTGCTCATAGGACTTATTAGTGTCTTCCAAGGTTTGCACTTTAATTAACAATTCGTCGTATCTAGATGACAGAAAATTGATGGTCCTTTGTATATCGGAGTTTTGGTCCTTGATTTCGGAATTTTGTTTAGTAATTGTGTCGAATTTTGAGTTTTGTTGCTTTTCAAAATTTGCGAACAATTCTTTCATTTGGTAAACAATTTGGTTGTAATCAGGACACTCATTGTCATGTTTTCTTTTCAAACGACGGGAGATGAAATCTGAGTCGCCGTCTATATTTTTCGACAATCCATACAGATGGGGGTCCGAGCCGAAACTAGATACTGGGGTGCTCAACAAGCCCGGGCGATTTGTAGAAGGAATCGGAGACCTCTGGGTCGTCATTAAGGAAGAGTACAGAAACAAACCTAATTTATCTATTGAACAATGCGAAAATTTTTGGCGACTGTATTACGTCGACACCGACGGAAACGAACTTATTTTATCTATTGTACAATGCGAAAGCTTTTTGAGCGACCGTACGACGGGGGCAGGACAATAGCGCAGGCGCAGCTGTGATAGGACAGATGGGCGGAGCTTCTTCAACTTACGTAGACCCGGGGGTGGCGCTTGAGTAGTGGTACCTGTTGTATCTATCCTGCCTTCGCACACAGTTGACTATCTTGCGCTCGCACAGCGTTGATCTCCACACTGTTCTTGAACTCCTGGTACTTCGTATGAATTTCGAGGCACTATTTAACTTATTAAATTAATTTAATGAAATATCTGAATGATCTTAGAACACACGTCCGCACACACAGAGGTCCAGGGAGGGAGAGGGAATGAAAAAAATAATGAACCTATGTATTTGGATTTTTAACATGTAAACAGAAAAAAGAAATAAATAAATCGCCACGAAGCTCGGGCTTCAACCTCGCAAGCGCTCGCCCTGCGGACTCGCATAGATTGATTTGTATTATATCTGTTCCATTGTTGCCTCCTGCAACCTGTAACCTAAACGTCTAGACCGACTTTTTGTATTGTGAGATTCGTATTCTTCCCCGGAGAGCGGACGTAAAATTTCAAACGCCAGTCGGGTTTTAATTTTTAGTGCTATAAAGTTTATATATACCTATTAAAATAAAGAAATTAGGTATGGGACAAAATTCCACGCGGGCAGGATCTGAACCCGCAGTCTTTACTCTCTGTACGAGACTGCCTCACCAATTAGGTTACCGCGCTTCATACCCTACACGTCGAATTTCACCACCATGAACTTACATATACCTAACACTTCATAAACTAAAGTTTAAATATATAAAATCAGCATGAACAACAAAAACAGTTATTGTGGATAAAGCAGTGCACAAGCCTTTATCCTTTGAATTCATTTTGAGATTACCTGGAAGGTGGGCGACACGTAGAGGTCCTGGTCGATGGGGAAGGGCATTCCGAAGTTGAGGTTGTGGATGAGCTTGTAGCGGCGCGTGCGCACGGCACGCATCGGGTAGTACATGGTGACCTCGTGGTGCGTCTGCGACGCGAACACCGCGTCGTCCTCCGATGCTGGGGGCTCTGCGAACATGTATAGGGTAAATGTCACTTACACTTATAGAGGAATCGCCCTAAGCGATCTAAAACTGCGTCCAAAATGTAGACCAGTGATATCGCTGCACTAGTTTCAGCAATTCAGTTCGGGGCGCTAGCATCTGTTGGCGGATGTTCACTTTGAAGATGCAGGGTACCGATCGCTGCTGCTGCTGCTGCTTCTGGTGAGAAGTATATACCTATCCTACCTTTTTCTAGTATAGGCAGCAAGCTTTTCGGGCGGTCGGGCGATCTAATCTCGTTGGAGTCGGGCTGGGCGGCGGGAACGCGGAACCAGTCGAGCACGGTGGGCGCGATGTCCAGCAGGCTGGCGAAGGCGGCCGAGGCGCCGCGGCGCGCGCCCGGCGCCGGCGACGCCAGCAGCAGCGGCTCGCGCAGCCCGGGCTCGTACAGGTTGGTGCGCCCCGCCGGGAACGGGATGCCGTTGTCCGACGTGAAGATCACCAGCGTGTCGTCCGCGTGCCCCGCCGCCTCCAGCTCCTTGATCATCAGACCCACGCCTGAACATGGTGGAAGAGGTACACGATGAGAATCTAACTCCAACATGATATTAATTTGCAACACAATTTAAAAAGTCGTTCTTACGTAAAATCAAAAAGTATATATTTATTGCAAATAACGGTAAAAGAAGGATAAAGAAAGAGTAAAGCGAGTCGAATTGTACTTCGCAGCCGTTTTATTTATCGCATCGGTAAAAATTATTCAAATGTAATAAAATAAATAAAATAGTATAAGTTAAAATAGAATAGTACGGTAGTAAATTAAAAAAATTGTAGTGTTACCTTGCAAAACGTACTAACCCTGATCGAGTCTGGACATTGTGGTGTACTGAGCGGCCACGTCTCTTCTAGCTGCTTCTGTATCCTGACAAAAATAGTAACATCAGTGCGAATCGCAACAAATTGGTGCGCGTCTGGATAAGGCCTCAGATGGGGTCGGAAGATATCGGCAAGTGCCGGTACTTTGAAAGCACCTATTTAGCTTACCTAATTAATAAGTATTTAGACTACCTGAATGTGGAAAGGCAGCTGCACCTCGTCCCACTGGTAGTACCAGGGCTGCCAGTCGGGGATGCGCCCCATGCCCTCCTCGCCCGAGCCGAAGCGCTCGCAGAAGGGGCCGTACTGCGGCTCGCTGTGACCGCAGCGGTGAGGGTCGTGGAAGCCCACCATCAGGAAAAATGATCTGCAAGCCGCGTGTCGGTACATTCATTCATTATGTTGTCAGTCTTAAATAACATGAGTTGTGGACATAAAAACATATTTTTTAAAATATATTTATTATTATTTCCACTCTCCAAACGACCACTTAATTTTGGACGTTAGTCAGATGCCTATGATCCCGGATGTTCTGGGTGGTCGAATTTCCACTAAGAAAACCTGTATCTCCAACGCCTCGAGCGGCTACGACGGCACACCACACGCAAACAGAGAGACTCATCAGCGTGTTCTCGGTTGTATCATCAGCTGGAGTATTAACCCACA
This sequence comes from Rhodophaea formosa, assembly GCA_963082605.1. Classification (NCBI taxonomy): domain Eukaryota; kingdom Metazoa; phylum Arthropoda; class Insecta; order Lepidoptera; family Pyralidae; genus Rhodophaea; species Rhodophaea formosa. The sequence continues at coordinate 22,622,713 of OY720213.1, read as the reverse complement.
CTGGAAGACTAACACGTGAAAATTACAGCCGTCTTTTTAGTCGGAGAGTTGGAAAGGCTATAGATGATCTCGGACGACATTTACTTATATTACAGCTCCTCACCATATTGCAGAGTCCGATCATCATCATCAGGTCTTTGTTCAGTATTCCCTGCAGGAGCATGACCCTCTCAGTACTGCCAGAGAATATTAATCAGAGCAGTAAGATGAATTTGCCTACACTCCCCGACGCTAGCAGGACTTGTTGGAGAGGTCTCTTTGATGTTTATAAACTTTGTTTAGCTTGTGTTTCCTAAGTGGTCCTATTCTACTCTGGCGGGAACCACACTGAGAGACTGAACATATGGTCAGAATTAAATTCTAGCCATAAACTGGGATATTGATTGGTGATACTCGCTTGTTGTCGGCATCGGCCTGCTTGAGGAACTGCCTCGCCAGCAGCTTCATGCGCGTGATGTTGCGCCCCACCTGGTTGATGGGGTTGTTCTCCTCCGTCTGCTCGAAGTCGAAGCGGAACACGCTCGCCGGCCCCACGTGCTTCTTGCCTATTAGACCTGCGCAAAATTAAAATTGTTACGTTGATAAGATAATACACCAACACAAACGTTCGACGTTCTTCCGCTTTATTTTTGGATTTTGTTTTTGCTTTGCGTTTAGGATTTGGTGAGTAGGTAGAGTTTATCTCACGACGGATATTGCTGTTATTTTTGAATTTTCTTTTGCTTAGGGTTTTGATTGGTGTGATTTCCAACTTCATAACGGTCTTCTGATTCATTATTGCTTACCAAAGATGTTTCATTGTAAGATCATACAATAAGAAATTCTATGAGTTTACCTCAAACAATTGCTTTATTGACCAAAAATATTTTATTCGGTAAGGACATTTATATTATAATAAGTAAGTATTTAAGATTGTATTTATTAAGTATTTATGTTGTTATACATAATTGACGACTTGGATAATACTTAGGTATCTAATCAATGTATGTGTTAAAATAATTATTGTTTAATATTTGTATATTGATTTATTCCACATTACACATTCAACTCGAAATATACGTGGATTACATATATATATATATATATATATATATATATATAATATAACTAAACCTAACTAATATTATAAATGCGAAAGTGAGTTTGTTCGTTTGTTTATTAGTTTGTTTGTTACGCTTTCACGACTAATCTACTGAACCGATAATCATGACATGACAGGGTAACACACAAGGACACAGGCTATATATCACGCGGGCGAAGCCGCGGGTAACAGCTAGTAAATAATTTCGACAATAAATTTAGTTATCACCGAATAAGCCTAGGTCTGCCCCACACCACTCAATGGCTGACAATACGATGCTCTTATCGTCTGATTTGTAAGTATGTAAATGGTACCGGTGTAGACGCCGTGAGCGCGCAGCAGCGCGGGCAGGCTGGAGACGTTCTCGAAGGCGCTGAAGTGGTGCACGCCGTGGTGCAGCCCGTACATGCCGCTCTGGTGGCTCGGCGTGCCCGTCAACAGCGCCGCGCGGCTGGCGACCAACCAATAAGAGATTCAAAACTTGCGGTTATAAAATTCAAATTATTATACAGTACTACTACTTTAATAAGTTACAACTTACATCGGCATTGTTCGATGGCGCAGAATAGCGCAACCTACCGCCGACTCAAGCCGACTGAAAACATCAATCAAATAACGATTTCATTGGTACAAAATAAGATTTGAAATCCAATAACAACAGGACTCGTGCTATCTCGCTCCAATACTCGTACGACTGCCGTGAGTGGCCGAGTGGCGCCGTGACGCCGCATGGAGCATACACATCAGCCAATAGCGGACGGGTATTCTCGCGCCATGCAAAAATTTGACTTCTGCGCAGATATATATCGGTGTATCTTATAAAAGTGGTAGTACTGTACTTCATTCAGAATACAGGACTTTGCCAATATAAATAAATAGGTTAGTTTATAATTTGAATATTCCTACTTTATGAAGTAATATTTACACCTTTAAATAATTGTAAATTGTTTGACGATACCCCCGACGCAATAGGGGTATTATAACTTTTTTATATTAAAAGGGGCTTTCGTGGCGAGGGTTGCTTAAATGTTTTAATTTGATATTAGTTGAGCTCAGTAAGCAATTCAATACCTCGGCGAGCAGCTGCTGACGGAGGTGAAGGCGTTGTTGAAGAGCAGGCTGCGCGCGGCCAGCGCGTCCAGGTGCGGCGTCTGGCAGATCTTGTTGAGGTACGCGCCCATCTCGAAGCCGCCGTCGTCCGCTGGCACCATCAAATCGTACTTCAAAGTTTATTTGGTGTTTTAAATAGAAAACTATACGTTACAGCATTCTGCCGTGCTGCGTATATTATTTTTTTTTATTAACTATTGAATTAGGCATTTGTCTCCCATCTCACCTGATGGTAAGATATATATGCCTAATTCTATAGTTAATAAAAAAAAAATATACGCATATATATATATATATATATATATATATACCTGATTGTTATAATGTGTATTTCTACAAACAAGATATGCTCTACTGATAAGTGTAAGGTTTACTAAAATATAGAAACAACATTAGCGTCCAATCATATATAATTCAATAAATAACACAGTTAAGTATCATACAGTTGTTTATATTCAAAGCACCGTTTAATTAACACAATTATATTTTAAATCCCTAATACAAAGTATATACTTATCCATCATTTCCTTATTTAATCAAGATAGACTTGTACGTGACAATTTGTATATAACAACTACTCAAGATCACCGACGAAACACGAATGAGTGATTTTTATCCGTTACTGTTTTAAAGAAGATTCAATAGAGGGGACACCCCTCCATAAGGTGGGGTGATATCACAATGGCGGTTATTCAATAATCAATGTTTCCAGTTTAATTAATTATGATAGACTAATAACAGAGTATGGAATTATTCCGAACTCATGCATGTTAAAAAGAAGGTAAATAACAGGTTTATTATTTAAAATTCACGCGTTTCCACCGCGGCGACAACATAAGATACAATGAACAAGATATAGCGCATACTGCATGTCAGTACAGAGATATTCTTTGTTATTGGCCTTTTATACCAACCTGTTGTATTTCCTTCTCCTTCTATGCCAAAACTTTTGAAAACAAGGGTAAATATGTATCTTGTTTAAAAAACTTTTACGCTGTTAAGGTTGGTGTCTATTTTTTGTCTGTTTTGATGTCAGCTATGGATTTGAAAAGGTTCCATGGCTGACCGCGATTTAAAAAAAAACAAAGGTTTAGGTATGCCACGCTCCATAGAATAGAATAGAATTAGATTTATTTATACCAAAATAAGTCACACACATTACAATATATACAAATCACAAATGGTACATATAATGGATGATATGACATGCACGCAGTTTAGACTGTAAGTGAGTAACGCAGTGATACAAATAGGTAGTAACTCAGTGCATGAATTACTCGAGGAGCAAAACACTGATTTTCAGTTACGACCTGAGGCAGGGCGCAAGTACGCGCACAGCGAGACCAACGCGCTCCAAGGCGCAAGATGCACAAGCAAACCAGAATATACATAGGTATCTATTAATACATGCATAAATAATATAAGATATAAATATGAAACGATATAAATTAATGACATAATATTAATATTTGAATAATAAATAAATAAAATATTTACTTTCATTTGTACCGACCTTAGAGTATCAATATAACTATAGAGCGCGCCTCTATGAGTATGAACCGTAAGCACGGGTATGAACAGCTTCAAAACAGTGCGAACGTCGCGATTAGTCACACGAGGTCACGCGCACGGGCGCACGGATTGTTTCTCCCGCCATTATTTTTCGTATTTACAATAATTATGATGAAAAGTCCAGTGCCGAGTTGTGAATATGATTCCCGAAAGCAAAATAAAAGGAATAATGATATTACTTTCAATTAATAAGTCCTATTTTGACTCTAAAACATAGATTTTTCTATAATTGACTAGGGCGAGAAAGGGTATTGCGAGAGGCGCGCGGGCGGGTAAACACAGCACGCGGTTCCGCGTCCCCCGCTTTACTTCTCCCCGCAATAGATTTAGTGTTGTACCATGTCGGATCCGGATTTTTGTACTTTTACTAGGTAGTATTATGGTTTTTATGATAAATAGTGATTTATTTTAAGTGATAATAAAATTATTTCAACTAACAAAAAAAAATCTCTTGCATTTTTTTTTAACTCCATACGAAAATAAGGGAATTATATCATATTTATGACCGCTATGTTTGTTTGTGTCTATCTGCGTCTGTCTGTAGCACCTTGGCTGTTAAACGGTTGAACCAATTTGGACGCTTTATTGGGTTCCGTAGCCGAATGGCAAAAAACAGAACCGTTATAGATTCATCATGTCCGTCTGTCTGTCTGTATATCACAGTTTTTTTTTTTTTATACCGATACTATTAATACTACACAGTAGAAAATTGGTAGTTAGACGTATTCTGTTAGTTGTTAAATAAATACATACGGACAAATCACACAGATTGAGCTAGCCCCAAACTAAGTTCGAGACTTGTGTTATGGGATACTAACTCAACGATACTATATTTTGTAATAGATACTTATATAGATAAACATCCAAGACCCAGGTCAATCTGAAAAAGATCATTTTCCATCTTGACCTGACCGGGGTCGAACCCGGGACCTTCCGTGTCGCAGGCAGGCGTGTTGACCGCTGCGCCACGGAGCTCGTCAAGTGTTAAGCTATGTCAGATACCTTAAGGCAGCTCGAAAAATGTGACATTTGTGTTGGCAGTGGCACACATGAGACGCAAATCATATTTATCAATCTACAAAAAACCACAATCTTTCTCAATATTACAAAAAACCACAATCTCAAAATGTGGTAGGTACCTATATATTTGGAAAATAACGCTAAAAGTAGGTTCGTATCTAATAAACTATTGACAAATCTATACGATTATCAAGTCTCAAACCGAATCATGATTTATTAAGAGTGAGTTACATCCAAAGACTCGCTCGGATGTAACTCATTTGCAACGTTTCGCAAGGACGCGATGCCCATCACTACCGACCGCTACATCTATAGATACAAATATAGAACATCTGCTTACACTCTGCACAACGGCGAAAAAACGATAGGAGCGCTCTATAGTTATATTGATACTCTAAGGTACCGACCTATGAGTAAAATTCTTGGATTAAATCTCCATAGTAAAATCTTCAAATCCCTTTCTACAAAGACAAATCTGAAGCCAAATTGCACTATTCACATATATTAAAAAAAAGAGACCTACCCTAAGACACTACCTTGCTTGCCTTGCCTACGCAACGAGCGGTCCCAACCGCTCGTTGCAATCACTCGTCAACTAACGGTTCAAAAATGTGGCTTTTTGGAAACACTCGCGTCAATCACTCGTTTAGTGAGTCACTCGTTCAAAAATAGTACCCCAGGCACAGTTTTTGAAATCTCGCCGTTCGCAATCGAGCGGTTTTGGTTTTTCCATACAAAAATATTTCGAAGCACAAGTCAAATCACACGTTTAAAAATAGTCCCCTGACCGAACCCCAGCCAGACAGATGTCAGTTATGTTGTCTGTCACGTGTCAATTCTTTGCATGTCACAGTCAAGCAGTCAAGTCAATGACATCAAATGTCAATATTATGGAAATGTTAATCACAGATTAGACAGAGTAAACCTAAACAAAGAAAGAAAGAAAGATGTAAAAATGTAAATAAATTAATTGTACGTAGGTAAGCTGCTACACGGTTCTATGTAGTAAAAAGGTACTTACCTAAAAGTAGAAGTACATTTCTGGCTTGGCTCGTTATCACCGTATCAGTGATAATTATAAACAAGTATAATAAGAGCGCTCGAGCGGCGGCCGAGCGCTGGGACATGTTTGCGAATGTTGACAGCGATCGCGGACTGACGTGACCCCGCGGCCCCGCGCCGCCCGGCAGTGAAGTGTTGGCACTCGCTCTCCCGCTCCCGGCACACCCGCGGCCCAGTTATTGAACCCAGTCGTTTTGCCTCCAAAATTCAAACACCGCCTCCGAACAATATGACGAACCGAAAAGCAATATTGTATTTATTCGACGTGGACGGAACACTGACGAAACCGCGGCAGGTGATTACAGAGCAGTTGAGAAAGTTTCTACTGGAAGAAGTGAAGCCGCGCGTATCAGTGGGGCTTGTGAGCGGCTCCGATTACGCGAAGATCGTAGAGCAAATGGGAGGCGAGGATGTGACCAACAAGTTCGACTACGTGTTCTGCGAGAACGGAGTCGTGCAGTACCGCGCTGGCCAGCTGTGCAGCTCCGAGAGCATCCTCGGTCTGGTCGGAGAAACCACTCTGCAGAAGGTCATCAACTTTGCCCTTGGGTACATGTCCAAGCTGGAGCTGCCGGCCAAGAGAGGTAACTTTGTTGAGTTCCGCTCCAGCATGATAAACATCTGCCCAGTAGGCCGCTCCTGCAGCCAGGCCGAGAGGGACCAGTTCTCAGCATTTGATAAAGAGCACAATATTAGAGAAAAATTTGTGGCAGCACTGATCAATGAATTCAAAGATACTCCACTTAAGTTTGCACTAGGTGGCCAGATAAGTGTGGATGTGTTCCCCAAAGGGTGGGACAAGACCTACTGCCTCAATCATGTAGCAGAGGCTAACTTTAAAGAAATTCACTTCTTTGGTGACAAAACTGAAGCAGGAGGCAATGACTATGAGATCTACAATGATTCCCAGACAGTGGGCCACAAAGTGACCTCGCCCGATGATACCAAAGATCAGTTACACAAGTGTTTGAATCTATAAGAGAATTTGACTGTTGTGAATAGGCCATGCTATATAATTATATTGTAAGGAAAATGTGAGAGCTGAACATGTGATAAAATAAACAGGTCAATATATGCTTTTAATAAGTTGTTTAAACAATGCCTTAGACACACATTGCTTGTTAGATCACCTTGGTTGTTAGTCTTTTTTTTATAAAAAATATATTTTCGTTATGCAAAAATTAAGTTTACCTAATGCAATAAGATGATGTAATGTTTAGCAAATAAGGAAACAAAATAACTAATCCACTCAAAAACACTGGTGTAAAAATAAAATGTATTTATAAAAAACGCATAAAAATATTCAACACTTAGCATATAACATGGGTATTAATAACATTTATAATTAATGTCAATGACCCTGATATTTAGGTTTTCTCTTTTCCAAGAAGGATATCATGCCTTCCTGCCGGTCTTTAGTGGGGATGTTTATCTCGTAGCACTTTTGCTCCACCTCATAGCCCTCCTTGAGGCTCAGCTGCAAGCCCTCGTCAATGGCCTGCTTAGCGCATCTGAGGGCTATAGGGGCATTCTGAATGATCTCTCGAGCCAAAGTCAAGGCTTTCTCAAATGCTGCATTGTTGGTACTGTTCTGTGGGACACTGTGATTCACCAAACCTGAAAGGCATATTTAGGTATATTATAGATCAAGATCGAAAGGAATAGCATGTAAATCTTAACACTCTCTAATAAACACTACAATCAAGATATATACCTAACTCAAAAGCCTTGCCACCATCAATAATTCGAGATGTGAATATCAATTCTTTGGCAATATTGACATGAACTGCTCTGGGCAGCCTCTGTGTGCCTCCAGCTCCAGGAAGCAGGCCTCGCGCTGTCTCCACGAGCCCTAGCTTAGCAGTATGAGCGGCCACTCTGATATCACAGGCTAGAGCCAGTTCCAGTCCACCACCAACAGCCACACCTTCTACAGCAGCTATTGTGGGCATGGGCAGGTCTTCAATTTCAATAAAGGTCCCCCGAAGTCCTCTAACAAATTTAGCAACCTCTTCATCCGTCATTTGAAAACGTTCCTTCAGATTTGCTCCTGGAAGCAATTAAGAAAATGTAACATAAAATAGTTAATTTTTTGCTAGTTTAGTACCTATGTTAGGTATAAGATTTATGTTAAAGAAAAAGCAGTGTTACCAGCACAGAAAATGCCTGGCACTAGGCTGTGCAAAATAACAACAGATATGTTTGAGTCTTCACGTATCATTTGGTGGACTTCCTTCATGGCCTTGATGAGGTCGAACCCGAGAGCATTCCTGTCTCTGGGGCTGTTGAGACCGTATACCGCGACGCCGTGGTCAGCGCCCGTCAGCTTCTGGTACACCACGGGCCCGATGCTCTGCTGCTGCGTGGACAGCGGCCGGAGAGCCATGTCGTGGCTTATCAGCCTTATCACAGGCCTGCACTTTAGTATTCTTGGGAACAACATTGTAATAACTGATTTTTTGATATAAACAATAACTTTTGCCTTTGCTCTCTCGTTACGCTTAGCAACTAGGTAGGTTGTAAGTACCTATTTCATTTTATGTAAAGTTACATTACAAGTTGTAATAAGATATTGTTATCTTATCATGCGCGTTATTTTAAACATCACACAGGTCGCTAACATCGTGCACGCACAGACAAAAAATCATGATTATTGTCCACGCAATGTCCACGTGACTTTTGATAACAATGATGACGCGACCGCGACGCACAAAACAAAATCACAAACTTAGCTTAGGGACTGGGGTACTATTTTTGAACGCGGGACGCTCGTCTTCAAACGATTTTTCCATACAAAAATCGTTCGAAGACGAGTGTCCCGCGTTCAAAAATAGTACCCCTGCGCGCACCGGTGACTTTTGTCACCGTGACTTTTTTGTTTCCGTCACCCCGTCCATGGAGATGTATGGAGGTGCGCGCACGAAGCGACGTGACAGTGACGTGACTTTTTTGTCCGTCGACCAGCGAACAAGCCGGCGGCAAAATTTTACGATAGACTGTGTAATAGACGTGCACGCACGGGTGTCAAAATTGTTACTCTACGTGGAAAAAACTTTATTAACAAAAAATTTGACCGACTTAAAAAAGCGACTATACTTAAAAGCAAAAAATAAACTGAATCATTTATTTATTTTAACGGACAAAAATGAGCGATTTTTTATTAAATCAAAAACTTCACTAAGTAAGCAACCTATCTATCAAAGACAATATATTTATTTATTATATATTAGTGATAAGTATTAGTTAAGTACTAATATTGTGAAAATGTGAAGAGAAAATAAACGTTATTTAATAATTTAATAATAATTTATTCATTTAATATATTTAATGGAGACACTCTTGAACGGCAGCCGAGACACTATCGAGCAGCAGCCGAGATACAATCATGCGGCGGTCAAGTGCTGCTGTGCTGCCATCGAGAAGGGATCCGTCACGCCCAGCTACAAACATGTAATATCAAGAGAAATAAACAACTTTCTACGTGACGTGATCTTGTGTCTCCACACCAACATCCACAACCTACAATCAACATCTCGTCATGTACGATGCAGACAATGGTGTTAGCCATACATCATACATGACGAGATGTTGATTGTAGGTTGTGGATGTTGGAGTGGAGACACAAGATCACGTCACATAGAAAGTTGTTTATTTCTCTTGATACTACATGTTTGTAGCTGGGCGTGACGGATCCCTTCTCGATGGCAGCACAGCAGCACTTGACCGCCGCTTGATTGTATCTCGGCTGCTGCTCGATAGTGTCTCGGCTGCCGTTCAAGAGTGTCTATATGTATGATGTATGGCTAACACCATTGTCTGCATCGTACATAGTTTTGGTCCTTCGAGCCGGATCCTGCACAGGATCTGTGGTATACACTCACATGTCCCTTTTGCGATAGCGAATCGGTTCACCGGCCTCCCACAAGCGGGTCTCACCGGTGAATTGAGAAGGCGCACATATCGCAAGGGCGTGAGCACACTGAGTACAGAATCAGCGGCGAACTGGAAACATGGAAAGCCGCTCTACAATATATTTCACTTCATCTAACTATCAGAAAGGGTCCGACCAGTCATCACAACAACTCAACATTGGACGTCACTACACAAGTGGTGCAATCTCCGTGTCTAGCTGGACACAACATACATTGGAGCTTCGCTGCACACAGTGGTGGAGTCTCCACGTCTAGCTGGACACCACATACATTGGAGCTTCGCCGTACACAGTGGTGGAGTCTCCACGTCTAGCTGGACACCACATACATTGGAGCTTCGCCGTACACAGTGGTGGAGTCTCCACGTCTAGCTGGACACCACATACATTGGAGCTTCGCCGTACACAGTGGTGGAGTCTCCACGTCTAGCTGGACACCACATACATTGGAGCTTCGCTGCACACATTGGTGGAGTCTCCACGTCTAGCTGGACACCACATACATTGGAGCTTCGCTGCACACATTGGTGGAGTCTCCACGTCTAGCTGGACACCACATACATTGGAGCTTCGCCGCACACAGTGGTGGAGTCTTCACGTCTGGCTGGACAACACAAACATGGGAGCTTCGCTACACACATTGGTGGAGTCTTCACGTCTGGCTGGACAACACAAACAAAGGAGTTTCGCTACACACAGTGGTGGAGCCTTCACGTTCAGCTGGACACAACAAACATTGGAGCTTTGCTGCCGGCAACAGCCGGGGAGTTTCCAAGTCCAGCCGGGCGTCATACAAACAAACACAAGAGCTTCGCCGCAAACAGCCGAGGAGTCTTCGAGCTCAGCTGGAAAACATCATCTTAGGAAAATTATCTACATCAAGATTTTTCCTGACAATTGAGATGACTGGAAGGACTTCCGTTTACCCAGTATATTAGAATACTCAGAAGGAGTATACATACAAATATTCAATGTATTTAATCGCGAAAAAGTACAAGAAACAAACATATTATTATTACGTAAGATCGTACGATATATGCAAGAAGTGCATACGCTACAATAGATAATTCACATGTTTTGACGCACATCGGCAGGTTAACGACATGGACAATGGCAACAAGGCCGCGCGGAACATACTGCAAGCTTGCTAAAACCGCCCGGCGCCATGACAAGTGCATGCCTAATGCGATGTAGGTCAATTAATTATTTAAATACCTGCTTCGCCACGTACGATCAAGCAACATCTAACATCTCATGCTGAGATCATGCACGCATTCTCTTGCATCATATCATCTGCTTCAACATCGTGATTCTACTGCGATTTCGAGTGGACAACTCCAGTGGATCGAGTCGTCGATAGGAAGCTCTGCCACAGCAGATAGCCCCCACACAACGCCTCGATGACCTCAGGGAGCCCCCGAAGAAACGAAGAATTGGAAGAATCATTTGTTTTTAATTTTATATTTACATTTTTATACTTTGTTTTACATATTTACATATTTTTTTCTTGTACTTTACATATAGACATTTGTGGCGTTCCCTTTCTCGATTGGCCTTTCATCCCTTTGGCGTTGGGAGTATGTTCGAGCATAGCACGCACATTTGGCCGACCCGTGCCCTACATCATGTAGGGCGCGAGTCAGCTGTTTTAACACTATAATTACAACCAAATTAAGTAACAAATGGAGACACTCTTGAACGGCAGCCGAGACACTATCGAGCAGCAGCCGAGATACAATCAAGCGGCGGTCAAGTGCTGCTGTGCTGCCATCGAGAAGGGATCCGTCACGCCCAGCTACAAACATGTAGTATCAAGAGAAATAAACAACTTTCTACGTGACGTGATCTTGTGTCTCCACACCAACATCCACAACCTACAATCAACATCTCGTCAATGTGTTTCATACCTAATATTTCCGATCTATTTGAAGTCTCTGCCAAGCCAAAAATAATCAGAACATTATTACTTACATACTATCACGTCTTTTCTCTTGCGGGGTAGGCAGAGCCCAGGTATAAATTCTAAAGCCACGTTTAGCGTGTTGGTGAGCTAATATGTAGAGAACGGAATCAAAATAGGGATGGGTTGCTAGCCGCATCGCGTGTTGACATGATTCCTCACGTCTATATTGAAAGTTTAGTAGAAAAGGGAATAGGGATTCTTCTAAACTTCCAACATTCAATAGAAAATATTTGACAAATGTATTTCCATGTTCTTGAGTTTTATGATACAAGAACTTTTAGTGAAAAGTTGACAGAATTAGTGAAGTAACCTGTCACTCCAAAGAGTGTGTTGTGTACACAGCATTCTTTTCTACGTTTCTTTGGCAAGAGATGAGTTCGCAAACAACGACCGTCAGTTTTAAATCCATGCGGACAAATGACCAAAGTGAATTCAAATACCACGTAATTACTCTTTGATAACTAAAAAGTTTTTTCATGGTTTGCCATAGTTTCGTCACTGTCGCCTACCGTGAGCGCACTCCGCTTGGGAGACATTACGAAGACACGAGGAAGACGTGACAAACACTTTTTTGTCACCGTGACAAAAGTCACCCGTGCGCGCAGTGCCTTACTTTCCAAAAATACAAAATATCACAGACCACAGAACTATAAGAGACAGAAGCACAATACAGACCAACCAATGGCAATGCCGAACCGAACGCAAAATCCAAAGAATAAGGCAAAATTTGGGCAAATCAAAGCGCAAAATACACACACACACTTAAACCCGTAACGGCTCGTTCACGAGTACGCGCGTCAGCGTCAGGCGCACGCGCACGCGGCAGAGGCAGAGTATCTCTATATAAACTGCGTTTCTGACTAAAGTCATGCAAATCTTAGAGGGTGTTCAATACTCTCAGCTCCTGCTTGTTTTGCTTTTTTGTTAATTTTTGGTAACTATGGAAGGCAAAAGACCGTATAGATATTATTGTATTGTATAGTACCTCTATGTACTAATACTACCGCAAGTACTCCAGAAAAATACTTTTTTCATGTCCCAAATGACAATAAAATGAGAAACAAGTGGTGTCGCCTACTGAGAAGAAATGAACCGTTAAGTACAAAAACAACAACCTTCATTTTGACATTTGTTTCCGTATCGATTAGCTCTATATGGCATTCTATAACTGAAGTGGCTATCAAATCGATCTTCACTTGATCTATCAAACAGCTTTTCATAGCAACGGGTCGAGCGAGAGCAGTGTTTTATTGATACCATATACACACTATTATACGTCAAAGTAAAGATGCTGCAAGTCTTTGTATAAATGTAGAGAAGTGACTACTATTGCGTTTAGTTGGTTAACCAAACGGAGCCATATTTTTTTCCGAAAACGAGACAGCTAAACTAGTTACCGTAAAATGAGGAGCTTTTTCTTTTTCTATGTTTTGTCTCATATAAAATTTAAAGTCTCCTTAACCAACCCACCCCTACGGAAACACATGGTTGCTACAATCTATTACAATATTCGTAAAATTTTGGTTTTGAGGTTAGGTTGTATTAAGTTGATTTGACATATGTTATTGGGATTGGCGAGGGGATTTGTGGTCAGACACTTCTCTTCCTCTCACACGGTTTTTTGTGTAGGTAGGTATATAGGTCCTTACGAAGATATTTTCAATTAGTTTTTTTCTCTTATTAGTGTTTACAGGTTAGAGGCAATTAATATAATAAAAATAGAGGCAAAAAAAACCTAACCTAAAAATTTCAGTCAATATCATGATTTTGGATCCCTGCTACTAGGAGGTGTGTGTGTGAGGGTTGATTTGGGAATTAGTAGAGAAAAAGACAACCGATCCTCGCCTGTACAGCTCTTTTTCCTAGTATTCTGAGGTCCTTTTAGTAGGTGTATGATAGTATAGAGTATTTAAATTTGATGTCTCTCTTCTAGATACTAACAGTAATCTATACAATCATATTCTCATAATACTATAACAACATTAATCCACAAAAGCTCCATACAATCTCTCGTCGCGAGACAACATTTTACTTGTAGAAATTAAATGTAGCGCCAAGCTGCAAAATAGTACCTATATATAACTCAGTCAAATAACAAATCAACACTATGCATTATGCAACTAAAGAAAGAAATGAAAGATGATTTGATGTCGCTTCGCTACTCGCAAAAATTTCTAACTGTGTCGCCGCCTCTAGTGGTAAAGCAAAAAACAGGTATTATTTTTGAACGCGTGGCACCCGTCTTTGAACGATTTTTCCATACAAAAATCTTTCGAAGACGAGTGTCACACGTTCAAAAATAGTACCCCTGAGTTGAAATTATGAGAATAGCATCTCTATTTACTCTATGATAATCTCATGATAATGTTGACAGAAATAAAGAGCTGCCAACTTGAACATATTCAAAGCCACTTCATTTATGTCGATAGCCACTACCGTAAAAACAGTTACGGAATGCCAATTTCATGCTAGCCACCGTGACTATCAAATTCGAGTTGTCAACCGAGCTTTGATAGCCTCCGTGCTTATCAATTTTAGTGAATAGGCCCGCTAAAGTACTCTGCGTGATTTGTAAAATAATCCGCAACGTCCGCAACCATAAGAAGGTCAACTTTAGGTAAATTATTTGTTTGTGCACGTGAGAATCCGGGTTCCATTTTGGTAAAACTTTTACTATACTAGGGTAAAACAACCCGAATACAGCACTTTATAAGCTTAAAACCACAAGAAATCAAGCCCGCGCATCGAATAACTGCCGGACTGCCGCCGCGCTCGGTAGGTAGTGGAAGAACGGCCCGGCGGCGGGCGGCCGGCCCACTCTTCCGGCGGCCGGTAGCGCGAGCGAGCGATGTGATGTCACCGGGGCAATTTGGGCGCGAACGAACATTTTTCGGAAGTCGCAAATTGATTAATTTTTAAAAAATTCTGTTTTTAAGGGTAAGCACGCACCGCGACGCGATTTGCTGTCGCAATATTCGCAACGTATGGAGTGCCATAGAAGTGCGCGCACTGCGACGCGATAGTCGCGCCGTCGCATACCTATTGTTGCTATTTTTGCGACAGATCTGTCGTTAACGAGTTTGCAACGTATGGAGATCTATGAAGACGCGCGCACTGCGACTCAGCAGTCGCGCGATAATGTTGCCATTATAATAACATTTCTTACATATTTGTAACTTTCATACCCTTGGCGTAACTTCAAGTTACTTTCGATTTTTGCATAATCAACCCATTCGAACATACTTAGATTTTTTTATTTCTTTATTGAGTTCCTAGTAACTTTAATAAGCTATGCCTAAGCAATTTTAAGGGGTAAGTAATATAACATATAAACACAAAATATATATGTTTTAAGATCGATACCAACGAAATATATAATTTTGGTCAGTATAATTATCAATCAAGATAAAATTCGGAAGAAATAATTTTGAAAAAAATAAAATCTTTTGTTATAACAATTATTCAACATAACAAACCTTTCATATACAGTTTTATCATTATAAAATTTAACAAATCGATTTGTTGTTACGTATAATAAACGTAATATATGGTTATTATTAAGCATACTAATCATTGGTAATACAAATAAAGTGATAGAAGATCCTAATCTAAGTTTTGTAACTAAGTCGCTTTCGCACCCAGTCGTCGCTCGCTCGCTCGCTCATATGGTGGTCTACGTGTAACCATAACCTAACCTACCTTCTGTTACCAAGTCGCTTTCGCACCCAGTCGTCGCTCGCTCGCTTCGCTCGCTCGCTCATATGGTGGTCTATGTGTAACCATAACCTAACCTACCTTCTGTTACCAAGTCGCTTTTGCACCCAGTCGTCGCTCGCTCGCTTCGCTCGCTCGCTCATATGGTGGTCTATGTGTTACCATAACCTAACCTACCTTCTGTTACAAAGTCGCTTTCGCACCCAGTCGTCGCTCGCTCGCTTCGCTCGCTCGCTCATATGCTGGTCTATGTGTAACCATAACCTAACCTACCTTCTGTTACCAGTCGCTTTCGCACCCAGTCGTCGCTCGCTCGCTTCGCTCGCTCGCTCATGTGGTGGTCTGTGTGTAACCATAACCTAACCTACCTTTTGTTACCAAGTTGCGTATCCAAACCAGTCACTATCGCACCTAAGGTCGTCGCTCGCTCGATTGTCATAATCAATTTGATTGATTTCGATTTTTATTGATATATATATTTTAAATAGTATTCGTTTGATTGTTATATTTTATGGCATGTATACCGAACGAGTTGTATGACAGGTGAGGTTTAGTGTTCATAAACGTTATAATAAATGAGTTTATGGTTTTCGAATTGAATATTTTATGAATATTATATCTTTTAAAGAATATAAACAGTAATAATTATATCAAGTAAACATTATATCTTTTGAACTTTATTGAAATGAAAATATATAATTTGTTATTATATCAAACAATACGCACCCAATTTTAAGTTCTAAGTAGTGTTTACATCTTAATACTCCCGTATTTAATATATCTATAATACTGGAAAATATCGTTGCAATTAGAACTTAATATTACTATTGCAAATAAGCATAATAAACGATAAATCCTTATTCAGTATTGTTTTTTAACTGTACCAACTGTTATGTAACTTTTTCAAAAAAGTAACAAAAGTAAAACCTGGCAACATTGCGCAGGACATAGCCAACTAGTGATGTGCCAACTCAAATAAAAACGTGTTTTCTAATGTTAATCGAGTTGAGATTCAAATAACCTGAATAGGTGTGGTGTAGCACCGTACTGCAAATTTTATTGGAGATGTTACGGGGTCGGGAGATTTAAATATTTAATATTTAATAATTGTATAGTTTGAAGACACAAGTATAATAAACCAAGTCATATTGAAACAAACCGACAGAAACACACAGTGTTAATTCATTGCCTACTGGTTCATGTTTACTACATACATACATATTATCACGTCTTTATCCCTAGTGGGGTAGACAGAGCCGAAAGTCATAAGACTTGGCCACTTTTAGCATCATAGTTATGTTTCTGTTTTAGTTTATGTTTACTGTTTCGTGTAAAGATGTTGAACATTCACTGTGAAGCATTTCCTATAGCAACTTTTGAAGATCGAAGTAGATTCATCGCGATAATGAATTTTCTTAATCAGTAATTCTTCATAGTAAACATTATAACTTCCATAGTTTCTTTCTTTCTTTCTATGATAGTAATTTGTATCATCATCATCATCAGGTCTTTTATATTCTCCACTGCAGGAGCGTGACTCTCTCTGATCACCAGAGCCATTAAATTAGCCAGAGCAATTGGCCTACACTCTCCACGCTGGTCAGACGGGTGGGAGAGGTCTTTTTGATGTTTACAAGCTTTGTTTAGCTTGTGTTTCCTAAGTAATTTGTATACTTACGTTTATTTTTACGACAAGTATCGGATAACAGTTTCGTAACGATTCTAAAAGTTAACGAAGAAGTAAACAACGTAATACAACAAGAAACGAATAACAGTTTCGTTACGATTTTAAACGAAAAGTCATAACGCCCCATCCCTAAAACGCGACTGCCGAATCGCAGTGCGCGCACCCATGATTTGCTTTTTTCTGTCGCGCGACGCGACGCGACTATCGCGTCGCGGTGCGTGCGTACCCTAAGATATCGCTTTGATTTTTTCGCTGTTATTATTGTAGTTGCATAAATATTTATTTAAAACTAAAAAACAGGAGTTAATTTAGGGTACGCACGCACCGCGACGCGATTTGCTGTCGCAAAATTCGCAACGTATGGAGTGCCATAGAAGTGCGCGCACCGCGACGCGATAGTCGCGCCGTCGCATACCTATTGTTGCTATTTTTGCGACAGATTTGTCGCAAACGCGTTTGCAACGTATGGAGATCTATGAAGACGCGCGCACTGCGACTCGGCAGTCGCGCGATAATGTTGCCATTATATTAACATTTCTTACATATTTGTAACTTTCATACCCTTGGCGTAACTTCAAGTTACTTTCGATTTTTGGATAATTAACCCCTTCGAACATACTAAGATTTTTTTTATTTCTTTATTGAGTTCCTAGTTACTTTAATAAGCCATGCCTAAGCAATTTTAAGTTCTAAGTAGTGTTTACATCTTAATACTCCCGTATTTAATATATCCATAATACTGGAAAATATCGTTGGAATTATAACTTAATATTACTATTGCAAATAAGCATAATAAACGATAAATCCTTATTTAGTATTGTTTTTTAATTGTACCAACTGATATGTAACTTTCTCAAAAAAGTAACAAAAGTAAAACCTGGCAACATTGCGCAGGACATAGCCAACTAGTGATGTGCCAACTCAAATAAAAACGTGTTTTCTAATGTTAATCGAGTTGAGATTCAAATATCCTGAATAGGTGTGGTGTAGCACCGTACTGCAAATTTTATTGGAGATGTTACGGGGTCGGGAGATTTTAATATTTAATATTGAATAATTGTATAGTTCGAAGACATAAGTATAATAAACCAAGTCATATTGAAACAAACCGACAGAAACACACAGTGTCAATTCATTGCCTACTGGTTTATGTTTACTACATACATATTATCTTGTCTTTATCCCTAGTGGGGTAGACAGAGCCGAAAGTCATAAGACTTGGTCACTTTTAGCATCATAGTTACTGTTTCGTGTAAAGATGTTAAACATTCACCGTGAAGCATTTCTCCAAAGCAACTTTAGAAGATCGAAGTAGGTTCATCGCGATAATGAATTTTCTTAATCAGTAATTCTTCATAGTAAAGTGTCTTTTTTTCACTTCTATTAGATTTTGAAACTAATTAACTATTGTATGTCTATTAAGACAGGTCACAGTGATGCCATATTATTTTGTAACACCTTTTTATTACCTCTGTTCCACAATAAAGATATTTGATTTGATTTGATTTAAACATTATAACTTTCATAGTAGTTGTGTTTCTTGTGTGTTTTCATATGTTTGATTTTATGCGCCAAAGAAATATAATTCTTTCTTTCTTTCTATGATAGTAATTTGTATCATCATCGTCATCAGGTCTTTTTTATTCTCCACTGCAGGAGCGCGACTCTCTTTGATCACCAGAGCCATTAAATTAGCCAGAGCAATTGGACTACACTCTCCACGCTGGCCAGACGGGTGGGAGAGGTCTTTTTGATGTTTAAAAGCTTTGTTTAGCTTGTGTTCCTAAGTAATTTGTATACTTACGTTTATTTTTACGACAAGTATCGGATAACAGTTTCGTTACGATTTTAAACGAAAAGTCATAACGCCCCATCCCTAAAACGCGACTGCCGAATCGCAGTGCGCGCACCCATGATTTGCTCTTTTCTGTCGCGCGACGCGACGCGACTATCGCGTCGCGGTGCGTGCGTACCCTTAAAAGAAAATTATTGATGCCATCTCGCTCTAGCTGTCAATGCTGTCATTAAAGGTAAACAAATCTTTGCTTGCATTTAATAAGCTTTTAGGTTATGAAAGTTTTTTGATTATTTCTCAAAAAAGAAGACCAGTGTGATCTGATCTAGAACATCTAATCGTTTTCGGAACAAGAACGAAGAAATGATGTGTTTGTAATAAATAAGTTCATATAACAAGTATTTATATCTTATTAATATTGAAGGTTAGCTGAGTTACCTATTCAGAAACTTTCAGTTGTTAAGCATGGACAATGAAGTATTCAGCTGTGATTTGGATCCAGATACTAAAACAATTTTACGAATATACCTATTTACAAATGTGCAGAATATGGATGTTATCAAAGAGAATATAGTGAAAGGAGCGTGGAACTGTGCAGTGATAAAGGCCAGCCTGGTAGCGGACCCGCTGCAGGTGGCCGTGGCCGCGAACAAGGCGGTCGTCGCGGAGAAGCAAAGCTCCATGGTCACAAAAACTGTTTATGCTGAAATTTTATACAATTTGTCCCTCACCAAAAACATTTCTCAAAGTCTTCAAAAGTTTGGCATAGGCACAGACGGCAGCTTGCTGTTTTGTTTTCTAATAACTGGCGACAAGGATAACACCAAGAGCATAGTTTCTCAAATTGAAGGTGAACAGCGTCCAGTCACTGATCTCCCCAAATTTGCCAACATGAAAGACATTAAGAGTGCATACAAACTTAATAACTTGAAAGGCAATGAAGAGTTCCTTGACATTATTGTTAGCAAAATGGTTACAAAGAACTTTATTTCTCATTAAATTGTAATTCACAGAATAAATCTTGTTTTTTAATTCTTGTAGATTTGGTGTTAACCAGTGTTGACACAAAACATTTGTAGGTGGGTAGGTATCTGATTTTTGTTTCTAATTTTACGACAGATGTGGCCAGCCCACTGCCACTTCAGCTTGCTACACTTCTGGATTATATCTATGACATTATCTTTTGACGGAAGATTTAGTTCCGGATTTTATCCCTAAGTGAAATACCGAGCATAGACCTTTCCATAGCTCGCTGAGCGATGTGTAATCGGTGGGCCAGCTTCACCGTCATGTTCCATGTCTCGGCCCCGTATGTCATTACAGGCAGGACACACTGATCATATACTCTGCCTTAAGGCATTGTGGTAGTAATAATAAAATATATTTATTTTTCTCCTCTTTCGCGCTCGAAGTTGTCTCTACCGAACTGCAATGTCTGCCCGAGGTAGACATATTCTTGAACAACCTCAAGCGCTTCACCGTTGATCAAAATCGGTTCTGGAGTGATACGCTCATTGAACATGACCTTAGTCTTGTCCAAGTTCATCCTGAGACCGACCGACAAAGAGGCTTCATTAAGACTCTGCAGCATTTTTTGCAGATCCTGCATAGATTCTGCCATTATAATAATGTCATCGGCAAAACGGAGGTGACTGAGATATTCGCCATTGATATTGATGCCCAATCCGTTCCAGTCCAGCGTTTTGAAGACATCCTCTAAAACGTTGGAGAACAGTTTTGGAGAAATAACATCTCCCTGTCTCACTTCTCTGAGCAGTTGGATCGGTTTCGTCTTATGGTTTTGTACTTGGACGGACATCGTTGCCATACTGTACAGGCTTCTCAGAACCGACACAGTGGCTGATTATAGTCCTGCGACTTCTCTATCACCTGCCTCACTGTGTGAATGTGGTCCACGGTACTAAAGCCTTCTCGAAACCCAGCCTGCTCCGGAGGCTGAAAGGCGTCAAATCTTGCGGCGAGACGGTTTGTGAGGACTCTCGAGAACAGCTTATAGATGTGGTTTAGGAGCGCGATTGGTCTATAATTCTTCAAGAGGGTATTATCACCTTTCTTGAAGAATAAAGCCACCACATTCTCACTCCACGCCTTCGGAGTAGTCCCACTGGCTATGACAGAATTAAATAGCTTCTTTAGCTGTCTCACTACTGGCTTCCCTCCTGCTTTGAGAAGCTCGGAAGTAATTCCATCTTCACCAGGAGCCTTCTCATTCTTTAGCTGTTTGAGAGCCCTCCAATTTCGTCTTCGTCCACGTCAGGTAAATCGTCCGTAAAGTGGCGCGTTAATGTGGCTCTTGTATCATTCGCGTCTGGCGGAGGCTTTGGGGCATGCGAGGCATATAAGCGGCCATAAAAGTCTTCTACTTCCACGAGGATCTCCGGAACCGATGTTACAGTTTTGCCTTCCGAGGTTTGCAACTTTGTCAATGACTCCTACCAAGTCTTTTAGCAAAGACTTTTGACCCCCGATTTCGCTCAATCGCCTCTTTAATGAGTTGTGTATTGTAGCTTCGGAGGTCATGTCTCACCGACTTGCGGATGTCTTTGTTGAGACGTTGTGTGTCTGACAAAGCTCCATTTGGCATCTCACGTCGAGTCCTCATAAGTTCCAGAGTTCCCGCCGACAGCTTAGACTTGCGGCTACCTCGCTTACTTTTGAAGTGCCTAGTTCCTACTTCGCGAACTACCCTGGACACATTTTCGAGGTCCTTGTCAACTTCTGCCGTGGTTTCCAGCGAGCAAAGCGATTGTGCAGTTCCAACTGAAACGCTTCGGAGCTATGTGCGGTTTGAATCGGAGTTGGACGAAGAACGGATCTCACCATACGCCTCCTCTCAGCTCTGAAGTTGATATTTAGGGTGCCTCTTACAAGTCGGTGGTCGCTGCCGGTGTTAAACCGATTGACCACAGAGACATCCCCAAATATACGCTTCTTATCCGTTAAGATGAAGTCAATCTCGTTCTTCGTCTTACCATCGGGGCTACGCCAGGTCCATTTCCTATGGGGTTTCTTCTTAAAGGTGTTCATACAAAACAGCCTGTGCGTATCCAGGAAGTTAACCAGCATTTGCCCCCTTTGGTTTCTGACTCCAATGCCGTGTGGCCCGATGCACTGTTCATCGCGTACTTGCACTCCCACTTTGGCGTTGAAGTCTCCCATGACGACGGTAAAGTGGGTCTTGGTGGTGTTGTAAATGGCCTTGGAGATATCTTCATACAGAATCTCGGCCTCTAAATCCGGGTGTGAAGATGTTGGCGCACCTGTGACTTTGAGGGAGTACCTCTCAGCCAGCTTCAGTACGAGGTAAGCTACTCGAGTCGAGACACTGGACATCTCCAAAACGTTGTCACGAAGACTCTTGTTGACAAGAAAGCCTACGCCACCCTGAGACTGTTTGTCGCCCTCTCGAAAGTAGAATAGATGGCCCGATTTTAGGGTCGTCGTGTCCTCCCCCTGTCTTCGGACTTCAGACAGCCCCAGAACGTGCCATCTTATATTCTCTAATTCTACCTCCAATACCTCAAGGCTTTCATCCAGCCGTAGACTGCGTCCATTGTACGTCGCCAGGGTCAGTTTGTGACAGCCATCCGTAGCCCGGAAATTCTTAGCACCCCCCGCCCTACCGTGACCGAAGCCGCTACCGTGACCGAAGCCGCTACCGTGACCGAAGCCGCTGCCGTTACCTGGAATAGTAGGGCTACCGGTAACTGGGGGCCGTTTATTTTTGGCACTATCCATTGTGCCCATACTCACCACGCTGGGCTGGCTGCCCGCCGCCGGCCTGGGTATTTAAGCTCGGCCTTTGATGGATATACCGCCATCGGTTCGGTTTCGCCATTGCCTCGTTTGTTGT
Organism: Rhodophaea formosa; assembly: GCA_963082605.1. Classification (NCBI taxonomy): domain Eukaryota; kingdom Metazoa; phylum Arthropoda; class Insecta; order Lepidoptera; family Pyralidae; genus Rhodophaea; species Rhodophaea formosa. The sequence goes on along the minus strand of OY720213.1, from coordinate 22,599,904 downwards.
TCAGCAGGGAGCACCACGTGCAGGTGAGGTTGACTTGGGGTACAAAGATGAAAGGTGTCCCCTAACTTCCAAGCCTCAACTGGGATCTAATTATTTCCAAGGACAGACCTGAATTATCTTGAATTACTGCAAGAAATGAGTGATTAAACTGCAGTAATATCATCTGTCATTTCTGGATTGCCTTCACTACACGCGTAGAGTAGACGGCTTGCACACTTGTTCCTAAAAATTAATGTGTTTTACAGTTTATAATAGTTGAATATACCTAATTGAAAATTTCTAAAACGTAAAAATCTGCCATACCTGAGGATTGAAGAAAAGTAGTGCTTCGATTTACCTTTAGAACTCGGTAACTGTAAATTTACAAACCAGCAGGTATACACACTCTCGAAGTAATACTAACCGCACTCTTTCCAGCATTTTACTAATGAGACAGCCAGTAACGTCTTGTCACTACTGGGATCTTACACTTTAAGTGTAACTGGGAGTATTGGGTTACTAATATATAAAGAATATATTTTTAATAATGTTTTATTTTAACAACAACAATTATTATGTAAAATGTACATTTAAATTACACATATGTAAAAGCATTAAGAAAAATCAATCAATTCATAGATGAAATGCAATATTATGATTGAATATCCAATTCACAACTATGTTCATTTTGTTCATCATTACCTCATCAGTTTGATCGGCCGGCACGTCGCACGTCAGTCCCGCGAGTCCGCTCATTAAATGCCTGCAATATGACGGCAGGCCCGCTGACTGACCGCTGTAGTTTACTGTTACATGCAACTACTGCCACTTAAATCTATATTACATTAAACGAACACAAAATCACCATCTTATACGTACTAACGAAATCTTAATAAAATTAATAAATGGCATCTAACTATCAAGTCTTAGGAACTTTCAGTAATTCAATAATCACAAAACAATTCATATGAAAAAAATATTACTCTCGTATTTACAAAATTCACTCGGTGACGTCGGCTGCAAACGATATCCTCGCGGCGGCAGTGTGCGAGCGGATCCTATGTCGTGTCGCGGGATACAATATTTAGGCTGATACGGTAAAGCATACACTGGAATGACAGGATTATATTAACTTGAACATAAGCACATAAAACAAATACTAAATCCAAAAAAGCCCAACCAACCGCGGTTCTGTCGACTAGGTACATATTGCATAGATGATCTCGTATGTCATGGCGACTCAGGGCAGGGTTGCGACGCGCGGAAAATATATGTATTCACATAATTTAAAGGTACGAAGATAAGAATAATTCCAAGAGTCCCTTGCTGGCGCTGCCGCTCGGGCGCAGTCACACAGACGGTCCGCCACGACTCGCGCAGTGCTTATATTTACAATATAAATTACATACTTAAAGCATTACATTTGTGAATAGTGTATTATATACATATAATTGTATTATGCACACTTATATACTAAACTCGCAAAGCGCCCTGACTATGCACGAGTTTATGCTATTTTGAAATGGATCCAGCAGTTTCTGAGATTACCCGCTACAAACAGATTAACAATCCTCTGTATAACCTTAGTATGAATAATAAATAGCTTAGTTCCTAAGCTTTATACGTTAAAATTGTTCTTACTAGTGGTTTTTGTGAGAAAATTACAATACGATAAGGCCGCCTTTTATATTTCATGTGGTCGGTGCGAGCGCTCAATAAAGGTACAAGCGCATGGCCGGCGATTCTGATTGCAAGTGAGAGCGCATGCGCAGCGCAGCGATCATGATTGTCCTAATTCATCGTACTATCAATAAAACCCCCAGCTCCCACACTGCGGCATGTCTGGCTCCGTGAAGGTGATTCCACTCACAAAGTAATTCAAACTATGATTTTATGGCAAACTATCAAAAATGGATGCGTCTTCATTGATGATGGTTGTCTGGCGGCGATTGGACCATCCCTGGTCCCGCGTGGGCGTCCGGAGGGGCTGTGCACAAGCCGGGTATCGTCTCGGTAGTAGGTAGCACCAGATGTTCCGCCGCGCCGCTGCCGCCTGCAACACACCACTCATCATTGCGGATTGCGGCCGCTCGGACGGCGAGCTGTCTGCCAGAGACAACCGATGACGTTTCGTTCGGGGATGGACCGATGTCTTTCGTTGGGGCTAGACCGGTTGTCGGATGATACAGGTGACTGCTAATGTTGTGTGCTATGAACTCAAGGTATGAAACTGTACTTTTTATGTTATGTTTGGCTATGTAAATAAAGTGATTTTATTTTATCAGCACTCATCATCTTGTTAACGGTATGGTTGGCAACCCTAGCGGTTATATTGAAACCAATATGAATATTTACTAATATTAGAGGAATTGCTAATGATCTGCCATGAATTTATTAATACAAATTCCTTTAAGATGATAGGTCATCTAAAACCCTCACACCTCTTAGTTGGGGTGATGACAAGTATTGGGCTACACAAGTTCGAAATTAAGGAAAGAGGTAAGACTAAATCCTAACATTTACCGGATTGTTGCCTGTACGTTGGATGTGGGTGATGTTGGAGACATACCTCACTGGTGGAAAGGCAGCGGCAGCGCGAGGTTGTAGAGCGAGGGTCACCGGCGGCCCTCCGACACGTACACCGACACCGTCGAGTCCTTGGAGCCCACGCCCAGCGCGCATCTGCCACACACACCACACGTTATATCAATTAGCATTCTCGGGGTAATATAGTCAATACTATTTATTATTCATACAGCGTCGTATGGCTTTTGACGTAATATATCTTAATAAGATTATTACGGGTAAGATTGATTGTCCTGATCTTCTACATAGGCTTCATTTTTGTGTTCCTAGATCTGGTAGTCGGCTTCATAATCGCATGACTTTCCGATTGCCCCCTTGTCGAACAAATTACCGTAAATGTTTTCCTTTAATTCGCATGTGCGCTCATTGCAACAAAATTTGTCATGACATTGACATCTTCAGTGCATCGACCAAAACTATTAGACGTTCATTATTAACATACTAATTCTATTTTTTGTTTGTATTAATTCTCTTGTTGTTTTTAATTTTAATTTAATATAATATTTAATTTAAATGTATTTGTGCGAGCAAAATATTATGTGCATGCTGTGTTCGCTCATAGAAGGTTGTTTCAAATGTTTTATATAAATCTATATGTAAATTTAGTTTAAACTATGTAACAACTAGTTTGCGAACATAACAATAAAAAAAAAATACAGAGTTGCCCTCTACACAGCGAGCACTGCTTAGTACCCGCGGAAAATGTTTACGTGTCAGGCGGGCGATTTATAGTTTTGCCTTAAAATTGTCATGAAATAAGGTCTATAGTGCTTTGAATTATATTTAGGGGCCGCGCTACACTTGATTGGCATCGGAAGCGACGCGTCATTTCAATACAAACTTTATACTTAGTGACATTAGATCCATAACTGCTTGAGCAAGGCTCGCTGGCCGGCGGCCTGGGAGTCAATTTTTCAACCAAGAGAATCGATCCGCCACTCGTTGTCAAGTTTCCGCATGGTGAATCTTAATTGGCTCTATTTTTGAAACTTTATTCGCATGGTTTTTCCGAATGGTCACACGAGAGCACTCGGACCGGACTACGCGTGCAAAATGTCAAATTTGACTTTGACCAAATTTTTATTTTTTTCTTAAATTCTCGTCCTTATATCCTAGCGTTTTTGCCACAACTGTCTACAAAAAGTGGAAATATACGTTCGAATTGCTTCCGATCCGATTGCAGCGTTGCCTTTTAAAAATAAGAAATTCCTTACACCTACATGAAAAAAAATTAAGATTTTAAAAGAAATTGCAATAAAAACCCCCCTAGATGTGCCTTAGTCACTGCGTTAATAAAATCAGAAAACATAATTAAGAAATAAGAAGGCATTTGTACGATTCGCAATTTTATTTTTATTACGTCATTTACTGAGAAGACTTCGTCTTTAGTATCATCTTATTCATATTTAACTGGTTTTTTACGAAAGAAGACTACGAAAAACAATTGCCTAAAGACAATCAAATTCCAAAGACACTGTACCTAAAATGGCAACACCGTCCGATTGTCGGAATGAATATCGGACGTGTATTCCCAGCTTAAGCTACTAGTTTTATTATTCTGGCAACCGTAACAATTTTTTTTTTGCTGGCAACTCTAAGCATTAGAACCATTCGCTCGGTTCAAAAATACGTAAAAACAGGCCCGCTCGATGATTTTATTCACATGTGAATACGAACCGAGTGCTGACGTCACAACGAGTGGTGGATTGATTCTATTAGTTCAAAAATTGACTCCGATGTACTAAAAATTTAGAGTTCTTTACCTTCTCTAACAGATTGTTTAGGACTAAGGTTAAAACGAACGGAACAGCCTCTTTCGTAGGGCGCGGCCTGCTTTTAACCGAAAACTAGAATACTTCGTAAGAGCATGAAAGGATCATTAACATGGATTTTAAAATGACTTGGCAAACAAACATCTTTCGGATAGAACGGCTACACGTGAGTCTGGGGACAGATGCGTAGGATCAGAAAATTTTATATATCATATAATGCTATGACATATACAATTTTCGATTTGCATGAATTCGATTCTCTTCCATGCTGGTCTGGGAGCAAAGGAAAAACGTAGAATGTACCAGCTGTTTCCATCCCGCGCAGGCAGTAAAAACCGGCCGAGGGACTGGGAGTCAATTTTTCAAACAAGAGAATCGATCCGCCACTCGTTGTCAAGTTTCCGCATGGTGAATCTTAATTGGCTCTATTCTTGAAATTTTATTCGAATGGTTTTTCCGAATGGTCGCACGAGAGCACTCGGACCGGACTACGCGTTCAAAATGTCAAATTTGTCTTTGGGCAAATTTTTTTTCTTAAATTTTTGTCCTTAGATCCTAGCGTTTTTGCCACAACTGTCTACAAAAAGTGGGAATTTACGTCCGATTTGCTTCCGATCCGATTGCAGCGTTGCCTTTTAAAAAATAAGAAATTCCTTACACCTACATGAAAAAAATTAAGATTTCAAAAGAAATTGCAACAAAAACCCCTCTAGATGTGCCTTAGTTACTGCGTTAATAAAATCAGAAAACATAATTAAGAAATAAGAAGGCTTTTGTACAACTCGCAATTTTATTTTTATTACGCCATTTACTGAGAAGACTTCGTCTTTGGTATCATCTTGTTCATATTTAACTGGTATTTCTACGAAAGAAGATTACGAAAAACAATGGTCAAGTTAACTAAAATTTTTTTCATGTTGCTATGTAAAGACCTGCCAAAAATAAACACAATAGTGACAGAAGTACATTTCTAAACAAAAAACTCTTTCAGTTATAAAAATTTTAAAGACACATGTTTTTAGACGTAAATTTTTAGACGTGAAAACGCGCCGCTGAAATGCCTACATATTTGTGACGTCACAAGCTTGTATTTTGTATGGGTGGCGTGAGAACTTTGTTTGGTAGCTATACGAAATATTTCGTTTATGGTAATGGTTTCATAATAAAAGATGCTCTAAATTTTGCAGACTAAAATACAGTATAATTGTAATTAAAGATTTTCATACTTTAAAAATGGTCCTATTTACCCAACTTTAAAGAAGCTTTAAGATCACTTAACGAATCGATATCAAATTAAAAGTGTTCTATATAGTGATTTAGATAGAAATTAGTCTCATTAGAAACAAATTTTAAATAATCTTAACATTAGGCAACTACCGTATTGCCTAAAGACAATCAAATTCCCCTAGAATTAAAGAACACCTAGAATTAAAGTACCTAAAATGGCAACACCGTCCGATTGTCGGATTGATAATCGGACGTGTATTCCCAGTTTAAGCTACTAGTTTTGCTGTGCATTCAATTATTCTGGTAACCGTAACAATATTTTTTTTGCTGGCAACTCTAAGCAATAGAACCATTCGCACGGTTCAAAAATACGTAAACACAGGCCCGCTCGTTGATTTTATTCACATGTGAATACGAACCAAGTGCTGACGTCACAACGAGTGGTAGATTGATTCTATTAGTTCAAAAATTGACTCCCTGGCGCGCACTCGCGCGACTAGACGCCCGCGAGCGTGCAGCCGCCGTTTTGCATCTTATGTCTCTACACATATAGCTTGTTTTGAAATGACGCGTCGCTTCCGATGCTATCCCATGCCAATCCAGTGTAGCGCGGCCCTAACGCAAATTAGTAGTACGACATAATATGAATCCTCGGGAAAACCATTGGACGAGGCTTACAAGCAGCAGTGGATGGGTGACAGTGAGGCGTGGTACCTGAGCGGGTGGAAGGTGAGGCAGGAGACGGGCCCGATGCGCGCGCCCATGAAGCCCTCGTGGAACTTGATGCTGTGCAGCGCCGCGCCCGACAGGTCGAAGATGCTGATCACCTGGTTCACCGAGCCGCTGCAACACGCACAGTAAATATCACCAACCACGTGCAAACTCGCGTCGTTTATACATTAGTCAGTCAACAAATCTAGCCGTTGCGCGAATTTGACAAGACATTTTAAGAAATCCGGCCAAGTTCCAGTTAAATCGCACACAAAGCGTTCCGTACCATTATACAATATTTAACTATAACAAACGCTCAAAGAGCACGTTTGATGTGAGGGTTTCTGCTTAAAGTAAATAAGGAATAAACTTTTTCCATGCGACTTTCTTTGTAAGGTTATTGAACCAGACTCTTCCTACTATTGTTCTTAAAAAAGTAAGGGGAAAATCGCAGATTATTATTTTTTTGTGCAATTGTGAAGATTTGGCTAGATTCCTTAGTCTTTCATATATAAATGGCAAAACATCGATTAATGCGTAATTGGTACGTTCAGTGTGGGCAAGAGAATGCAAGTAGTCACCAGGCGATGAGGCTGCAGAGCGGGTGCACGTCGATGGCGGCGAGCGGGCCGGGCGCGCTGACGGTGTCGCGCACGCGCAGCTTGCGCGTGTCGTACAGCCGCAGCTCGCCGTCCATGGCGCCCGTCACCAGCGTGTGCACGTCGCGGCGCTCGGCGGCGCACAGCACGGGCGCGCCGTGCTCGTGCAGCGCCAGCAGCGGCGCGCCGGCGCAGCGCTCGTCCCAGGCGCGCAGCGAGCCGTCCGCGAAGCCCACCAGCAGGCGCTCGCCGCGCGCCAGCGCCGTGGCGTGCGCCTCGCAGCCCGTGGGGATGTCGGCGGCCAGCAGCTCGGCGCGCGCGTCCCACAGCCGCACGCTGGGCGCCAGCCCCGCCAGCGCCAGCGACGCGCGCGCCGCGCTCCAGCGCATCAGCACCGGCGGCGGCGGCGCGCTGTACCCGCCCGCGCCCGCGCCCGCGCCTGCCGACCGTCCGCGGAACATCGTGCCACCAAATTACAATGTAACGACCATATCTAACTATGCATCTAAATGGTCTATGTCACCAAAACCAATATTAATTCCAAGATACGTTTGGTTATGAACCGCCACCATACTAATTACCATGAAAGCAAAAACGATTCAAGTAGGAGTACCTATACACATTAAGAAACGTTTACAAGCTATTTTGTATTTGATTCGAACAAAACGCCTGCTGACAAGAACGAAAGAGATAGCAAAAGAAAATGATGTGCAGTATACCCACAAGAGATTTTGGAAAGTGAATAAATATAATAATTGAATTATTTAACTTGGAAAATATTTTTATTAGTCCGAAATCAGAACATAAAATACTTAAAAAATTACTTCCTAATCAGAGTCTTCCGAATGACTTCCTGTATTTATAATAAATGATTCTCGGTGGAGATCAACATCATGGTCTGCACCGAAATATCTATGCATGTTCGACATATCTATTCCATAAATCGGGTGTCACATTTGACATAACCTGACGGCATTACTGTTTCTCGGGTTGCAATTACGCGCCCTTATGTCATGTTTGACTTTTGACCAAACTTGCTCTATTGAATTAATATGGCGGAAGAAGCACAACTTCGAGACATTCCTTGCCGCCATTTCGTCAATCACATACTTTTTTTTTATTCGTGAATTTTATTAGTATACGAATAAAAAACATTTTTATTCGTGTAATTTACACAAAATTTAAATAAAATGAAACGTCCGGTCCACGCACGCACCAACGCACACTGCGTCTATACGGCGTCTTTGAAGCCGCCGATACCGCCTTTGACGGGCGCCGACACTGCTTTGTCGGCGGCCGGCGTCGCCTTGACAAAGCGTGCACATCATTTCAGCGGATGAACTATACCTGCTCGCACCCAGGATATACTTTGTATTGCTCGGCGTAAACAAAATATGCGATTTGAACATTCGACTACTGTCTTAACGCCTAAAATAAATTATGTATTTATAAGTGTATTTGCTCACTACTTTCACTTCTATGTTTTAATTAGACTGCCGCCATTCAGATGTATAGTTTCTTTAAATGTTATCAATGTCTACTAATAGGACGACTAACGGCAACAAGCATTTACTACCAAAAGGCACGGGGTCTTCGCACAAAAACTAAAACTTTTTATCGTAATGTCTGTTTGAATGACTACGATATAATAGTTATTACAGAGACATGGCTACTCGGTAGCATTTCGAATTCCGAGATATTTCCCAGCCGATATGTGGTCTGGAGGCGAGATCGTCAATACGACGTGACCAAGCAGGAACTCGGTGGTGGTATTTTGATAGCTACGAGAGTAGACCTTGCCGTCATACCACAGCCTACTTTCCACTCTAGTGCAGAAGATCTTTGGGTTACGTTGGCTATAAAAACTCCGTTTAAGAAGTCTGTCTAAGTGAACTTACATATATGCGCAATTTATCTTTGTAATGAAAATCTTGGATATACTTTTTCCCAACAACTGGAACATTTTTTGGCCTGCCTTGATGAGATAGTCTATGACAACGCCCAGGACAAAATCCTTATTTTGGGCGACTTCAACTTGAGTAAGTACAGTCGGATCGAAAGCATCATCAACCTATATGTGACGTTATAAAATATTTGTTCGTTCGGTATGTGTGGATGTGCAGACTCACAAGTGGCGTCGGCGTGCTTGGCGCGCTCGTCGCCGGGCGCCGCGAACTGGTCCGACACCAGCTGCGCCAGACCTGCACACACCGCACTCTCACGCACCGTACACGCGCGCTCGCTCGCACGCCCAAGGCCGGCAGACAACCGCCGAGGAGAATACTTAAACGTCTTGCTCGCGTCACGACCCAAGTGGTTATTCAACAAAACGGGATGAATCTACATATACTCGTAATATGACAGAGTGACAACCCTTTCAATTTCTTTTTCACGTCACGGCAAATTAAATCATGAATAAGACGTTCAAAGCCATTAGAGAGCGGCAAGCAAAGATCACAATCCGTATAAAGACTTCCGTAGCCGAAAGGCAAAAAATTGGCCAAGGGCGAGTCGGGCTCGCCCATGAAGGGTTCCGTAGTAGCAAGCTTACACAAAAACCTGAGTATTTTTCGCCAGCAAGATAACTTTGTTTTTCATAATGTTTGTATCACTGTTCACAGTAATATTAATAGTTTCGGAATAAAATGGCTGTAACATACGGACAGACACACAGACAAACGGACTTGACGAATGTATGTATATGTAATACAAAATAGTATCGTTGAGTTAGTATCCCATAACACAAGTCTCGAACTTACTTTGCGGCCAGCTCAATCTATGTGATTTGTCCGTATATATTTTTTTTATACAAAATACTATGAAAAACAAGTAAGTTTTGCTGACAAAACCGATACTAGTATTTTAGGTAAAGCTATGCTCGCTCCAACGGAACCCTTATTGAGCGAGTCCCACTGAAACTTCGGAAAATTTTCTATTTTTAAAATACTGGCATCTGTGAATGGAAGAAAATAAATTAGGCCGCTTATGAATCTATTTCGCTATTCTAAGAATAATGCACGCCTCGCTAATCGCTCTGCACTGGTTATATTCTCCTCGGAAACAACCACGGTTAAAGTGAATAGTATTGATTTGACTATTTATGGTGTGCTGCATGGTACCCCACACTCTAAGACAGCATATACTTGACTGATCGCATAGTACGAAACAAGGATTTTGCAAGTGTTACTCACAAATGTATTTAAAACGACGTGAACACTAAAACAAACGAATAATGATAAAAATTGCGAAATCGAAATGATATGGCATTTTTAGATTTATTTTGTAAAATGAGGCAAAAATGAGCAATGAAAACAATGTTATGGAATGGGGGCGCTCAACAAAGAAAACGGAATAGGACACATCACCGTACACATAATACGATAGAGGTTTAACATGAATTATTGTAATATATGGGTACCTGGAATCACACAGACCGGCGCCGTGTTGGGACAAGCGGGATTGGCTTACAGATGCACTCGTTAGTAGAAATAAAAACCCATATTTGGCCATTTAAGTGGCTGCACTTTCGGGCATATCGGTGTTGCCAGTGCTCGAATATGCGCGTGCATCACGTCACGCGGCTAAGCTTATTAGGCTAAGTGTGTACGTACTGTAGAGCGGCTGCGCCGGCGGCGGCCGGTAGTCGGGCGCGGGCAGCACGTCCAGCGCGCGCCACGCCGCCACCAGCGTCGGCTCCGCGCCGCTGCCGGCCGGCCTGCAACAAACCCAGGTCAGTGTCTCCCGCGACAGCGTGCCCCTACTGAGCAGGCAGTGGGAGCGCACCTGTACACGTGCACGTGTCCGGCGTGCGAGGCCACGGCCAGCAGCGCGGCGTCGTGCGCGTTGAGGTAGGCCAGCGCCGTGATGCGGCCGGCGGCGCGCCGCCACGCGCCCTGCAGCAGCTTGGCGGCCGAGCCCCAGTCCCACACGCCGAAGTTGTCCTTGCTGGCCACGCACACGTGCTGCTCGTAGGGGTGGAACAGCACGGCGGCGGGCGGCAGCGGGCAGCGCGAGTGGAACGCCGTCGTCTCCAGCCGCGACACGCGCAGCCCGCGCAGCGCTGCAACACAACGGCACTCATCATGTTCAGCCAGCACTAGTACCTCGGGCGTCGGCGCGCAGGCTGGAGTTGCGGGCGTAGCGCCAGCAGCGCTCGTGGTGCTACAAACAGCTGGCTGTGTGCGAGTACCTCGGGCGTCGGGGCGCAGGCTGGAGTTGCGGGCGTAGCGCCAGCAGCGCTCGTGGTGCTACAAACAGCTGGCTGTGTGCGAGTACCTCGGGCGTCGGCGCGCAGACTGGAGTTGCGGGCGTAGCGCCAGCAGCGCTCGTGGTGCTACAAACAGCTGGCTGTGTGCGAGTACCTCGGGCGTCGGGGCGCAGGCTGGAGTTGCGGGCGTAGCGCCAGCAGCGCTCGTGGTGCTACAAACAGCTGGCTGTGTGCGAGTACCTCGGGCGTCGGCGCGCAGACTGGAGTTGCGGGCGTAGCGCCAGCAGCGCTCGTGGTGCTACAAACAGCTGGCTGTGTGCGAGTACCTCGGGCGTCGGCGCGCAGGCTGGAGTTGCGGGCGTAGCGCCAGCAGCGCTCGTGGTGCTACAAACAGCTGGCTGTGTGCGAGTACCTCGGGCGTCGGCGCGCAGACTGGAGTTGCGGGCGTAGCGCCAGCAGCGCTCGTGGTGCTACAAACAGCTGGCTGTGTGCGCGTACCTCGGGCGTCGGCGCGCAGGCTGGAGTTGCGGGCGTAGCGCCAGCAGCGCTCGTGGTGCGCGCGACTCTCGGTGTCGGGCGCCGCCAGCCCCTCGGGGCGCGCGAACATGCTGGACGCCCACTCCACCAGCTGCGTGTGCACGATCGGCTTCTTCGCCTCCTTCGGCTGACCTGCGACCGACGACTCGGCTTAGCACAGCACTGCTTCAAATTTGTAAGCGCGAGTAGCGCAAATATTGGTGAACAGCATTTTGATTAGGAGTTACGTCTGAGGTATATTTGTGATTTTATGGCTCATACATTAATTACATGTATTTTACGTAAAATGTTTGTTGTTATTTACTATTTCATGTCAAGTTAGTAGGTAGTTGAACAAAATAAATGTCTTAATCTGGACAGATAGTTGTGTTTTGCTGCTGGGCGCCAAAATACGTGGCGTGTAAAGTCCTCACACGCCACGTCGCCACGTAGTTTGGCGCCCAACCTTGCTTTGTTTCAACCTGAATTTGAAGTTCGGCAACAGCGGCAAGCGTCGCGCATTCAATTTGAAATGACAGGCCTTGCCTCGACCGGTTCCCACAGATCGCGCGAACCTGGCCGCTGCCGCTAAAAGTTAACCTCGGCGGACACTTACTAGAGGTGGAGGAGGTGGAGGCGCGCTCGCGGCCGGGCTCGCGCTCGCGGCCGGGCTCGCGGCCGGGCTCGCGGCCGGGCTCGCGGCCGGGCTCGCGGCCGGGCTCGCGGCCGGGCTCGCGGCCGGGCTCGCGCTCGCCGGCCTCGCCCTCCGACGCGGCGTGCGCCAGCCCCGCCTTGCCGCGCCGCCCGCTCGCTGCGGACAACAACACGTCACTCCGCATTCTCACCGCTACGGACCTATGCTATTCCTACAAGCGCTGGATACATAGAAAAAACGTAAGACGAGGACGGTACGCAGACATACTTATGTCTCCGCCGAGTCTTTTTCATACAAAATGTTTAGAAGCATTGCGACGCAAAACATACAGAAAAGGCAGGGCGCAGACACGACGCTTACTCGTCTGCGACTGGTCTGCGCCCTATTGTAAAATATACAGAACGGACGAGGCACGGGCGCGAGCGGACGGGCGAGAGGAAGGGTGAAACGGGGTTGCGGGCGGGGTGAGGCGCGGGCGCCGGGACTCACACGTCGCTGTCACATCACCCAACCGAGCGCCGAGCGTCACGTCTGTGCCCCTAAACATCTAAGCATTAGTGTACATGGTATCAGTGACACGACTCACTCATGTTGGGCAGCGTGCGCGTGTGCTCCTGCAGCGGCGAGGGCCGGGTGTTGGGCGAGGGCGGCAGCGACGAGCTGTTGCCGCCGCTGCTGCTCGCGCGCGCCGACACCTCCACCTCGCGGCCCACGTTGTCCACCTGCCGAGACAACAGTAACGAATTCGCGGATTCGATTCTAGATAAATATTCAACCTGATTTGAATTGTTTGTATGTATACATTTTATTAGCAAAAAAATATTGTTAATTTTTGTCTCAAAAAAAAGGGGGAAGGTGTAGTGTATGTACAACGTACATCTACGTAATGCGACGACACACGACGTTACACAATTTTGATAAATAAAGCATTTATTTAATTTATCTCATATCTCTTAGTACATCTACTTGTTGACGCATCAAATCAGCTGGCGCGGGCCTGCCGCGGGGAACGAGGCGCGGGAGGCGCGACCGCCGCCGGCGGGCACCAGTCTTCGTACAGATCCACGACGACGCACGCGCATACACATTCCCCGTATTTATGTAAACCATTTTTTTTATCGCAATAATTACGAGTTCACACAGTCTCCGGATTTTTTATTCAGCCGCCCATATCGTCGAACCTTAGTATAACGTCACACGACTTCGATAAATAAAGTTCTGTTTCAATTATTATCTTATAATTTCAATGTCATGTGACGAACGTCTACGCAGTGAAAAGCCTGTATATACTATGGAAAACCTACAATAAAGGAGTTCCGTTCAGTCTTCACTACTGTTGGGAAACCAGCACAAACAGTGTTTCATATAAACAACCCCCGTTGTGCCTTCCACCATACTGTCAAGCTTGATATTTAAGACACGGATTTTATATATATCGCGGAGTGAGTTCACAAATTGAATAAGCACCATTTTCTTAGAAATATACAACATAGTCCACAACATGGTACATGTTTTTGAATAAAACTTTATGGTCGACGCCGTCAAACGCTTCAGAAAAATCAGATTAGAGATGTGTCTGTGAAGGTAGTCAGATATACCTGGTTGGAGATGTGGTTGATGATGTCCTGCGCCATCTGCGAGATCTGCGGGTGCGGCTCGCGCGCCATCGCGCACAGCGCGTGCCACAGCTTCATGTACACCGACCCGAACCCTGCCGATGATAGCTTTTACATGACACGCGTGTTCGCATGACACGCGCCACTCGCGTTGTGCTTGCCTTACATTTATGACCAACTCCCACACGCACCGCATCCGCGTTGCGTACGCTTTGCGCCCTCTTATACTAGTGACTGGACTATATACAGTCAATACAACATTAACCAAAACGCGGGCGCAAGGCACACGCGTGGAGGATGCAGCACGCGTGTTGGGTGAGCGTGGGGTTCGCAAATGCAATTTGAGACCTATTATAGGTTATAAGACTCAAATAACAAAGTACAAATTTCAAAGCTAGTCAGATGCTGTGTTGTTGCGCTTGGCGAGCACGTGTCGTGTGAACGCGGTCTTAAGCTCATGATATCACCCTCATTCGATCGTAAGAGTTATAGCACAAGGGCGTAACATTGACCAGAAGCTGCAAGGACTAACAAAGGTCATGTTTAGATAAATTTGATTTAAAAAAAAAACCGCACAAAATCACATATTTCTTCTGTTTTATTTCGTAACATTTGTGCTGTGTTCCTAATTGTTACATCCTGTTAAGATCTCAGCTTATAGCGTCCGCCAACTCACCGATGCTGGGCAGCTGCAGCGCGTGCGTCGCGTGCCGTGGCGCCGGCGGCGGCGCGCGGCCGGCCGGCGCCAGCGCGTCCTGCGCCACCGGCACCGGCGGCGAGCTGCCCGCGCCCGCCACGCTGCGCACACACCACACATTACTTGGGAGGCCTTATCCAAAGGGCTGTTTGTTCAAATTTAAGAAGAACCCTCGAGAGACATTTTACGGAATATAGTACTTTATGTAACTTTTCAGTAATAACAGTACTTGTAAACCGGATATCGAGTTTCGTAATAAAATCAAGAGTATTCTAAGGCCCAATTTCGAACTAGTTGCAAACAATACTTTATCTACGTATAGGTTCAGAAACTGTAAACCTTTTCATACTTCATTCTGCCACGTAGAGTATTTCGGGTAATGATACCAATACATACCTACATTGTCATCACTTTTTGGTTCTCAGTGATAGCATTTACTGTTTGTTAAAATAAATAAAATAAACTACTTACTTGGCAATGGCGGCAAGTTCAACTCGTGACAATAATTTTTCAAAAACCAATCAAAATTAATTTACGTAATACAATATGTTCCGACTTTCATAGCAATGACTCGACAAATAGTGACAAATAATGAAATTTCCATAATATTAACAATTTGAGTAATTTAAGGGATGAAATTCGAAAAAATATTGTACGGGTTTCACTTTAGCTAGCAAAGTACTACATTTCATGTTTCTATGTTGAAAGTTTACAAACTTTCATTAAATCTTATTTCAACCCACCCAGGGGATGAATTTCCCAAAATCTTACATTTAAAAAAAACTTGTGGGCAAAATGTCAGGTCTCTAGTCCTTGTTGTCTCGGCTGAGTGTTGATATGTCAATCAACAATTCATTTTATATCTACAATATATTAATACAACCCCGCCAGATCAATAAGACGATACACGGAGTCCAGTGCCCCCTTTTTAGGGTTCCGTAGTAAACTAGAAACCCTTATAGTTTCGCCATGTCTGTCTGTCTGTCTGTCCGTCCACGGTTTTACTCAGAGACTATAAGTACTAGAAAGCTGTAATTTGGTATGGGTATGTATATTAATCATGGCAAAAAGTGGTAGAAAAAGGTTTTTAGGGTATCTCCCATACAAGTAAAGTGGGGGAGTATTTTTTTTTCTCAACTTACCCATCGTGTGGGATATCGTTAAAAATATTTGAAAAATATTGTGAGGTTGAGGACACAATTTTTCGATTTAGGGATCCGTTTCCGAAATATTTGGTTTTAAAGTGAAAATTTTTGCTAGACGTAAGTGTCCCCCCCCCTCTATTTGCTAAACGGTTATATATGGATACGTGAAAAAAATTACAGCACTAGTATATATACTGAAGTTGAAAGGAAAACTATCAGAGCTGAGTACTAAGTACAAACTAAAAAGTTATAGTCAACCAACTTATAAAATTTACTGGAAAATGTAAAATTTCATACAATTTTCCTTGTTAGATGTTTTTGGTCGTTAAACTGTGAGGTGCGAGTGTGAACTCAAAGTTGTCATTCACAACTACGGAACCCTACACTGCGCGTGGCCCGACATGCACTTGGCCCGTTTTAAATAAATCATGTGAAAGAAAACGAAGTCATAATTTAGATTTTTGATTAAGGAGGCCCTAGGAAACTCTTCAATCTATTTTATGAACTACTGTTTACAGTTTAAAGTGAAAATGAAGCGTTTTTGTTAAAAACTGCCACTTCTGGTGGAAATGCAAAACAGTGAGAAAATAAAGCTTTATTTTTGAAAGCAGTAGTTCAAAAAATAGTTTGAAGGGTTTTTAGGGCCCCTTAGATCAATGATGTCTCCGATTTCGTTCGAATGATTTATTTAAAATGGTGGCAGCACTTGACCCCGTGTATAGTCTAAAAGAAGTGACTCACCCCGTCAATGTGGACAAATTTTCTTATGAAATTCGGTATACTTCAGCCGGCTGGGAAAATTAGTATGAAAATGTTAAAATTGTTTTCGAATTTCCAGCATTAGTCCCATAGAAAAAATCATACGGACGGGCTCTTAGTCCCATATTGACGTTAAAAATTCCAGAGACAGTTATATCCGGATAAACCGCTATTTCTAAGTACTGATAATTTTTTTATGTCTTCCACTCCAGACGTAGTGGGCAATCCCCAACAAAACACGCAAATAACCCGTCTACACACAGTCCTTAGCTAACATAAAATAGTTATGTAAATGAGGACAGCTAGCCAATTGTTTAGTGCTAGTGCAGTGGGTAGTAGGGCTGCGCTCACTGGTTGGTGCTGCGGCGCGTGCGCTCCTGCATGTAGGCGGCGATGAAGTGCTGCTCGAAGATCAGCACCGGCCACTGCAGCGCTGCAACCACCACGCTCTTATTTATATTACTTCTTATGAAAACAGTACATTGTGATGCAAGTACGGTAAGCTGGATATTAAAGCTGAGGTGTTTATAGGCACGAGGCGAAGACGAGTGCTTTTTATAAACCGGCGACTATAATAGACAGCTTACGCATCATACAAAGTTTTGCAATACATTTGCGATTACCAAAAACTAAAACAAAATTGCAATTCAGGAGATAACAAATTCACAAAAGTAAAGAATTTTGTAAAAATACATTTATTTATAATGATAAGGGGCATTTATTCAGGTTTATGTTTTACAAAAAATGTAAAACATAAACCTGAACATGCTGAACATGAAAACTCTTTGTATTGCACGGGTTCAATGAAAAAGTTTAAATTTTGAATCTGTGGCATTAGGCTACTGCACAGTTGTGATAGGTGTAAAGTACATAAATACAACGTACCGATCAAAGTTTCAATGTCTAAAGAACCGTATTATTGAAAAAGCTGTTATGGTTAGAGAAAATGTTTCAACATATTATAATTCTCTTTCTCCAAATAAGACACTGACGTCATTGATATTTTGGATATTTATGCATTCACAATCCTATTTTTATCTATTAAGAATACTTTTATACATTTATTCAATTAAGAAATAATATATGGAAAGAATTACAACTTCATTGTAAAATGAGTTAAATGATACAAGACTTGTAATAGTGGGGTAGCTATGTTAGGTTTGTTTTTCGTATGTGTAAGTGGTCAACACTCTTGTCAGATTTTTCAAGCTGCCTTAAGGCATCTGACATAGCTTAACGACTGCCATCAACGATGGCAGCCGGGACCAACGGCTTATCGTGTCTTCCGAAGGACGGAGGAGCTCGAGATATTTTTATGCCACTTGCGGTCACCCATCCAAGTAGGGACTGCACCAAGGGTTGCTTAACATACGTAAGCGCTCATAGAGCTCACACCCACTGGACCATCGGGCTCCTCGCTATGTTAGGTGAAGCGAGCAAATGGATATAAAGGGAATGGGATATGGTGGAGAAATTTGTCGTGTAAATTATGAAACATGGTGGCCTTATTTGAAATAAAATGAAATACATTTATTTGCAGGCAAACACGGTAGAGAATACATTTTATAATAATTTACAAATTTACCTACTTAGCGTCATACAATTGAGAAATGTTCTTCGAGGGCACTACATGACTTTCTGGCAGATGGTTATATATCTTTGTTGCCATATTATAACTATTAGTTTGAAACAATTGCGTCGTATGGGATAATGTAGCCAAACGATTTGGGTATCTTAATACAGTAGATATGGTATTTTATTAAATAAATGTAGGTTTTTTTTCACAAATATACATATGTCCAAAATATACCTACATAGAAATTAATGTCAACAATTTTAAAATTTTAAATAATGGCCTGCAGCTATCTATAGGTCTAGCGCCACATGGAGCTCTCACACATTTCTTTTGGATAAGAAAAACTTCGTTAACATTCACTGAATTTCCCCAAATGATAGGTCCATAGCGTAGTGCTGAACAAACATAGCCATGGTAGGCGAGAAGTGCTGTTTCTTGTCCACAAGTATTCCTTAACCAATAAAGAGCATAAAAAAATCGGTTTGTTTTTTGGCATATGGCGTCAATGTGCTCTTTCCATGACAAGTGTGTATCAATCACGATACCCAAGAACTGAGTCGATACACACTCTGCGCTTTGTTTGCTATCATGCGCTATGGAGAGTAGGGTGTCCCGAAAAAAACTTTTTTTTGATTTTCGCTACTCAAGACCAATAAAAAGTTGCGTTATGTGTTGTAGATTACCGTAAAAATAATTAAAAAAATATAAAAATATATCTTGAGGGCTCAACCAGCAATTTTTTTTTCAAAAAATCACATAAGTGGCCTTCCACTTCATGTCGTCTTGTCTAATTTTTTTACATTATTCCCACTTTATTTCTTTATTTTATTGATAGCAGCACCCTAAGTTATCATTTGCAGGCAATAATAGAATGTTTTCAGTCAGTTAATAGATTTGATCGAACTTGCAAAATTCATGTTTCGACATATTTTTGTTACATTTTCTACTTCTACGGTGAAGCAGTTTGTCTCACTTCTATTATGGTTTTATTTGCTATATGATGTTACTATGTACTTCCTTGTAATAAAATAAGTGATTGTTAAATTTTTAATTTTTATACAACTAAGTAGGCAACATACAATAATGGATTCAAGAAAAAAGGAGTTACCTGTGTTGGGACCATGTTAAAAATTTGGCGATCGCTATCTACCAGATTTAAGAGACTTTATCAAAATCATTTTGATGAAAATAAATTAAAACTACAGAAGAATGGCCAATTTCCTTCCAACTTCGATAACTTGACACGATTTGGCCCAAAGCTTCGATTTCCATCGTTTATCTACAAGTTACCTAGTTGCTGAAATCATATTATTTCGACATACCTGTTTATATATTATAATTGATACGAAATTAAAAAAAATTACGACTACGAAAGCAAAGTGCTTTTTGGAATCCTCAAAGAAACAAGCTTTTCAATATTGCTACTTGTAAGTGCACTTCATTTTATATTTGTCCCTGCATAAAACCTAATAAAATTCCTATTCTGAAACAGTCGTTTTACTAAACAAAGAAACTGATAGGAAATTGGCAATAAGTGATATAGATGCAAAAAATGACAAGAATTTCAAAGACAGATCAAAGACAAAAAAAAATTACGTGGATAGAGCTCACATGTTATCAAAGAAAACAAACTTGGAGCAGTGCGCGAGTTGCTGCCTCGGCCGCAGTCGCCTACAGCAAAGCTTTCTTCGAATAGTGACAAGCAAGCTTGTAAATGATTTTCATAGCTATTTAATTGAATTGCAACACTTCAGCGCAGCCAATAGTAGCTATGTGTGTGATGTGATCGATATGATCTACCAACGCTGTGATCAACGCGATCTGCGGCAGCGGTCGCTTTGGCGGTCTTTGCTGACGTAGAATTGGTCTCTTTCAAAGATAATTGTCTTGTTATTGACAAGAAAAAATAAATAAAAAACAGAGCAGCAGATATATTGATGCAATTGTACAAAAATAATATATCAGTTAAATGTTATTTCACAATAGAGACCATGTACGATAACTTGCATTTCGCAAAATATTAAAGGCCAGAGAAACAGAAAAGAGCAACTCTCGCAGTGTATTTACAGCACTAAAGTTTAATTTGCTTGTAGGAGATTACATTGATTAGAAGTGAATAAAAAAAAATAAAAAAAAACCCTTAATTGAATTGAGACGAACTGCCTTACCGTAGAAGCAGAAAATGTAACAAATATATGTCAGAATATGAATTTTGCAAGTGCGATCAAATCCAATTACTGACTAAAAATATTCTATTGTTGCCTGCAAATGATAAATTAGGGTGCAGCTATAAATAAAATAAAGTGGGAAAAATTTAAATAAATTAGGAAAGACGATATGAACTGGAAGGCTACATAAGTGATTTTAAAAAAAATAAAATTGCTGGTAGAGCCCTCAAGATATATTTTTATATTTTTTTTATTATTTTTACAGTAATCTACAACAAATAACGCAACTTTTGAATAGTCTTGAGTAGCGAAAATAAAAAAAAAGTTTTTTTCGGGGCACCCTAATGGAGAGATTCATAGGTCTACCATTTTTGTTAAAATATTGCAAATATGTAATTTTTGATAGATTTACACATAGATTATTACGTTCTAGCCTATGTACTGTACTACTTATGGTGTTATTATTAATTTCTGTTTCATAATTACAATTAATTTTTTTGTTAACAACAATAGATAAGTCGTCAGCAAAAAGTGAACATGGATAAGGTGTGACTTTTGCCAATTCAATATAAAGGATGAACAAAAGAGGACCCAGCACACTTCCTTGGGGTACGCTTACTTTATTGACAGTTATCGAAGAGCGGAATGCAGTAAACTCTAATTCATCATTATAGTAACTTATTTCTAAACACTGCGTTCTTCCAACTAGGTAATCAGCAATCAAGTCATGGGCTTTTCCTTGAATCCCATAAATTTCTAGTTTCGCTAGTTGAATTCTATGACAGGCGAAATCGCAAGCGCGTGTCATGTCAAACATCAAGGAGGTAACTGGAACTCTTCTATCCATACAGGAAGCTATTTCTTTTACAAATGAAAAGCAAGCTGACGTTGTAGACCTTCCCCTCTGAAAGCCATGTTGCTCAGGCCTTATAACTTTAAATTTGTCAATAAATGATATCAATCGTGCATGTATCACATTTTCCCAGATCGTTGATACAATTTGTATTAAATTAATAGGACGATAATTATTCATATCACCCTTGCCACCTTTTTTATATACCGGCTTTACAATAGAATGCTTAAAGCTTGGGGGGAATATATCGCTTTCTAGAAAAAGATTCATCAAATAAACTAGTAGGAGAGCTCATTAGCGCGAGCCTTTATAGATTTCATCATATCCTGTTGAGTTTGTATCTTTTAAGGATTTTATTATTTTATATATTTCATCGCCGTCAGTTGGGTTTAGATAAATGGATTGAGTCATTCTTTTTTAATAATCTATGGTTTGTTTTTATTTTTGCGTCATAGTTTTGACGGGTTAAGTCAATAAAATGTTTGTTAAACTCGTTAGAGATTTCGTCCGAATTATTTATTTTTTGGTCTTTTATTTTTAACTATTTATTTAAAAATAAAAGGAGTTTAAAAGTTTTTAGTAGTTTAAATACTCATTTAAAATTTGTAAGAGAGTTGAAGTTAGGGATGATACGTGAGTACACGACGGCGATGATACGTGAACTGATTTTTGCTATAAAATGTAAAATGCACGCGGCGCGTAGAATAGCTTAATCAACAAATTCTAACAATGCGAGGTTCGGACCGAACACTGTCGTTGAAATCATGCCCGCGTGGCGTTTTTCCCATATTCTTTAATTTAATAAAACTAACTCAATTAATCCATGGTGATGAGACACTTTGTACAATGGTTGTGTATATTACGAGATAGAATGTTAAACCACCCGCCCTAGGTGTGTGTAGTCTAGCTACATAGCGTAGTGCCTGACAGGCAGCCACGAGTGAGTCTCGTGCTTCAACTTTGAGAGCTCTGAATGAATGTGGAGTGCGATCAGAATCAGAAAATTTGTTTGCGTACAAGATGGTACATAATATGTTGTTGAAATAAATAAATACAGTCTTGCATATTTTACCAATAGTGGTATGCAAATATACAAGCGTTAATTTGAAATTATAGTCTAGTAATTAAATTATCATAATACAAATCAATATTAAATGAAATAGATTGATGAGATTGGACGTTGGTTAAGGAATTTAAAATGTGACGAGCGCTCTGGATGCTACCTGGTTCAAAGAATTTCCATAGCAATACAAAGCGGAAATGCAACTAGCATTAGGGGTATCTTTGAACCGGGTACTATTCGGGGTAGAATTTTTGATTTGTGTGTGTTTATTTTTTTGACATGTATTGTTTTTGATTAGTGAATAAAAATTATGCGTTTTAAAAAATGAAATAGAAAATGAATACCGAAAAAATAAAAAATACGTGTGGGTCACCTGCGAGGATCTCAGCGCGCACGTGGTGCGAGCAGTCCTTGGCCAGGCGCGCGGCCAGCGCCACGGCCACCTGCTGGTCCAGCGCGTTGGCGTGGTCCGAGCGCGCGCGCGCGCCGCCCGCGCCGCCCGCCGCCACGAACGCGCCCAGCGCGTGCGCCGCCGCCGCCCTGCGCCCACGCCCGCCATAAATCACTTCTTTATATCTCTCACGCACAAGCGGCTCCATAAGAGCCCTGAGCGCGAAAATTTGATGAGAATATTCGACATGAATAATACAATGTAATTTGCAAAAGCTTTTATTAAGATCAATTTGTACTTTTATGTAAAATATTATCCCTGCAATATGTATAATACAGATATTATAATATCATTACTTTTATTAGTGATTCATTGATTGCATGTGAGCAGGTACCTAAGTATCGACACAGGTATCGATAACACGTTCGGGTGCATTGCACACGCCTATCCTAATTGACGTTTATGGCCCTACGACTCAGTTTTTTTTTTTTTTATTCGGATCGCTAACTGGTTGAACAACATACAAGTAAAATACACATACAAATCAGATCACACAAGTTGCCAGCCTACTAAGAGTGAACACAGTTCAGTTCATAACTTGAAGACTATAGTTGTGGTAAAGCCACGCTACCGGCTAAATTCACTTCTGCTAGTAACATGAATGGGCGTGTGGTTCCGAGCAGAGTAAAATAGGACCACTCTAAGTCTCTCCGTGAATCTCGTAGAAGTCGATTAAGAAAACACAACCTAAACAAAGCTTTAAACATCAAAGAGACCTCTCCAACCCGTCTGGCCAGCGTGGAGAGTGTAGGCCAAATCCTCTGACTGCCCTGGCTAATATATGCCTCTGGTAGTGCAGAGAGGGTCGTACGCCTGCAGTGGAGACTAACAGACCTGTTGATGATGAACGGGCCAGCTCGTCCGGGGAAGTACCACACTCTCGTAGAAAATCGACGTTCGAGTAGTAGTTTTACCGCTTCTATGCTTCGTTCGGTGAGTGAGAAAGCCGGAGGCCCATCCCCCTCTCCCCCTCTTGGGTTAAGGGGAAAATAAAGGCCGGCAACGCTCTTGTAACACCCCTGGAGTTGCAGTTGTCTATGGATAGCAGTGATCACTTACCATCAGGTGATCCGCATGCTCGTTTCCGTCCTTTGACATAAAAAAACAAGCCAATATAAACTTGCCGGTCGATGAGTTGCTTGTGTTATCGTTGTGTTGTTATCTTTAACACGAGTTATCTCTTCTTTGTTACGAGTTAATGTCCTGAGCCTATGACATACCAAGTCCATTTGTGCATAAACATTTATATTTCTTGATAAATTAGTTTCTGTACTTATAGAATTTTGGATGCCTGAATTACGCCAGTGAATCTTTACACGAATTTCTCAAGAATTACAAATTTCATTCATCGATAAATTTATTTTAGTATAGTCAACATTTATTTATTGACACTTTTCCGCTTGGGAAATGCACACGACCAAAAACAATATTCCACTTAATAGTAACTAAAACCAAAATTTGTAGTAAAACCTAATTTTGGTTAGCCAGATTTAGTGGAAATTTCACCTCGGTGGCAACACTGCATGTTACGGCGTGCAAACTGCGCGCGTTGACGCGAGCAGAGGCGTTTCCACTGTCTTGCCATGCCATACCATGCCAATAGGAGATAATACTGCAATGTTCTCCTGCCAGAGGGCAGCATTAGCGGAGACAGTAAACAAATGTTTGACTTTGACAAGTATTGTCTTCATTTTACATGTGAATACGCAGCACAAATGCATTTTTACATTTGAATACTTTAATGAGTGTCGCGGGCTCGCGGGCTCGCGTGCGTACCTGAGCTCGGGGCGCCGGGCCTGCAGCGCGGGGCCCAGTTTCTCGTGCGCCAGGTCGCGCACGCCGGCCCAGCGCGCCGCGTCGAAGCCGCGCCACAGCCGCGCCACGCCCACGCACAGCCACTGCTGCAGCAGCGCCGCCTCCGCGCCGCGCTCGCGCTCCAGCGCGCCCAGCTGCTCCAGGCACACCGACATCATGCTGCCCTGCAGCGCCGCCTCCTGCCCGGCCGGGAACTGGTGCACGATGCCCGCCAGCACGTACGCCGCCAGCGTGCGGTGCCGCGTCTGCGGACGACAGGCGGTCAGACTGGGCCGGCAGCGCGCGCGCGCAGAGCGGCTATACTTACGTCCACGGCGGGGTCCTGCAGCACGCCCAGGAAGTACTTGTGGCCCTTCGCGTTCACCAAGTCCACTTGGCAGGTCTACGACGAAACACGATTTCATATTAGAAAACAACAGATGAAAGAATATAATAAAATGTGATGTCATTTTTAGTATCTATTGTTATAGTGGCAAGCATTAATACATCATCGGTAAAATTTCAACTGTCTAGCTATCACGATTCATACAGTCAGTCGGGCGATAGATACAGTGAAGTCTTAATAATAGGGTCTCGTTCATACCCTTTGAGTACGGAACCCAAAAAGAACCCTCCAGAATTGTAACTTCGACGCTTAAACATCAGTCATGTGCCGCCAAAAAATCCATCCCTTTATGACATACGTCGACGCAAGCCTGTGAGCCTGTGATACGACTACACCGCTTACAGGTTACTTAAATGTATGCTACGGCTAAAAGTTTCTGACACTCACGGGATCGACGGCCATGATCTTGGCCCAGATGTAGACCATGGAGGCGCGCAGGTCGGGCGCGGAGGCCTGCAGCAGCTTGAGCATGTAGGGGAAGATGCCCACGGCCAGCACGGCGCGCACGGCCCACGCGCCCAGCGCCAGGAAGCGGCACAGGATCTGCAGCGCGCGCACGCGGTGCAGCGTGCTCAGCAGCACCTGCAGCACCATCGGCAGCTGCTCCGGCGGAGGCCGCGACGGGCACCCTGCACACACACACACACTACACTGCAGCACCATCGGCAGCTGCTCCGGCGGAGGCCGCGACGGGCACCCTGCACACACACACACACTACACTGCAGCACCATCGGCAGCTGCTCCGGCGGAGGCCGCGACGGGCACCCTGCACACACACACACACACTACACTGCAGCACCATCGGCAGCTGCTCCGGCGGCGGCCGCGACGGGCACCCTGCACACACACACACACTACACTGCAGCACCATCGGCAGCTGCTCCGGCGGAGGCCGCGACGGGCACCCTGCACACACACACACACACTACACTGCAGCACCATCGGCAGCTGCTCCGGCGGAGGCCGCGACGGGCACCCTGCACACACACACACACTACACTGCAGCACCATCGGCAGCTGCTCCGGCGGCGGCCGCGACGGGCACCCTGCACACACACACACACTACACTGCAGCACCATCGGCAGCTGCTCCGGCGGCGGCCGCGACGGGCACCCTGCACACACACACACTACACTGCGGCGCGACGGGCACCCTGCACACACATATACTATACACTGCAGCACCATTTATGGACAACCCCTAGAAGGTTGTGTACAGTAACAGAGCAGAAAATAAGAGTAACACTGACACTTGCCGAGGTCCAGCCAGACTTGGAAGGCGGTGAGCTGGTCGCGGAAGAAGGGCGAGTGGCGGTAGTCCACGGGCTCGGCCAGCAGCTGCGGCAGCTGCGCCAGCGCCAGGTCCAGCGTGTGCTCCCACGCCGCCCACAGCGCGTGCCGCGCCAGCGACGGCAGCGCCGGCTGCGACACCGGCGTGCAGTTGTACGACCTGCACAACACCACACCGCACTCACTCTCGCATCACTACTTGCCAACAACTGAGTACAGTGGGTCTAAAATGGCCACTTTGCACGAATCATAATATGATTCACATATGAATTACAATGCGCGCGGCAAAATGGCTACTTTTTGACGATTCATAAAATGATTCATAAGCAATTCTATTTTGGCAATTCATCTATTTGACAGTTTTCTATGGAAATTGGTAAAATGGCTCACATTATATGAATTCCTTTCACGGTATTTTCTGTCAAATAGCAGAATCATAAAAAGTTACTCTAGAACAACATTTTTCAATTCATCTCGAATGTATTTGGAAAATATATGTGATATTCGTTTGTATAAGACGTTGTGAATACTATTTTGGACAAAAACATGTAATGCAGAGTGTGTATAGGTGCTGGGTAAATGAAATTATGTTGTAAATGATTTGTTTACGTTTCCTAACCTAACCTAATGAATGCTTGTACCAAATTTGTTTTATAACTTTTTATTAATATTATGAAAAAGTGAGAGGATTTTACGAGTAAAGTACGCATTTTAAGTGTTTTCCCGAAAATTTTATACTTATAGAAGGAAAGTTATTATAAATAAAAATATTGATGATATATGTACGAGGAGTGTATTTTTTTATTAAGTAAAATATATAGGTAATTAATAATTTAGCTATACCTTTCAAAACGAAGCAAACATAATAAGGTACCTCTTTTGGGAAATAAATAAAATACGACTCGTAAAATTAGATACCTAAACGAAAGGTGAAAACCTTTGAAAAAATTTGTTGTATAGTAGGCCAAACATCAAGTTTAACATTGCATTACGAAAAACGACTTTATTGTCAAAATAAAAATTGTTACATTTGATTGAATGCGCACTGTACAATCATTAGTTCCAATTTTGTTCACCAGAGAAGTTTAGTGGCTAGTTGCCGTTCTAAAAAACATTTATCTGATTTTCGTTTTAAGCGCATATATTTCACAATTACCTAATATCTAATAAGTGTATTTTAATGTAATGTGTATATATTATAGCTTATTTTATTTAAGTAAATGATTTTTATAATTATAAAACCTATTTCAAAACATTATCGATGAGTTACGGTTTTTATTTTTTAATGCGGTAACATTGACCCCAATATGATTCAGAATATGAATTGAATTGTAGGTGAATTGGCAGATTTTGTGACCATTTTACCAATATTAGAGGAATTGCTAAAATATCCGTTTGCTATTGGCTGATGAGTACGCGCCATGCTGCGTCTCGGCCATTCTCGGCAGGCGTACAAGTATTGTGAGCGAGATAGCAATAGTTAGCTACTGCTTTTGGATTTAAAATCTTATGTTGTAGCAATAAGTTCGTTATTTCACTAATGTTCTCATTCGGGCCGAGTCGGCGGTCGGTTGCGCTATTCTGCGCCATCGAACAATGAAGATATAACTTATAAACGTGATACTACTGTACCACCCCTCGTATGGCGGCGGCCATATTGGTTCATAGGTCACACGTGGCAGGGGGAGTGGGGAAAATTTTCAAAATTTTCCGCGCGTACTTGTATACATTAAAATAAATTTAGTTTTGTATGAAACCTCGGTAAGTGTTCTACAATTTTGTTATCTACCTCGTGTGTCATACAGTGCCAGGCGCAACTTCAGGAACAAAAGACAGACAGGGCGGCAAGCGGCAGTAAAACCAAGTACGGTCACACATCATCATCATCAGCCTATACTCGTACTGGACATGGGCCTCCCAATTGCACGCCATCAAGATCTATCTTCGGTCAATATGTAGTTAAAAATTTTATTAATCTTAAGATAATTTTAATATCATTTGGCGAACCTCAATTTACATTGCAATTGGTTTTCAATGTTATATTATTGTTGACGTCAATAATTTCAATGATACCGATCTTATCAGACCGGTACTAGTTGGAAGAGCTGTTCTAGATGCTAGGATTTCGATGGTGGCGCTAATTGACCTCATTGATTTTCACTTGACTGATTCATACATTTCTAATGCAATGATGGTTTCTGAAATACATGGCGGAAGCACCAAGGCGTCCGGCCAGGTAACTATTGTGGTGAAGTGTATTGGCAGGAACTTGTAAACTTTTTATTTATTTCTTTTTAAACTTTTTTTTTCACAGTTTGAGCTAGTCCCAAAGTAAGTTCGAGACTTGTGTTATGGGATGCTAACTCAACGATACTATAATTTATAACAAATACATATATAGATAAACATCCAAAACTCAGGTCAATCTGAAAAAGATTATTTTCCATCTTGACCTGACCGGTGATCGAACCCGGGACCATCCACGCAACACCTAGTGAGACTTGTGTTACCTCATGATGCGGTCGGCCAGCAGGAAGTTGCGGCAGAGGCTGGCGGTGAGCAGGTCGGCGCGGAACAGCTGCTGGAACAGCTCGGCCGGCAGCGAGCTCCACGCGATGGTGTCGGTGATGGCCGTGAAGATCCAGTTCAGCTCGCCCAGCATCGTGCGCCGATCCGTCACCTGCCCGGGGATTCTGCGAACGTAACACTTCTACTGGCGCACCGAAACAGACAAACTGATTCATGTAACAGCGTAATGCTTAATTTCAATTGTATATCAATTTACTTCGGGAACAGTTGGTAATATCTTAGGCATTTAAATGTAGCAAAACTACTGTCGATCGAAACAAACAAGTATAACGAGTAATAGCAGACCACAAATAGGCATGAATCCTAAAACAAATCTTTTAAAATAATTAGTCTGTCTGTTAGATTATCGAAAGATATTTGCTAAACATATTTTTTTTTAATCTTCAAAAAAATTCATAGAGATAATGCGCATTAAAGTGTAGGAGTGGGGGAATGACGCAACATGTCGGTAAAAAGTGTATCGGACAGTGACGTCACACATAAATTTATTGGGCTATATCTTTATCAATTGTTGATTGTAAAAAGGGAAAAATACGTGTCCAATATTTTTCAATAATCTACAAGACGGAGAAATTGTTTAAAAAGGAATTTTATTTAGGAGACAAGCCAATGACAAGTTGTACAGGTGATGAAATAGATAAGATACCGGCACTCACTTGTCGATGAGGTCGACGAGGTCGTGCTGCGCGACGCGCGTGCGCTCGCGCAACACGAACCACTTCATGGCCATCTTCACAGGCGTCGTCAGGCACGCCGTGAACAGGTCGGCCGGCAGCTCGGGGTTCATGGGCAGGCTCTGGCCGGCCGCGCACGCCGCCAGCTGGATGCAGTTGCGGTACGACACCGCCGCGCTCCCCGCGCCCCCCGCACCCGCGCCCGCCTGCACACAACGCCACTGTTATAACACGGCATAGTCCTCACGTTATCAACCGAGTCGTAGGGCCATAAACTTCAATCGGGATAGGCATGTGCAATGCACCCGGACGTGTTATACGTGCGATACCTGTGTCAATATTTAGCTACCTGCGTACATGCAATCGATGAATCACTAATAAAAGTAATGATATTATAATATCAGTATTATACATATTGTAGGAATATATTTTATACTTCACCTACTCAGAAAGTGTCTCATTGCTCGTTCATAAACGGATTAGAAAGTTCGTGATTTCTCCCCCATAATTATGCGGCGGGAAAAGTTATATGGAATTCCATTCCTGTCGGGAGGGAGGAATGTTATATGAAAATCCATTCCTCCCTGGTAGCGTTCTTTTGTTTTTTGACAGCGAAATCACAAACGTCAAATCACAAAAAGTTTTTTTTTTATCAAATCATTAGAGATCTTTTTTTTGTACTCGATTTCCAATGAAAGGAGGAGGGCAATCTTTTTCATGGCATGATGAAAAAAAAAACAAGCGCGGCATCATTGATCTGTTTATTCTGTGGCGGCAATAGTTTCGTGGAAATCGGTTTGTTTTGATAAATTTTGTTTTTAACTGAATTGGTAATTTAACAGTACACTTTCAATAACTCAAATATTGTTCCAAAATCTGATGTAGTAGTGTCAATGAAATGACAATGTGTTAGTGAAAGAGACGATTTATAATGATGATGCCGAATAAAATACAGCGCAAGATGTCATAAAGAACTTACTTCCTGAAAAGTCTTGAGACAAGTACAACAAAACTTACTTTGATTTATATTGTGAAATAGTAGCTAATATGCACAATCGCTCTTAGAAAACATCCTACTATCATATTTTAGAAACAAAGCTTCCTGGAAAAACGTTACTATATGTTTAAGTCATTCTAACAATTGTAATATAAATTTTTATTAAAGAAATAGTGTCTTACATTTTGTTTGTTTTATATTTTCCTCGTAGGTGTAGTATAAAGCACTATGTAGCACTCGAGAGAAAGCTCTATTTCTGTTCTCGATGTACAATGTACTATTACATAAAAGCACTAATTAATCAAAGCTTTTGCAAATTACATTGTTTATTCATGTTGAATATTTCCCTTATCGATATGCACTTTTATTTGATTTACGCACATCACTAAGCGGCTCCATAAGACCGCTAAGTGCGAGTGAGATAGATATAAAGAAATGATTTATGGCCCGACGACTCAGTTGTTAACGCGCTGACTATAGTATAGCCCCTTTATAGTGAAGAGCGTAGGGTATTACAAAATAATAAAGTTCCGCTCGAAGTGGGCCCGGCCACCAATCTCGTGAGAAGTGAGGCGAACTTCAAGCGGCTAGCAGAATTTGCGCACCGGTGTCATAGATACCGGAGCAGCCTCGAACGAGGCATTACTTAGAAACCAAGACGGGTAGAAGAAGACGGGATAGAGGAAGATTAGGTTCCAAGACGGGTGGAAGAAAGCCTTCCTAAAATGCTTCTTCCAGAAGATCTACGAAGACGAAGAAGCGGCCGCTCGAATCGGCCGGCAGCCGAGCTCAACGAAAAGTATGTGTTGTCCGTGCTCTCTTACGAAGCTAAAGAAACGGGGACATCTTTTCGAGTTAAAATAATTTGTCGATCGTTTCGGGCTCTATAACCGAAAGGTTGGTGAGCTCATGGGTGGTGGAGTGGAGAGTTACTCTCCGGGGACGAAAAGTTAGTAGCTCCGCCTGCCGCCCGCACCCCTAGGCTCATCTCGAAGGAGAGATATACACACCTCGAACTCGCGCTCGTGCTGCTCGGCGAACTGCTTGAAGTTGTCGACGATGACGCCGGCGTTGGAGCAGTCGTACACGTACAGCGACGGCGCGCCCATCCACGTCTGCAGGTCGTACATGGACAGCGGGATGTACTGCGTGTATGCCTGCGGACAATATTGTGTTACATAGAGTGTCAGTTAAACTGTAAGCGGCTGTTCATAAAATAGTTTGAAGGGTTACCTAAGGTTACACATAGCAACATTTTAAATAAACTCTCCTCAAATGACACAACCGGAGTCCCTCAGATGGCGTAAGTTTTTGTTCTGTTCATTTAGTATTTTTGACTGAAATGGATAGAGGGACACTAAGTATAATAGAAAGCAAAAAATGTTTTTTAGAATTTCTTGTCTTTCTGTATGTATGATCACGATTATCTCCGGAAGTATTGGACGGATTCGAATGAAACATTTTTGCTATATAGCTATTAAGCCTGGGCAACATATAGGGTAGAAATTATTTTTTTGTAAAATGGAACACTTGATGCAGCACTATAAGAAATATAAAAGTGGAGCGTTAGCAAAAGTTGTTAAGCCTGATTAGCATTTTTGTTGAGGTATAAAAAATCTAAGATTTGGAACACTTCATGCAGAAACATAATGGTCCAGGTGAATTATAAGAAATATAAAATTGACGCCTTAGCAAAAGTTACTCAACCTGATGAGCATTTTTGGTTAAGGTATTTAAATTGAAGATTTAGAACACCTGACATAGAACCATAGTGGTCCAGGTAAACTATAGAAAATATAAAATTGACGCTGTAGCAAAAGTTGTTCAGCCTGATTAGTATTTTTTGTTGAGGTATAAAAATGGAAGATTAAGAACATGTGATCTTTCAGCCAAAAGTCGGAGCACTAGGGCAGACGAGATTAATTCCTTTTAAAAAAAATATTAGTGTTTCAGAGCATAACAAACCCGAAAAATTCTTGGTTATGTGAACGCGGCATATTGATATAGGTATATTAATACGCCGAAATCATAATTTCACGCGAGCGAAGTCGCGGGCATCAGCTAGTATATAATGTATACATTACACCTTTTAAGGCCAGCCTTCATACGCGCTCATCCTTGCTTGTGAGCTGCTAGCAACACTCACCCTGTTAAACACCCATATCTCGCCCTGCGCGGTGGGCTTGGGCACGCCGTGGCCGTTGTAGTGGAACAGCACCCGCTCATCCTTGGCGTTGCGCCGCAAAGAGCAGCACAGCTTCTTGACCTGTTCGCACATTATTACATTAGCTCCTGTGTCCTCTTAATCACTACAGGGATCTTGGTCACTGTTGACCCAAACTTTCTACGAGGCATTTCATGTTATTATATATCTATTTAAATTAGACGGTTTAGCTATAAATGTTCTTCACACTGTGCCATAAGTGAGAAGGTTATATAGAAGGTTCAAATATTCTCGAAAAGCATAGCCTTGATTTTTGTGTCAGTTCACAGTTGGTCAAAAAGTAGTCGGCGGGAGGGCGAGGGCGGATTACCGGCGGCGCCAAGGCCGCGCGCGCCCTAATTAACTAATTTATGCTAATTCGTGGCCGGCCACTGTGTCTGTTTTCATTCTCAGCTATTTTTACCTAGTTTTGCAAATAGAATACCGTAGCTAGACAATTTTTTTTACCAAAAGACACCCGAAGCACGACTGGGGAAGAATTTCGAGATTGTTGAATGGCAAAAATCCCCAAATTTTCTCCCCAGTCGTAGATCACCTGCAGTATACCATCGACTACTTTGAAAAACTATTTTTAACACTTACTTTGAAATAATTCTTTTTAACAAAAAAGTAAAACCGACTTCAACCCTATATGTAATTGTACAAACTGGAACTTAAAATTAGGTTTTAATTGGGTGTGGTAGTTCAATCAAAATAGAGGAACAAAGTCGTCATCAACTTGTCTTGATTCGCGAAAGAATTAAACAGAAATTAAATTAAACCAAACGGCATACTTGTTTTTTGGTTTTTGTTGATTTTTTCTTAAAGCACAGGATACATTTCGAAAAAAAAACCACCTTTGAAGTTCAGTCACAAATAAGTTTAAACCGAACGGCATACTCTTACAATTTTTTTTGGGTTTTTGTTTATTTTTTCAAAAAGTATTCAATACATTGGGACAAAATTTTTATAGGACCATCTCCGGAGCATTATCTATCGACCAAAAAAAGAATCACTAAAATCGATCCATAACTGACTGAGTAATCGCGTACCATACAGCCGAATTGAGAACCTCCTCCTTTTTTGAAATCGGTAAAATACTAACATACAAACAACAGGTCTTTATTGTAAATGAAGCCTAAGGCCATAAGACTCTAAGGCCAAATTATGGCGTGTTAGTGGGTTTATAGCTGGTAAAATGAAATCAAAATACTGATGAGTTGTTAACATCTGTTATCGACTTGATTCCTTGGATTTACCCTCGGCCGCGTTTTACGGTCTCAGCGCGGAAAGAGAACCGACAACGAGTACAGTGGTCCACATAGGAAAAGTATACTATCCCCATACTATTGGTACTATACTTTTCTACTGCACCTACATACCCAAAGACTTCTATATAAACTGAAGTAGACATGTAACTCCAAGACCTACTCCAAGAAAAATACATTTAAAAGCAATCGTGTCACGTGGACGGCGTCTTCACAGTACAGTTTTGGTGTGAACTAAAGCGCGACGGTGTTAATTAGCTCCCTTTGAACGCTTCTCAATTTGGTACGTACGGCTCGTGTTCCCCAGTTTGTATAGAAGTGTTAGCACGTACCTCGTCGCTGGTGGGGTCCAGCGACTGCTTGTAGCGCGCGCGCGGCTGCCAGCGCTCGTACTGCGACTGCAGCGAGTGCCCGATGCTCTCCAGGGCCTTGCTCGGGGACAGGGAGTTTGGATCTAAGCCGAAAATTTAACATTTACATAACGTTGATAAATTAACTTGCGAATTACATACTATAATGTGTATTTGCTTACTGTGACCACAGAATAGATCATGGCTAAATGTTTATTACTATTTATGTTACCTTTAATAAATTCGGCAAAATCTGTAGGTATTTACTGTGTAATCAATCTTTCCTGTGGAAGCATACCTCTTCCACCACAACAACAGGAAGGTGGTTATTTTAGATAGTAATAATGACAATGAAAAAAAAAGAACAAAATGTCACTCCATAATAAATTAATTGACATTTTGCACAATTGGATGATGCATAATATCATCCATTCAGTTGTGAAATATGTAAATTTATTATTCGTAATGCATTGAAGATTAAGATTCTTTTTAGCTATTACACATATAAGAGGTGAAATAAATTTCACCACGCATGCTGAAGTCGCGTGGCGGCCCGCCGCCGGGCGCGTGACTCACCGTCTGTCGGGACACCGCAGACTATGAGGTCGATCTTAGTTGCAATCCACACATTTAGGCTCTTAATCGCGACCTAGATTCTGACAAGTCGCCAATTTATCGGCTGATATTGTAAAAATACTAGAAGCACAACCATTTCAAATTATGTTATCACGAAAGGGACTTTGAAGTGCTTTTCAAAACACGGCACGATTAGCCCGCAATATGAGGGCTGCTTTATATCACATATCATAGAGGGGATATACTAAGAGTACAGTAGGGGTATTTACTAACTCGGATGACAGGTGTCGATGCCTATCAATCTAGAATTTACTGTTACAATGCGGGTTTTGCTTGCTCAAACTTTTTATTTGAAATACAATATATATTTCATGCATCATAGTAAAAAAGTGATGGTGAAGATTTTGAAACAAAATCATTTATTTTTAAACATACTGTATAGGGAAATTGCATAAGTGTGAGTACTGTGAACGAACGTGCCAGCTTTTGATAACCGACCTGCCGGCCTATTTACTAACTCGGATGACAGGTGTCGATGCCTATCAATCAAGAATTTAGTGTTACAATGCGGTTTTTGTATTTCAAATAAAAAGTTCGAGCAAGCAAAACCCGCATTGTAACAGTAAATTCTAGCTGTATATATAAACAGTAGCAAAAGCAAAACAATAATTATCCCCTTCACACTCATAAGATAGACTGCGCGAGGGAGAGACGGGCAGACTTTTCATGATGCGCATGCAGTGCGACGTCACGCCGCGCGCTTATGCACAGACACTGCACAACCGCAATGTGTAAATGTGTTGAACGTGCCAGCTTTCGATAACCGACCTGCCGGCCTATTTACTAACTCGGATGACAGGTGTCGATGCCTATCAATCAAGAATTTAGTGTTACAATGCGGTTTTTGTATTTCAAATAAAAAGTTCGAGCAAGCAAAACCCGCATTGTAACAGTAAATTCTAGCTGTATATATAAACAGTAGCAAAAGCAAAACAATAATTATCCCCTTCACACTCATAAGATAGACTGCGCGAGGGAGAGACGGGCAGACTTTTCATGATGCGCATGCAGTGCGACGTCACGCCGCGCGCTTATGCACAGACACTACACAACCGCAATGTGTAAATGTGTTGAACGTGCCAGCTTTCGATAACCGACCTGCCGGCCTATTTACTAACTCGGATGACAGGTGTCGATGCCTATCAATCAAGAATTTAGTGTTACAATGCGGTTTTTGTATTTCAAATAAAAAGTTCGAGCAAGCAAAACCCGCATTGTAACAGTAAATTCTAGATTGATAGGCATCGACACCTGTCATCCGAGTTAGTAAATAGGGGGGCTGTAGCATATTTCTCTTTGGCCATGTCACATGGTTCTCTTGACGTCCTTTTATTTGTCAAGTGGCGATAAGAAACTCGTCATGTTCAACCCAGTCTCATTTGGGCCATATGTTTAAGAGGCTTCATCAGCGAAACTAGCGACACCCGTTATTTAATTCTTGTACTCCGAAATAATAACAAATTGAAAAAATCTACGTTAGTACTTCACTAGTAAATTACTTTTAGAATTTTTAGTAGAACTTTTCATCAATATCATCATTTCAGATTGAGAGATCTACTCATGACCGCCAAAAGAGGCCATTTTTGGCGGTAATGAGTAGTTACAGATTGATTTATCAAATGCTAAATAATGAAAAGCAATACAAAAAATACTGCAAGACATTTATTAGTTTTAAATAGATTTTTTCAATTTGATTTTATTAAGTAGTTAAAGAAATAAAACCAGGGGTGGCGCTAGTTGGCGGGTCTATAAAACCAGGGGTGGCGCTAGTTGGCTGGTCTAATGCCTAACAGAATGTTTGAAATGCATTGTAGTTTCGAGGGTGAATGGGAGGCATGCTCACCGATCCAGCACTCGAGACGCGCGCACGGCTGCGTCTTCACCACGTCGGGCGGGTCCACGCCCACGTTGAGGCACAGCACCAACGCCACGCAGTGCGTCTTGTACTGCAACAAAGTTCGGCCTTAGCTCTTACATACATATTACTCTACACGCATTATGAAGATGTCCTGTTTTTGTAATGAAAGTATAGAATGTTCGTATTAGAAGTAAAGGCAAGTATGTTATCCAGTTCAACATCAAAGAGACCTCTCCAACCAGTCTGGCCAGCGTGAAGAGTGTAGGCCAAATCATCTGACTACTCAGGCTAGTATATGGCTCTGGTAGTACAGAGAGGGTTGTGCTCCTGCAGTGGAGACTAGAAAGACCTGATGGTGATGATGATGACATCACTCAATACAATAAGAGTCAACAGCATCTGAGTTTAGTTTATGTTATACGTATGACAGTTTTAAAAACTGTATTTGTGTTTTTTTTATTTCTTTAGTACACTTGATGACTATGCCAGAGGTCCTCCGCTACCTCTAGTATAAAACTTAACTCTTAGTGACATTATACACCTCCATAAGAAGTATATTGATTTTCCTGTAATAAAAGCCAGACGGGTTGGAGAGGTCTCTTTGATGTTAATAAGCTTTGTTTGGCTTGTGTTTCCTTGGTCGCCTTTTACGACATCTACGGGATGACTTGCAGTGATCCTATTCTACTCTGCTGGGAACCACACGGCGTGATGTATGTATGTAAAAGTATTGGGCGACATGTTGTATTTAATTCATCTGGAATCTACTGATTCCCAGGTACTCAAAATGAATAGAATCTCTAAATACCAGTACAGAATCTGTACTATTGGCATTGGTTCCAAGCCTTGGTTATGTATGACAATATATGAGTGATAATTATAGATTTATGTAATACTAGATTTTTTATTCCAAATAGCATTATTTTTGCAGATAAATTATCCTAGGTGAAAGTTGCAAGTGCTGTTTTGAAAATGGTCCATTAGTTTCGGAACCTATACTATTCAAACAAACAATCAAATCTTTTCTCTTTATAATTTTAGTATAGATTTTTAGATGATTAGTTTATATGTATAGATAGTGTACCCCTCCCCACCCCTTAATGACCCCTAGTGCCATTGTTAGCTAGTGGCGGATACAAATTAAGTTGTTACAAAATATGTATAAGGTTTTAAAAAAAGAAATCTAAGGTTAATTGACAGATGCCATTTGTTATCAGTTTTCACTTACCAGTGTCTGAAAAGGTTATCATAATACTTTGCAAGAATGTTGGAGATCGTCTCACCAACAGGCACGATGCCTTCCAACCTCCCGAACAAGCCGATTTCCGAAAAGGCTATAGTACCATAGACCACATCCATATGCTGCGACAGGTTATACAGAAGACCAAAGAGTATAACCAGCCACTATGCTTGGCATTTGTGGACTATGAGAAAGCCTTCGATTCGATTGAAACATGGGCTGTGCTTAAGTCTCTCCAGCGATGCCGTATTGACCATCAGTATATCGAAGTGTTGAGGTGCTTATACAGCAATGCTACAATGTTAGTCCGAGTACAGGAGCAGAGTACGAGGGCTATTTCATTGCAGAGAGGTGTGTAACTGTTCACCGCTGCAATGGAGGACGCCTTCAAGCTCCTGGAATGGGATGGACTTGGCATCAACATCAACAGCGAGTATATCACTCACCTTCGACTTGCTGATGACATTGTCGTCATGGCGGAGTCGCTGGAGGATCTAAGTACCATGCTCAATGACCTCAATGAAGTTTCCCAACAAGTGGGCCTTAAAATGAACATGGACAAGACGAAAATTATGTCGAATGGCCATGTTGCGCCTTCACCAGTTATTGTTGGAAACTTCACCCTTGAACCTATAGAGCAGTACATCTACTTGGGTCAATTGATCCACGTCGGAAACTCCAGTTTCAAGGACGAGGTCTTTCGTCGAATCCGACTCAGCTGGGCAGCATTCGGGAAGCTCCGCAGTGTCTTCTCGTCCAAAATAACTCAGTGCCTTGTCGAAAGTCTTCGACCAATGTGTGTTGCCAGTGATGACTTACGGGTCCAAAACTTGGTCCCTTACTATGGGCCTCATAAGAAAGCTCAAGGTCGCTCAAAGAGCTATGAAGAGGGCCATGCTAGGTGTTTCTCTGCGAGATTGAATCAGAAACGAGGAGATCCGTACAAGAACGAAGGTCACCGACATAGCTCAGCGGTTTAGCTCTTTGAAGTGGCAGTGGGCGGGGCACATAGCGCGAAGAACCGATGGCCGATGGGGCGGAAGGGTTCTCGAATGGCGACCACGTACCGGCAAGCGCAGCATTGGACACCAACCGACCAGGTGGTCAGACGACCTGATAAAGGTCGCAGGAAGGCGTTGGATGCAGGCCGCTTCTAACCGGTCATATTGGAAATCCTTAGGGGAGGCCTATGTCCAGCAGTGGACTTCTTGTGGCTGAGATGATGATGATGATGAATGTTGGAGACTGTAGGTAAACACAGAAATATGTCACATAACAGAACAGTTTTTGCTGGGAGATGGAACTGGGAAGTTAACTTTTGCATTGGTAGCATATTATTAGATAGGTAGACTACTAGAAGTCCATCCCAGTTTTGTTCCTGGTACATACATAGTCTATGGCACTCAGGCTAACATAGCTATTCAACAGTTAAAGAATTTTTGAAATTGATCCAGTAGATCCTAAGACTAGAATGTTTAACCAACC
The DNA here is from genome assembly GCA_963082605.1 of Rhodophaea formosa. Classification (NCBI taxonomy): domain Eukaryota; kingdom Metazoa; phylum Arthropoda; class Insecta; order Lepidoptera; family Pyralidae; genus Rhodophaea; species Rhodophaea formosa. Next base: position 22,560,533 of record OY720213.1, on the reverse strand, counting down.
AAACAAACAAACAAAATCTTCAGCTCTACATATAATATTAGTTTAGATTTTGTGTTGCACTGGTCTGCTGAGGCCTTGCCTGGTAAACTCTCCAAAGACTGCAAAGGAATTGAATTCAGAATAATGTAAGATACCAATTAGAAGCAGCTGTTTACATGTATTTGCTTATTGTTGTGTTTTAGTATATGACCTCAATCACTACAACATATTATAAAACAAAGTCCTCCGCCGCATCTGTCTGTCTGTTCGCGATAAACTCAAAAACTACTCCACGGATTTTAATACGGTTTTCACTATTAGATAGAATGATTCACGAGGAAGGTTTTAAGGTATAATACATGCCCGGCCGCAGCCGGGTAGGGCTGCTAGTTAGTAACTAAACTAACCAACCACTTATTTACATATTAATAAATCGCATTTAATAATATGTAAATAAGTGGTTGGTCAGAAAGGATGTCATAAAAATGGTCAATACTGGGATATCAAAAAATATAAAGTTAACTTATCAAAAACTCTATTAATAACTTAAAATTGCAGGTTACTTGGAAATGTTTATTCAACAAATACTACAAATCATGGATGTAAACAACCAGGGGGCAAGGAATAATTATTAAGCAAGTAAATCAGGTAGTAATTTAGACTACTATTATTTATTTTATTTATTCATAAAATATGGTAAGTTCTTACTTTTTATAGTTGTCTTCTTATAAGTTATCGTTAATGAACAAATAGGCGAACATTCGCGAATCAAGGGTGATACCTGCTCTTACCTAACAGATAACCAGTGAATTTAGAAACATGACTTTGTTTACAACTGAAAATTACGTTGAATGTATTTTTTTTATTCAGTAACTAGTAATAGGCGGGGATGCAGCCTTCGTAGGCCATGTGCGTTTGTTTTCATCGCACCAGAGGCCTGCATTACATACGCAGTTACCCAGTTCAAAGTTTACAGTTCTATATAACGTGCCGTACCTTCTCCTTGACTCTCCACGAGTGCTCCACGCGCTCCGCACCTTTGATAGGCTCAAGATGCCTCGGTTTATTGAAACACAAAGGTAAATCCCAATCATCTACGTCTGAAGAAGTCTCACTGTCACCCTGGTCACTGTTCTCCTCATCTTGAGCCGCGAGATAAGGAGGCATATCTGTCATTTTCACACAACACTTTGTCACGATGTCGTCAATTATTATCGCCTAGCGAACACATACACTTGGAAACAACATTTTTTAAAACCTTAAAGAAACCAACATCATGTGCGCGTCCATTTTTCAACACCACATGGGAATAAACAATAAGATAAGATTACGTTTCGTTTCATCCATAGTTCCATTTCCATCATCAACAAAAAAAATCAATTAAAAAGAATCCTAATAGAAATATAAGACAATATTAATATATAAAATTAATATTGTCTTATAAAAATTAAATAAAATTAAGCAATTTTTTCCAAGTTTGTAACAATGTGGGAACTGGGAATCGAAAACACGTATATATAGTGCGACACGACATGGGGTACTATTATTGAACGTGGAAAAAGTCCAAAAACCTCTCGTTTGCGAACGGCGAAAGGATGATGGCCACAAATGTATGGGGTTTATTTATGTTTGGGGATTCAGGGGGGCTCCAATCGGATAGAATGATACACCGTTCGATAGACAGTTTTGTGAGTTTTATGAATAACTAGCTGTTACCCACGGCTTTGCCCGCGTGATTTATAGCCTATGTCCTTCTCAGTACCCCAACCTATGTGTATGCAAAATTTCATGATGATCGGTTCAGTAGATATGGCGTGAAAGCGTAACAAACAAACTTACTTTTGCATTTATAATATTAGTTGGGAAGTTGGGACTATATGGCGCTTTCTAGTTTTGTTTCTTGACATTTTCATAACCGGAAGTCTTAGAGCGTTTACCCTAAGGAGATGGCATAGCTAAGCGATCCCCTCTGCCGTAGTACCGTTGCCATATGACCATGCACGTTATATAAAACTAGTTCGTCCGCGATCACTGCCCTGCCATTTTGAATCGTGCCGTGTCGCAAACAAGTGCTCTCAAAAAATGGTAAATTGTGTGGTTTCGACATGTAAGAGGCGTTCTGCTACTTCAAATTTGCGAAATCAGGGCGTTTCCTATCACATATAAGTATAAATTACCCATCAACTTGGTTTTATTTAAATGTAATCATCATAATAACTTTTACGTCGTTGCGATAGAAAAATTTTGTGGTACGTTGGTAGCTCAAACGTAGTACAGGGGTCTAGGGATGGGACAGTGTGAATGACTGAAAGATCGATTACGAATATTTTTCATTCATTCATGTTTAGATGACAAGCAACTATAAAAAAGTGTTATGTTTTATATGTTTATTTATTTATATATATAAATTTAAAAATTTAATCAGTTTCATAAATAAGAGGCATAAATTGTTTTTGGCATTTTTCTTATTGATCTAACATCCCCTTGTGTTAGAGTTTCTACTCTGTCAGGGACCACACGGCACGGCTCACGCAAATTATTTGAACTAAATCACTATAATGCCGTTATCCTTCAAACCATCAAATCAGCCCATCAAAATGTACAACATTTCTAATGGGACCAATGCTGGGAACTCGAAAAAAAATCGACATTTCCATACAAAAGTGATTGGCCGGTGCGGCAGTTAGTATTGCAATATAAAAAAAATGAGTTTCCAGCATTGGTCCCATAGAAAAAGTTATATATTTTAATGGGCTGATTTGATGGTTTGAAGGATAACGATGTTTACCCTAATATACTGTATTTAATTCCTCACGCGTCCCTTGAAGGGAGCCGACGACTCTTTCATTCTTATCATTGAGTCGCCCGGAGGTCCTGAGGAGCCCGATAGTCTAGTGGTTATGAGCATTATCAGCGTTTACGTATGCTAAGCAACCCTAAGCACGGTCCCCACTTGAATAAGTGACCACAAGTGGCTTAAAAATATCTCTAGGTCCACCGTGCTTTGGAAGGCACGTCAAGTCATTGTTCCAGGCTGTCTACATTGATGGCAGTCGTTAATTTATGTCAGATGCCTACAGGCAGCTTGAAACATCTGATAGCAGTGTTGGCCACTTACACACTAAAAACCACGGAGCTAAAAACAAATTGAGTCCCTGGCGTCGCGTACACCAGTGGCGCTCTCATAGCATCCCAATATCACGGTGTACCTGAGCGGGGAAGGCGCAACTTTGTTTCTTACATTTTTAAACTCGTGATATCTTTCGAATGGAAAGTCCAAATTGAATAATTCAAATGGTAATATAAAGGTAATAAAACAGTCTTGAATATGAAGCAATTTATTTTGATAAGGATTAATACCAAGGCACACATAAAGAGCTTTTTTTGGCGGCAAAAATTCAATTGAATTTTTTAAATATAAAAACACTTATTGTGACATAAGTATAATAGTTAGACATATGCTATTACGACATTTTTTGTAGATAATGATGTGTTCTCCAAAGTTGTAGTACAATATATTGTTCTATCATCAATAGTTTTCGCAGCGCACGCGTTATAATGAATATTTTAAGTAATTTTTTCACACATTGCTTTACATTATTGAAGATTTAGTAGGGATCCTTTAATTATATGAAAATATAATATAGCGTATGTCACTCGAATATAGTGTAGCTTTCCAACCGTGAAAGAATTTTTAAAATCGGTCCAGTAGTTCAGAGCCTATTCGTTTCAAACAAACAGACAATCAAATCTTTCCTCACATATTAGTTTAGAAATGAAGGTATTTTCTCATTGATTCAGTGTAATCATTTAATGAGTGTCTCACATCACTAGCATTCTTTGTTTGTGTACATCAGGTGATTGAATGAATACACGCTGATTATCGATGTGTGTATTTTTTTGTCACTGTAGTACATCTTTTTTTGGTGTGCGTTTGTAATTATAGAAAGCATTTCTTTGTGCGTAGTTCTCAAAATGCTGTAGTGTGCTATACATGTACACCTCTCCTCCCGCAAAAGATGGCAGAAAAAATAGTTCGGCGTTTCAATATTATAACATCTCCAAAGCCGGAAGTGGTACTTTTTGTATATACAATCGAAAGTATCTTGTATGTATATGCTTCAATATTTTTTGTAATTGTTTTAAACCAGTATTTATTTCTTTATAAACTTTTGAAAAAAGGTCGGAGACGTATGATTTATAAACAAATATCTGTGCCTTATCACTTGTCACTGTCAATCTGACGTAAAATAATGACATTGACAGGACTTCGACAGTCTGAGTTGCCAGATTTGGGAAATTTTACCCGGGAGTCCGTAAATTTTTTAAAGGCCTCTCCCAATGTGAATGATAAATATCGTATCCGTTTTCACCAGTTTTCACTGTTGTTTTTCGATGTAATAATGATTTGGTTTCGCTTATTTCTTACGGGGTAGACAGAGCCTAGGGTCACTGCGACGCGATAGTAGCGCCGTCGCATTCCTATTGTTGCTATTTTTGCGACGGATTTGTCGCAAACGCTTTTGCAACGTATGGAGATCTATGAAGACGCGCGCACTGCTACTCGGCGTCGGCAGTCGCCCGGAAATGTTGCCATTATTATATTAATAATTTTCAATTAATCCTTAGAATTAATCACTCTTACAAGTGCCCGGCAAATAAGTTGAACTAAGTGTGAGTAGGACACCGCAATACATTGCCACTGATTAATATAGGTGTGTCTCACTCACACTTAGTTCAACTTATACGCCGCGTGTTGCCTTACCCTCTCTTACCGTAACATAGCCCACTAGAAGATTCAGGAGTGCTATTTTTGAACGCGTGACTCACTAAAACGGAAGTCGTGCACGACTACAAGTCACACTCGTCTTCCAAGTCAGGGGTACTATTTTTGAACGCGTGCCACTCGTCTTCGAACGATTTCTCCATACAAAAATCGCTCGAAGACGAGTGGCCCGCGTTCAAAAATAGCACTCCAGGAAATGCCATTTTGCCATATTTTTGAAACCATCGCTTGAACTGTAGTGCTGCCAACCTTCAACGAAAAATATTTCATTTATTCTTATTTCACGCAGAATTTTTAATAAACTTTTTTAAGGTTATTATGGATTTTTAAAATGTTTAAGAAGTGTAGCGTCAAACGGAACGTAAAATCATGACATAGGAACTTCAAATGACAGGAAGTGACTTTGACATAAAAGCGTTCGTCGCCTGCGGAAACGAGCGGTCTCAACCGCTCGTTGCAATCACTCGCCAACTAACGATTCAAAAATGCGGCCTTTTGGAAACACTCGCGTCAATCACTCGTTTAGTGAGTCACGCGTTCAAAAATAGCACTCCAGGGGTACTATTTTTGAACGCGTGCCACTCGTCTTCGAACGATTTTTCCATACAAAAATCGTTCGAAGACGAGTGGCACGCGTTCAAAAATGGCACTCCAGATTCAGTTTATTGCAAGTCACAAGTTAAAGGTTGTTACATAGAGATAAGTACATGTGACGCCCTGCAAGGGCACAGCAAACATGAGGGCAGCTAGTTGCCTTTTTACTTACAAATTACTTAATTTTTTACATTTTACAATACACTGTTTAAAACATAATATTAATTTTAAACAAAACAACAAAACAGAAATTAAAGTGAAATTGTAACAAAATTATCATTAAAAAATTCAGATATTTTGTAATTACATTTATTTATGAGGAGCTTTTGTAGATTTTTTGCGAATAGAGAGTATTTTTTTATATTTTTTATGTACTGAGGGATATGGTTATATATTTTTATAGCCAAATGATGGGGGCTAGGAAGTGGTAATTAAAACATGTTGAAGTATATTATTTGTATCCTACACCTACTTTTGTAACTTACACTTTATGCAATCTATCATATCTTTCATGTTGAAAAACAAAGTAATCTTTGATGGCGAAAAATATTATACAGGTTTTTGGCTAATCAAAGCTTGCTTCTACGGAATCTGACTGGCACTTGACCAATTTTTTATGCCTCACTCATGGACCTAGGAATAATATGGACCCGGCATTAGACACATCAAAAGTGAAGCATAACTAACGTCACATCAAGTCACATGTGTGCAGCATGTATTTGACATTTGGGAAATTCGACCGGGGAAAAGTGTAGGGATTTTTGTGCTGATGTGTGCGTTCGCTAGTGTCGCGACACGAGTGTAGGGATTTTTATGTGCGTCACTGTTACATTTTCCAAGGGCATATCCTGATTATTCTTAGATCCATGGCCTCACTAGACAACCATCAGGTGATCTTATAACCAAACTAGAACATAATGTTTTCTTATGTTTTCGCGATTGTTACACATTTAAATAAAATTATTTTAATACGGTTTTTATCGCGAATACAGTCTACCTGCGACCACGAACACTGTAAAGTGCTCGAAACGTTAGGTGTATAAATAATGTAATAAACGCGATAAAAACCGTATTAAAATAATTTTATTTAAACAAACTAGAACAGATAAATAGCAGATAATCTTTTTATAAGAAATATTACAGCATAAAAATATATCATCTGATATGTAAGATTATCTGCTTCAAAGGGCACGCTAAGCCGTCGGTCCTAATCGATGTCTTTGACGTTACAAAAAACCATGTCAGAGGCCTATAAGGCGGTTCAAAAAACTTCACTTCCACGGTGCTTCCACGCTGGTCTGGAAGAAAAGAAAAAACGTAGAATGTACCAGCTGAATTTCTTCCCGTGCAGATCGTAAAAGCCAATCGAGGGAATGGGCGTCAAGAATCATGTCAATAGGGGGTGCGGCTAGCACCCTATGACTATTTTGATTCCGTTCTCACCTACAAGCCCACCAACATGCTTAACGTGGCCTTGAGGTTTTACAGTTCTGGGCTCTGTTTATCACGGGAAAACGACGTGATAGTATGTATGTATGTTAAAAAATCTGACAGGGCACGTCGGGTCATTCTTTGATTCAAGAACCCTCAAAATTACGAAGAACTTCCTTGTGCCACGTAGTTCGTAAGTCAGTCATGGGAATGAGCGAAAACTCGTCGATTATTACAGGCACCATTCAGCCATGTCAGCCATTGAGAAAATAGTTTCGGTGTTTTTCTTTTGGCTCATCTCATGTGTTGAGAATAGAATATATCTGATATATTCCAGACACTCAGAAAAAGAATAGAAAGTAGTTCATATTAAATAGTCGATGTTTTTATTTATAAATAGGTACATAGATAGGCTATTATATATAATAAACTAAAAACAGGGAAATAAACCAAAAGCCACTTCATTACAAAAGCACCAAAGTTATCATGTAAATCTCAATAATTAGTCCATTGCCAATAAATACATAGGTCATTAATAATTATCGCTAGTTACATGGAAAAATATGGTTTAGATAATATTATGTACAGATCCTACCAGCAAGCTAGCAGACATTGAGCTTGTGGGACGTCACATGCGCACTGCACTGCACACCGCACAGTGGTTTGTCTCTGCGCCCTCGGGCAGGCATTCTATGTGGAAGGAATGTCTACAATTATACACCTTTAGATTAGAGGCATTTGACAAGTCTTTTATGATTATACGCCCTTGACACACACTGCACAGAAAATCGTCAGTCACTGATATCCCCCTCCTCTGGCCAATGATAAGTTTTTCATGTATTTCAAAGAAGTTTCTCAGTGTAATTACTTTGCAGGCCTCTTGCACAGATAGCTGGAGCCTGTAATCACACATCATCTTCGCTAGAGAGTCCTTTAAGTCTTTAATTTCACAACCCGACCTTATGTTCTGTATTAACATGCGAGGGTCAACATAGTTCCCTATTCTCTTCAAGAGCAGCGTGACATACTCAGGTTTGTCCACAGTCTGCTTGATGAGGTCTGTCCAGAGCTCCTTGTCATTGTGCTCCTGGCAGAAAGTGATGGCTTGTTTAATATCATGCAGTTGTTCAATAATAATCTGCAGAGCTTCCCGTGTGTTGCCAATTCTCCCAAGAAGAAACACCATTTCTGGATAAAACTCATTGCTTTGGCACACATCTAAAGCTTCTTGGATGGGGTAGCTGTCACTGCATTTGAGGAATGGCAGCAGCTTCTCTTTGTCATACTTGGCGTACAGCCTGACCAGCTTGCCGTGGTACCTGCCATTGGGCTCCTTTTTGCTGTAAGCATGGAGATACTGGAATAGCAGGTAGTCATGTTTCTCCAACTGCTTCTCCACTACTTCAACTGGGATTTTGATTTCTAGAAGAAGTGATATAGCTTCATTGCAGTCTAGCGTCATCAAGTCTAATATCTTGTCATGGATCACATTGTACATTTTATACTCTGTGATAAGTTTGAAAACATCTTTATGCTGTAGCTTGAGGTATGTGTCGAGGGCTTTGTTGTATTTTCTTTGGTAGCAATATAGCATAGCTAAGGCCTCTAGGTAAATGTTTTTGTCCACTTCAGTGGTGAGCAAGTGACCCAGCACCTCGTTAATGATGACTCCCGTGTTGTACAGCTTATGGGGCCACTCCTTCACCAGCTTTAGGAACCCTTGAGGATCCACCTTGAGGTACTCATAAAATATAAGTTCATAGATGTGTGGGCTCAAGCACTGCTCTGGATTTCTAGGCACATAAGGGCTGATAGCTCTGAGTTGATTGACTTCAGCAAATTTCACAATCTGGTTTTCCCACAACACTTTCTCATTCTTACAGATGCGAGCACACAGGATGGCTGCTTCCTCATACAGGTGCTCCGACAACAAGTGGTCTAGATACTGGACACCTACCACTACCAGTGAGTGCTTGGAGGTCTTTCCTCCAACCTCCTCCAGCACAGCCATAGCCTTCTCGAAGCGGCTGTGCTCTGTGAGCCATGTGATTCTCTCATCAATATCATATGGACTAGCTACAACTATGTCTTTAGGAGAAACTATAAAAAATCTGTTTTCCTCTATGAGCATATCTAGATAATAGTCATTGCAAGAATATTCTTCATATCCTCGAATGTTGAGGCAGTCAGTGGACACTTCACAGAACTCACAGTCTTTGTAGTCAGCCACAGTCAGCACGGGCCTCTGAGCCTTGCCTGTTTCAGGATCACATTCCTTTGGCACACCTAGCAACACCAATTGATCATCCAGAGGTCCAAGGCCACTGATATAATAGTCTGTTTGGAAAGTATATACAGGATCCACTAAGTACTCAGTGACATCTCGGGTCTGTAACTCTATTTGGCTGCGCTTTCTTATAATGCAAATCCTAATAGTGTCAACCCAGCCAATCATCAGGGTTTTGGGAGCCGACCACAAGAGATTGCAACGGTAATCTTCTATGGACATGCTGGGACTCTTCTCCCATTGAATGAGGCCTAGGGAGCACCTTGCCAGCAGGTCATAGACCCGTACTCCAACCTCGCTGGCCCAGGCTATGAAACGGTCGTGCCATGCAATGGCTTGCACGTAGCCTTCACACTCAAACAACACTGTGCTGCGTAGTCGGTTCAGGAATGTCTTCTCATACAAGGTGAGCTTATTGTCACCTGAAACAGTATTATCAAATCACTTTTATTAAAATGTAAAGCAGTACTGTCATAGGACCTTCAAAGTATGATAAAGAAAGAATAAAGTCATCAATAACAAAGAGATACTGTTGATTGATCTTTCAATGTGACTGGGATAAATGGACACCACTTTTGAGGACTGTGGCATAAAAATCTTTTTAATTCAGCAACAATTATTTATTGTTTCAAAATGATATCAATTTACAGGAAATCCAACCTTTTCCTGTTATTGAGTCTTCTGCATCCAAAACTTTTAGTATTTTAAATGTTCTGTACTTTGGAAGACACATTGCTGCCTCAAGTGGCTAAAGAATTTCAAAGGTTATATTTTTAATTTCTAAATTTTACCATTTAAAGTGATAAATTGACAAATATCTTCAGAACTAATAATGAGTAAGCATTAGGAATTTGTTAATATGCAAGACACTTGCTCTAGTACTTCATTCTTCAGGAACACTGCTATCAAACACCCTAAACAAAAACTAAAAGAAATCCCTTGGTGGTATTTACTTCAGGGTTCAGGATTCCATTCATGTAAAAAAAATCCACACAGGCAGGGATGTTTCCAGGATGTTATTACTTAATTAATAAGAGGATTTCAGAATATCATTGTAAATGCATTAAAGCACCAATAAAAAAAATAGATAGTACCTGTTAGAAATCTTCTTCCTGAGCCAGATTTAAAGTAGAAGGGATCCAAGGCCACAGATTTGATGACCCTGCCCAGGGTCAAGTGGTGCGCGTTGTCGCTGGAGTAGAGGCCGTGCACGAGTACCTTGCCGTCGTCGGAGCAGCTCGCGATGTAGTCGCCGTTCACGTCCACCGAGATCTTGTTCACTGCTATGGCGTGAGCCTGCAACTCTTTGTCCCTGCCGTCCTGTGAGATTGGCACCGTGTTCCCTTCGTGGTCCAGCAGGTGGATCACCCCCCATTGCGTGCCCAGGCAAATGAACTTCGTGTGCACGCAGATACAGCTCACTGCGTCTTTCTGGAGTATGTTTTGAACATCGTTACCCATTCGATCGTATTTCAACTTTGGCTCCTCATCTGGAGGCAAGCTGTCGCAGCTCTCCAAATTCAGAGCCATGATTGAAGTTTCACAGTATATAACAATACTAAGAAATTACATATTTTATAGATTAATATTTAAAATCCTTCCTTTCCGTGATTCACACACATCCAGCCAAGATTTCGCTTTGTTACAAATTTTCATATGACATTGACAGTGACAGATATAAATTATACTGACACACAGATTGTCAATAATCAGTTTTGTTTTTTTTTGACATGGCAGTTGGCAGACTTCTTGGCAGCCTTGCCTTGGGTTGCCGCAAAGAATATGTATGTTGCCGGTTCCCACTTTTTCTTCTCTTCTTCGGTTTTCTTCTCTTCCTGCTCCCCTATTTATAATTAGTAAATCCTAGATTGATAGGCATCGACACCTGTCATCCGAGTTAGTAAATACGGACTGGTGATGTCCGCCTTGCTGCGTCGTCTATGACTCAGAAAAATCAGCAAATCCACTTGGCGACAATCAATCACGAATCCCCAGTGGATTCGTGCATAATGTTACTTGTCGAGAAAACTCGAAAAAGCGCGGGAAACTTCGACTTACTTGGTACTGCTGGCTAAATATGTACTAAAAAAAAAAGAAATAAATGGGCGCCTAAATCAAATTGTGGCTGTGTGATTGAAAAACTTTATCTTGTGATGCTTGTGAATTACAAGGTGATTTACAAATAAATTATCACAGGTTTTTCGAACTTACCTTTGTTTGTAAAAGATTTTCAATACGTGCTTTTACATAGGATTATATTAATTTATGTTGATTCCTACCTGAAATAAGTCCTTTAACAAATAATCATTAGCTATGGAGAAGAATGAGTTTACTCAACGAAATATATATAAATACAAAAATAATTTGTCACCATTTGGCCAGAAAATATATAATGTTTTACTAAACAATTGGAGTAAAGGTAAGAAGTCCGTCGTTGAACCGCTGTAAATGTAATGTACCATATATGTACCCATAAATTCACATTAAGTAGTTGTAGTAGATGTGTAAATAATATAACACAGACAGACTAACGAAATAAGTAAACAATATTCTTTAATTACAATTACAACCGTTGTCGCCCAGCCACTCCGTGTTTTTTTCTAGCCTGTTGTTGGGGTATTGATTGGGGGTAAATGATTTTATCTTTGTCCCTGCTTGGAAAAGACCTTATTTTCCCACTCTTCTTTTAAGGCAATATCCGGTCAGTATATATATATATATATATATATATATATATATATATATAATATATATATTCATATTTAATTATTTATTTATAGAAAACAACTAACCTAACTAACATTATTATACATTTTAGAAAAGCACTCCAGTCAGAATAGGTACAATAACGGAGGTGATCGACGAAACAGACAGAACAAGTTAAGGTACGTAACGTACCAGTAGCCTACGAATAAAGTTTATCAATGTTTTTAACTTAGGTATAGAGCGCAAACAAAGCATCTATCGCATACCAACATGTCTTAACCACATTGGGCGCCCGGGTGTGAATAAGTATTTTGTAGGCGTCCCTTATCTGCTACTTTGGCGGCACGGCGGTTTGTTGCGCGACTTACAAAGAGGATCCCCCTCGAAGTAAGTCGCGCAAAAAACCAGTTCGAAAAGCGATCCTCGGTATTTCCAGCGCGGAGAGGGGGTAAATTTTCGACCTTTCCGGCGCTCGTGCGCACCTTTTGCACCTACGACAGCTACAGTAATAACTGTAAACATGGATGGTGGGATGGCCGACTAATGCTGGAATCTCGAAAGTAGTGTTTCTTATGTTTTCGCGTTTGTAACTCATTTGAATTGAATTAAATTAGGTCCTTATAATACGGTCTCATTGCGTTTGTCACATTATTTTATACACCTAACGAAACTTTCGAACACTTTAAAGTGTTCATATTCGGTAGACTAAGTTGACATTTGTCTTTAAACACTACCGCCTAAACTTTTATTGAAACGCAGTATATTGGCTCACAATGACTGAACTGAATTGCAGTTTTCTGCTGAGCTTGAGATTATTAAATTGATGACTAAGGTCCCAAGCTGATGGTAACTGCCAACAATCTTGAAATTACTTCCGCTGTCTTTAGGGTTCCGTGTCTAAAGGATAAAAACCGGCCAAGTGCGTGTTGGGCCACGCTCAGTGTAGGGTTCCGTAGTTGCGAATGATAACTTTGAGTTCACACTGTTCACATTCGCACCTCACAGTTTAACGACCAAAAACATCTAACAATGAAAATAAAAAATTTCCAGTACATTTTATAAATTGATTGGCTACTTATAACTTTTTAGTTTGCATTTAGTACTCAGCTCTGATAGTTTTCCTTTGAACTTCTGTATCGATAACCCACACGATGGGTAAGTAGATAAAAAAATTACTCCCCCGCTTTACTTGTACGGGAGCTAACATAAAAAAAATATTTTTTTGAGATTTTTTCTACCCCTTTTTTCTCATGATTAATATACATACCCATACCAAATTACAGCTTTCTAGTACTCATAGTCTCTGAGTAAAACCGAGGACGGACAGACAGACAGACAGACAGACATGGCGAAACTATAAGGGTTCCTTGTTTACTACAGAACCCTAAAAACGGATCCTATCCACGAGACTACACTGTCCGTCTGTCTGTCACAAGGCTGTATCTCATGAACCGTGATAGCTAGACAGTTAAAATAGCTATGGCAGCTTCCCATATACCATTTTAGCTTTGATTATATAATCAAAGCATTTTAGTTAATAATCAAGCTCGTAATTATTGCATCTAGTACCTACACAACTAGATGCAATGCTAGAGGAGGTGCAAACACCCCATCCATCAATCTGTTCAAAACGGCAATCCAGCAAAAATCTAAAAGTTTCTAAAATTTTCAGCAGTCAGGAATGGACGTAGTGCAAGTCCAAACAATTTATAATATTGAAAATATTAATCGGCATTTTTCATCTGTGTTGTTTTTGATCAGGATATTATAAACAAATACTCAGAACTCTTTGTCTTCCATTCCGACTAAAAGAGATACAATTATCCAATTTTGAATAAAAATGTTTGACTTTGACTCTTAACATTCCTCACTGATTGTTATGTTGAGAAATCCAACGCTCCATAATATCGAATGCTGTTGGTACTGATACAAGGTATTAGTCGGAAAATTATCATAGCTATCCTCGACATCCTAGTCCTTACCGTGACTATAAGCCTTAATATCTTTCGCTGCTAGGCGTTTTCCATTGCTCAATCACACCACGTCAAAGTAGAGAAATCCCACTGCCCTGACTGATTATCGTCCTATTTCTATTCTTCCATTTCTTTCCAAAAACCTGGAGCGACTGATTTAAGAACACATCCATTGTATAACTTTTAGTAACTTGCTCAATCCTCTTCAATCCGGTTACCGTCACAGTACTACTGCTATTATCAAGGTTCCTTTGGAATTTAGCTATACTAGAGACCTAGGTGCGAAAACTTCGCGTACGCGTATTGGCTCAGAAGGTGGGTTAGATTATGGTTAGACAGAATATACAAACAAGCGAGCGAGCGACGACCTTGGTGCAAAATAGGACTGGCTTAGACAATAGAAGGTGGGTTGGGCTGTGGCTACTCATCATTATCATCATCAGGTTTCTTTAGTCTCCATTGCAGGAGTATGACCCACTCTGTCCTACCAGAGCCATATATTACCCAGAGCAGTCAGAGGATTTGGCCTACACTCTCCATGATGGCCAGACGGGTTGGATATATGGTTACTCATAGACCGCCAAACGAGGGACCGAGCGACGATCTATGTGCGAAATAAATGAGGACGTAGTTTTGTAGTTCTTATAAAATAATAGACAAATGTCATCTAGTCTACCTGCGAACATGAATACTGTACATAGTTCAGAACGTTACACTTTCTTTGCTCGGCTGAATACTTTTATTTAGGAAATGACTTGATATGCGACTATCACCACAGAATACATAAATTTTCAAATTCATTTATTTGCTATAAAAGTGGTACAAATAGGTGGTAGGTACATAAAACAACTCCTCACTCTTAACCAAAATAAATAAATATATACGGTAAACATCCAAGACCCAATAATAGTACAAGTACTATCACCTAGATTCAAGGACCTATTTTCATGCACCCAAAAAGAATACAATAAGGAATAGAGGAAAAAAAAAACCAACATTTTCTAAGTCAATATTTGCATGTTTTTTTTTTCAGTTTCGATGATTCCTCTACACCGAGAACATTGTTATCCAATCAAAGTTATCAACTAGGCGGTAATAGTAACCGAAAGCTTTATTGTAAGAATAGAGATATAATTATAATCAATGACCACGAGATGGAGAACGTCCCCACCACAACAGAGTTATGTCCAAATGACACAGTTCGAAAGGATAATAAAGAAATATCTAGTGTCTCCGATGCAAGTTTATTTCAGTTTCAACCAGTACAAAATACTACAACAAGCGGACTCACCGCACGGTTACTGCAGTTTAAATCACCACAAAATAATCTTCAAGAAGATGTTTCCCATATTATGGCTTCAGGATTACACCTTTCATCATCAATTCAATATAATGCTGTGAAAAGTAATCCTAGCTTAATTGCTACACAGTTATTTAATCCAATACAAAACGATCCTAAGATACTTAGATCTTATGATACTTCTGCAAAGATTATTAATGAATCGGAACATAATCATCTCACTGAAGAGTACAATAACATTACCTCGGTAGACTTGCTGCAATTCCATTCAAAAGAAAAAAATGACAAAGAAGATAGACACAATATGACTGCGGAGCCAGTTCTCAAACCAGCCAGTGACTATAATGCCAGTGTTATGTCTAAAAGTTTACTACAGTTTCAACCAAAACAAAATGTCGGCAAAGTACATAGATCCAATATTAACCTTGCAATACCAGTTCCGCTTGATTCTGTTCAAGGAACGTCTAAAGAAGATATAATAGATGATGGATATTTAGGGTACTTTGACTACAGTCCTGTAAAGGATAATGTTGAGGAAGATAGTCAAAGCATTTGCACACTTGATATGCTAAGGCCACTTGAGCTTAATAGAAGCATCAAACTTGACAAATCATTTACTAAATTGTGTGATAAAAGTTTAGAAATGTTCTCATTTGAACTCTCTAAGCCTATAGATGGAAACCAAGCCCGCCAGGTGGAGAAGAGTAATGTTGTATGGAACGATATGTTTGATACTGAATTACTGTCAAATGATGTCATTGTGCCTGCTGTTAAAGAGAAAATCGTCGATGAACAGAATGCAGCGGTAAACAATAAGCAATTTAAAATATCTTTTCCCAAAAACAATAAGAAAAAACAGGCAAAGACTGATAAAAATCAAAAAGATGAAAATAAATGCAAGCCTATGAAACGTAAGGAGAATTCGTCAAATAAGAAAGCAAATTTAAAAAAATTAAAAGAGTGTAATAAAAATACAAAGAAAAACATAGTAAGAAAGACAAATTATACAAAAACTGTGAAAAAGTGGCTCGATACTGTGGATCCGAGCAACATAATTGAAACTGGAAATAACCAGGAGAATGAAAATGTAGATTCGAAGAAACTTGTAGAGTCAGTTAGGACTGTGGACAAAACACTGGTTGAATCAGATAAAACTGTAGAAAACATAATAATTGAAGATATTATGATATATAAGAATGCATTCGTACCAAAGAAACAGAAAAAAGATAAGAAAGTAGTACAAGCATGTCTGGCGAATATAGGAGGCGTGATGAAATTTGACAAACCTGAAGTACTTAAAAATGATAGTAAGGATGCGACTTTAGAAACTGCTGCGGAAACTAGCAATGCAACGAACAGGGTTAGTTTGAAGAAAGGCAAGCCTAAGTTTGTTGCACCTCTTAAGTCCCAAATACCTATGAAAGAAATCGAGTATAACGTGGTAGTCGTGGACGAGAACAATTCAAAGGAGTACTTAGCAAAACTACAGAATTTAAATTCTAATGAAATTTATGCAGTTCTTACATATAGGTAATTTTTAAGGGAACTATTATAAATGAAATGATTGTTAAAGTTCGTAACAATCCAAACTTATTTTGATATTATTTCAGCAACGGTTTCTGCCAACTAAACAAACAGTTTACTGAAGACGACTGCATTCCCGACGGTGTCATGCTGCTAATTGGCCATGATTTTTATTACTTTCAAAAGACTGTTGACGTATTTGGGTACGTGTTCATTCGCGTCATCGCGTGGGCTTCAATTATTATATATTGCGCAATCTATTTTACTACTTTTTGGTTGAAATATCCTAAGCGACTGCTGTAATATTTTCAATTCAACATTTTAATATTTTAGGCGTTTATTTTAAAGTTAAATTTGCAAATAAGCAAATTTTACGTATCGTACACTGATTTGACCTATATAACTGGATTAGACCCCAACACCCCAAGCATCTTAATCACAGTCGCTCCTGTGACATTCGACGCGGTGATTCGAAGTCACGGTGGTGTAGTTGGTAACACACTTAGGGCGCAGACCTAAGACTCGTGGGTTCGAATCCTACCTGTGGCGAATTCTTTTTCATCACATATTTTCAATTTTAATATATGTACATCCCGACCCACTTGACGCCGGGATAAACCATAAAAACACTAGTGTAGTCAAGGTGTTTGCGTAATGACGTGGAGGTCGCGGTTCAAATCCCACGGGGAAGCATACTGTGTGAAAGCTGTTTTCTAGTCTGATTCGGGTATTGCAGGCTTGAACCACCTGATTATCCGAAAAGAAAGATGATTTCATGCTTGGGAACCCGAAAGCCTTCTAGCGTTTGTTTAAAACCCGTCCTGGGATAGGATGGTTCTTCGGTTCGGAGAAAAGATGGCAGTCGCCCTTTGTAAAGTAATGTCAACCTCGTCTAATCACCTAAAAACGGACCCTGGGCTCTGAAGCGTTACCACTGATGATGTAACCAGAAAAAAACGCTCGTGTGATGATGATGATGAGGTATAAAAAATGATTGGTATGCTCGATGTGCGAGCTCACTTAGCGTTTACCATGGAGATACGTACTACATACTACCCACATTTTACCAATTCGGAAGCGCCATTTTTCAAACTATTGACCTTGACAAAAAATGGGTTTAGAAACCACATTGTAATTTTTAAAGGGTGCTAATTAAACAAGCTTCTTTTTAATAGCATTATTTGCTTCTTAAAATCTACATTGCCATCTAAATTACTAAGTCAGCCACAACTAACGAGCATCTGAATAATACTATCTTAGCCACTAGTTATTTTATTAGAAAGCCACTTTAAATACAACTCAGCATGGTGGTTATTTTTTAGCATCTTAAAATAATTATTAACATGCATTCAAGCAGTAAGCTTCTAAAATATTCATATACGGCATCAAAAAAGATATTAATTGGCTTCTATTTTTTTTACTTAGCACTGTAAAATATAACTCATCCGCATTATTTAATCGGCAAAATATCTAAAATTGTCAGTAAATAGTAAATTATTATAATAATAAAAGTAAATTAAGAGCCGTGTGGTTCTTTTTATATTAATGTTTGACGGTAAATGAGCCATCTGATGAAAAGTAGTCACCGTCGCCGGATATCTGTAAGACCAGAGGAGGTGCTGATGCGTTGCCGACTCTTAAGATATCTGTAAACACTCCTTTTGAAGGACCCTAAGTCATAGTACGCTGGGAAAACCTCGGGAAGGAGCCCATTCCATAGTCCTGTTTTACGCGTCATCATCATCATCGTATAGATGGTAGAACACACACAGAGAGCCAACGTCTCTCTAGAGACTGAGGGTGTCTTAATCGTCTCTGACTGTGGGAACGTCGGTAAACGACGAACGTCGGTGTGAACGAAGTCAAGACCACACCAGATATGTTTCTTGAAAAATCTAAGTATTTGTGTACAGTAATTTCGGCTATTTTTGTCTCCCCATGGCGAGATGTTGTAAAATTTTGACGCTACCACTTTCCTCTCCCCTAAACCTCACGTGAGATTTTTTTGTGCTAAATTTTGTTGGAAATTCACTTTTTTTAGGTACGCAATAATAAATAGGTGCCAAATACAAAAAATTATATTTTTTATGATACAGACTACGAATATTGAGGTGAAAAATTGAAAAGAAAAGGGATTTGCCTAGACTCTTCTTCTCCCCAGCACCTGAGATTGGGTGAGATTCACCACGAATCCAACCCGAACACCTGACACGAAATTTTCCAGTGGCTATTTTAATGATAAAAGAATTTGAATTTTGAGTTATATGTGTTTGTTGTTCTGTGGTTATAATATATGATGTTGTCTATGGAGGCTTTAATCATATTTTTTGAGGACCTTGTGTTGAAGCGTAAAACGTAAAATAGTGACCAGATGTAAAATCCGTGGCCGAGTTAGTAAATTAGGTGGCATTATATAAATATGAAGGACAAGTCATAATAATTAATGGTCTTTGCTTGATGCTTTCTATAGAATATTTAGTTGGCGTTGTAAAAAAGACAAATTAGTTTATTAGAGGCTAGGTCATCTTCCCGTTGCTTAGTTATAAAATTAGAAGCTTGATCACGTTGCCAATAAATAATTTTGTGGCTTGACTTATAATTTCCCATTTTAAAGACCTTCTATAGACACTCCTTATGTACAGGCATGAAGAGGAACTATTTTTAGTTTCATTATCACATACGGGGAAAATATAAAAATAAAAAGAAACCATGATGCCTCGTTAATTTTTTAGGGTTCCGTAGTATACAAGAAACCCTTATAGTTTCGCCATGTTTGTCTGTCTGTCTGTCCGTCCGCGGTTTAACGCAGAGAGTATAAGTACTAGAAAGCTGTAATTTGGTATTGTATATTAATCATGCCAAAAAAGTGGTAGAAAAAAAAGTTAGAAAAAATTTTTTTTAGGGTAGCTCCCATACAAGTAAAGTGGGAGAGTAGTTTTTTTTTTCTCTATTTACCCATCGTGTGGGGTATCGTTAAATAGGTCTTTAAAAAATATTGTGAGGTTGAGAACACCACTTTTCGATTTAGGGATCCGCTTCCGAAATATTTGGTTTTAAAGTGCGAATTTTTGTTAGTGGTAAGTGTCCCCCCTTAGAGTATAAATATTAGTTATATTGATACTCTAAGGTCCCCCCCTCTATCTGCTAAACGGTTATATATAAATACGTGAATAAAATTACAGAAGTACTATATATACTGAAGTTGAAAGGAAAACTATCAGAGCTGAGTACTAAGTACAAACTAAAACGTTATAGGCAACCAACTTATAAAATGTACTCGAAAATGTAAAATTTCATACAATTTTCATTGTTACATGTTTTATGTGCGAGTGTGAACAGTGTGAACTCAAAGTCGTTATTCGCAACTACGGAACCCTACACTGCGCGTGGCCCGACACGCACTTGGCTGGTTTTAATTGTCTTATTTTTGTAGAAAAATCGTCAAGCGTTTCACAGAATACATACTTATCTACCTACCAAGTTTCAACTGTGGAGTCTCAACAGTTTCGGAATAAAATGGCTGTGACATACGGAGAGAAACAGATAGGCGGCCATGAAGAATCTATAAGGGTCCGGTTTCTTGCCATTCGGCTAAGAAACCCTAAAAATAACGCTCTTTGTGGAACCAACAGCAAAAACAGACTCAGAAGCTGTACATTTTTGATTTAGTTTGGGTCTATATATTTTTGGGTTGCGTCAGGCAGGCAGACGGACTTACAAGCTTTCGCCAAATCATATAATAGCACAGCATAAAATTAAAAGCTGTCGTAATAGCGGATCCCCAGCTCTGAAGCATCACAGCTCAACCGTTAATAATACTCATTGATTAAAAAGCGCGACATAAAAATTATGTTAACGTGTTGTTTCAGCGACGTCATAATAAAGTTCATCGAAAACCACACAGTGGTCTGCTATGACGGAAAGAATATTCTTATTTTCTTCAAACACCATTTTGATATGGAAATGGACGTTTGCATGCACGATGTACAGGTAAAAAATATTTTTTAAACAACATAAGAAACGCACGATCCAAATCCGTATGTCTTGTAAGTTATTCCGCCTCATTTTCGCGTTCTCAAAGCAACTTAAACTTTACTTAGATAGGAGGCAGTTTGCTGGAGCCCGACAGCCCGCCGGACTCATTCGGAGCCCTGCAGAAGCTGACGAGCTCCGCACCACAGTACACCGTGGCGACGTCCTGCCCGCGGCAGAAAGTCGCCTGGTACCTCACGCTGTTAAGGGATTGCGCGGGCAGCTTGAAGAGCAAGCTGGTTGAGAACTCCCTGTGGAGTCTGTTCCAGGATATCGAGATGCCCGTGCTGCCGGTCATCGCTGGTGAGTCTCAGCGCGGATGAAGTAAAATGATACAACAGCTTGCTGGAGCTCGACAGCCCGCCAGACTCGTGCAGGGCATCATGAAGTGCTTCGGAAGTTACATTAAGCCGTTGGTCAAGTCTGTCATTATTGATGGCAGTCATTATAAGCTACGGTAAAGCCGTGTGGTTACCGGCAGAGTAGAAAAGGACCACTTCAAGTCTTCCCGTGGATGTGGTAGAAGGCAACTTAGGAAACAACAGCTAAACAAAGCTTGTCTGGCCAGCGTGGAAAGTGTGGGCTAAATCCTCTGACTGGTCTGGAAGTACGAAGAGGGTTGTGCTCCAGCAGTGGAAACTGGAAAAGAGCTGACGACGACGAAGCTATGTCAGATACCTTTAGGCAGTTTGAATAATCTGATACATGTGTTGGCCGTGTGGTTCCCGGCAGAGTAGAATAGGACCACTCCAAGTCCTCTCGTGGATGTCGTAAAAGGCGACTAAGGGAGCACAAGCTAAAAAAAGCTTTAAAACATCAAAAAAACCTCTTCAACCCGTCTGGCCAGCGTGGAGAGTGTAGGCCAAATCTTCTGACTGCTCTGGCTAATATATGGCTCTGTGCTAGTCAGAGAGGGTCGTGCTCCTGCAGTGGAGACTAAACAAGACCTGATGACGATGACGATGTGTTGGCTACTGACTCACACAAAAAGCAAACAAAATTTAAACTTAAAAGTTTTTAGGGTTTCGTAGTAAACTAGGAACCCTTATAGTTTCGCCATGTCTGTCCTGTCCGTCCGCGTTTTTACTCAGAGACTATAAGTACTGGAAAGCTGTAATTTGGTATGGGCATATATATTATTCATGGCAAAAAAGTGGTTTGTTTTTGTTTGTTTTTCGTATGTGTGAGTGGCCAACACTGGTGTCAGATTTTTCAAGCTGCCTTAAGGCATCTGACATAGCTTAACGACTGCCATCAACGATGACAGCCGGGACCAACGGCTTAACGTGCCTTCCGAAGCACGGAGGAGCTCGAGATATTTTTATGCCACTTGCGGTCACCCATCCAAGTAGGGACTGCACCAGGGGTTGCTTAACATACGTAAGCGCTCATAGAGCTCACACCCACTGGACCATCGGGTAATAAATGAAAAAAAAAATTTTTTTAGGGTAGCTCCCATACAAATAAAGAGGGAGTAATTTTTCACAAAAGGTAACTATATGTCGAATGTTTCTAGAAATGGAGTTCCACGGCATCCTCGTGGACACGGCGTCGCTGCAGCGCATGGAGCGCGTGCTGCAGGCGCGCGTGCAGGCGGCGGCGCGGCGCGCGCGCGCGGCGGCGGGCGGCGCGCTGGCGCTGCGCTCGCGCGCGCAGCTGGCCGCGCTGCTGTACGACCGCCTGCGGCTGCCCGCGCGCGCCAACCTCGCCGTGCGCGCCACGCTCGCGCGCGGCGACCGCTCCACCGACGAGGATATGGTCTCGTTGCTCGTTGCCACCATTCTTTATCTCTTTCTGCTCTCTGCCTACAGGAGATGAAGCTGTTGGTAGGAAGGCCTCGTCAGGACAAGGCTCCTTAAAATAAACAAAAACAGTCAGAAACACACCGATTGCAGTACTTCATTACATGCCGATTTTTAAGATGATTAATTAGAGTGAAAATGATTAATTTGGTATAAATTAAAATAACTGCTTGACTATATACATTACGTTTCCCTGTTCCTCCAGCTGCGCATGTTGGTGCCACTGCACCCGCTGCCCGGGCTCATCCTGGAGTACCGCCGACTGCACAAAGCGCACGCAACCTTCGTGGCCGGCATCCTGCAGCACGTCAAAGACGGAGTCCTCAAACCCACCTGGTACGCTAACTTAGGCCGCAATCACATACATAATTTGGTGGTAGTTTTTTTATGATATAAGACGTCATAGGAGCAAGCGGGTCACCTGATGGTAAATGATCACCGCTGCTACCACTGCTGGACTAGTGCAACACAAGGAGTTTAACGATAGAGTATTGCCGAGCTTTAAAGAAAACATAAGAGTCGTTTTTTGAAGGTTCCAATGTCATATAGATTCGGGAAGGCTGCCGCAGGAAGTTGACTGCACAATTCAGTCGAACGTAGCAGGAAAATATTTTAAAATGTACGGTGGTTGACTGCCATTTATCCAGGTGGTAGGGATGAAACTTCTATTAATGTCGGGTAATACGGTGGTGAAATTTTACGGCAGGTATTAGGTTGAACAACTTCTCGGAACATATCTGTGATAACTGCGATAAAGGATGCACAAGGATGCGATATTCTTACGCAGAACCAGGGGATCGAGATGGCCCATGAGAATGTCGTCGTTGAATATACCTACGGATCGCACGACTTTGAACGCGGTCAAAAGGAAGGAGTTGCTGTTGTGGTGCCCCAGCCCAGAGATGGCAACAGTAGTATTCCATATTTGGTCTTCGTAGAGAAGATCGACCATGTCTTATTGGACCGCTTACTTTATCACTCACCAACCCACCATCTTGACATTTGAAGGGTCCAGACTGCAGCTGCGACGGGTCGCGTGGCCTCCAACAACCCTAACGTGCAAGCCATACCCAAGGTTCCCTTCAGTCTCAGCTCCGATGCCGACGAACCTGGTCAGTACTACATACCTCAGAATGTATAGATCCATACAAATACCCGTGACACAATAGATAAGTGCCTATGGAGTACATTATAAGATATGTTAGCTAGTTAGTAGTGCTACCCAAGTGGCAACATTCAGAGGACAAAACATACAAATACAAAAAAAATAACTAAAAAACATGCACCACCGTGCTTGCGGTGTGTGGCACACACAAACCACATAATGGGCCTCTTTTAGTATAGTACAATCCGGTCACAGTATCTCGAGACCTCGCTGGAATGCGAACCTCCCGCCCCGTTCTCGTGACGTGACGTCATCGACGCCAGGTCTCGAGATAATGTGACCGGGTTGTACATACGAGGCATAATTATGGCACAGTGGCGCGCGAGCCCCGCGGCAAAAACCCGCCAGCTGTGATGTGTCCCTGACTCGCCGGTAAAGTGTGTAGGTAGTGGGTAGAACCACTAGGAGCGTAATGCTTGATAAATAAAGCAAATTTATTTTTATGAGTATCTAGGAAAACTATATAAAAGGCCGTTCTCTGAATCTTGCATAGTTGTTCACTGAGTTGGAATGACATGACGGCACCCGCCAGTAACAGTTTGAATGTGGTGTGCAGAAGAGGCGCTGAACCTGCGGTCGGTGTACGTGGCGCGAGCGGGGCACGTGTTGCTGGCGGCGGACTTCCGGCAAATGGAGTGTCGCGTGTTCGCGCGCGCCGCCGCCGACCGCACGCTGCTGGCCGCGCTCGCCTGCGGACGCGACCTGTTCACCGTGCTGGCGGCGCAGTGGTGAGTTCGCGATCTCTGCTATAGTCTGTCTAGCGCGCTGCTGGCCGCGCTCGCCTGCGGACGCGACCTGTTCACCGTGCTGGCGGCGCAGTGGTGAGTTCGCGATCTCTGCTATAGTCTGTCTAGCGCGCTGCTGGCCGCGCTCGCCTGCGGACGCGACCTGTTCACCGTGCTGGCGGCGCAGTGGTGAGTTCGCGATCTCTGCTATAGTCTGTCTAGCGCGCTGCTGGCCGCGCTCGCCTGCGGACGCGACCTGTTCACCGTGCTGGCGGCGCAGTGGTGAGTTCGCGATCTCTGCTATAGTCTGTCTAGCGCGCTGCTGGCCGCGCTCGCCTGCGGACGCGACCTGTTCACCGTGCTGGCGGCGCAGTGGTGAGTTCGCGATCTCTGCTATAGTCTGTCTAGCGCGCTGCTGGCCGCGCTCGCCTGCGGACGCGACCTGTTCACCGTGCTGGCGGCGCAGTGGTGAGTTCGCGATCTCTGCTATAGTCTGTCTAGCGCGCTGCTGGCCGCGCTCGCCTGCGGACGCGACCTGTTCACCGTGCTGGCGGCGCAGTGGTGAGTTCGCGATCTCTGCTATAGTCTGTCTAGCGCGCTGCTGGCCGCGCTCGCCTGCGGACGCGACCTGTTCACCGTGCTGGCGGCGCAGTGGTGAGTTCGCGATCTCTGCTATAGTCTGTCTAGCGCGCTGCTGGCCGCGCTCGCCTGCGGACGCGACCTGTTCACCGTGCTGGCGGCGCAGTGGTGAGTTCGCGATCTCTGCTATAGTCTGTCTAGCGCGCTGCTGGCCGCGCTCGCCTGCGGACGCGACCTGTTCACCGTGCTGGCGGCGCAGTGGTGAGTTCGCGATCTCTGCTATAGTCTGTCTAGCGCGCTGCTGGCCGCGCTCGCCTGCGGACGCGACCTGTTCACCGTGCTGGCGGCGCAGTGGTGAGTTCGCGATCTCTGCTATAGTCGAAATCAGATATTCTGGAGTCTCTTAAAACAGCTGACGCAAATAAGGGTCCTGGTCCTGATGGCATACCACCTGTATTTTTTAAGATTTGTGCTGTGGAATTGGTTGAGCCCTTATGTCTGATCTTTAATCATTCTCTCACATCTGGGGTATTCCCATCTAAATGGAAGATCGCTAACGTCACACCCGTTCACAAAAAGGGAGATTTAGCAAACGTAGAAAATTTTAGACCAATATCTATGTTATCTTATTTAGGCATGTTGTTTGAATCGTTAGTCCAGAAGCAACTATTTTCTCATCTAAAACCACTTTTTAACGATCAGCAACATGGTTTTTTGCCGGGTCGTTCGACAGCGTCAAACTTGGTGGGTTATGTGGATGATATAACTAAGGCTTTGGAAAATAATGAGGTCCATTCCGTATATACAGACTTTTCTAAGGCGTTTGATGTTGTAAACCATGTCAAACTTATAGAGAAGCTTGCTCATGCTGGAATATGTGGTTCTCTGTTGAGATGGTGCGAATCTTATTTGAAAAATCGCTCACAGTTAGTTGTTGTTCGTGGCTTTAAATCCCAAGCTACAAATGTTCCATCTGGTGTCCCACAGGGCTCACATCTAGGCCCTCTTTTCTTTTTGGTTTTTATAAACGACTTGAGCTCTACATTACGTTCTAAACATAAACTTTTTGCTGACGATTTAAAAGTCTATCGTGAGATAAAGTCAGACCAGGATACGGCATTGCTACAAGATGATCTCAACAGCATCAGTCAATGGTGCCATGAGAACCACATAATTCTAAATGCTGCAAAATGTTTTTTCATAAATTTTTCACGGAAGATGTACTCAAGTAATCCGGTATATTCAATCAATGGAACTCCTCTCCAAGAAGTTGATAATATAAGTGATCTTGGAATTATAATAGACAAAAAGTTAGATTTTAGGGAACACTTTGACAACATAGTAAAGAAGGCTTCGAAATTGTCTGGTTTCGTAATTCGACAAACTAAAGTTTTCAAAGAACCTGAAATTCCTATAATATTGTTTAACTGTTACGTACGAAGTATCCTTGAATATTGCTGCCCTGTTTGGAACCCATCTTACACAGTGCATGTTTCCAGAATTGAAAGCATCCAAAGGAGATTTCTGTATCATTTGACATACTTTAACAATAGGTGTCATGATTTGCCATCTTACCATGCTAGGCTAAAATATTTCAATGTTAACTCGCTTGAACAGCGTCGTATGGCTTTTGACGTAATATATCTTAATAAGATTATTACGGGCAAGATTGATTGTCCTGATCTTCTACATAGGCTTAATTTTTGTGTTCCTAGATCTGGTAGTCGGCTTCATAATCGCATGACTTTCCGATTGCCCCCTTGTCGAACAAATTACCGTAAATGTTCTCCTTTAATTCGCATGTGCGCTCATTGCAACAAAATTTGTCATGACATTGACATCTTCAGTGCATCGACCAAAACTATTAAATGTTCATTATTAACATACTACATAATTCTATTTTTTGTTTGTATTAATTCTCTTGTTGTTTTTAATTTAATATAATATTTAACTTATATGTATTTGTGCGAGCAAAATATTATGTGCATGCTGTGTTCGCTCATAGAAGGTTGTTGCAAATGTTTTATATAAATCTTTATGTACATTTAGTTTAAACTATGTAACAACTAGTTTGCGAACCTAAAAATAAAAAAAAAATCTCTGCTATAGTCTGTCTAGCGCGCTGCTGGCCGCGCTCGCCTGCGGACGCGACCTGTTCACCGTGCTGGCGGCGCAGTGGTGAGTTCGCGATCTCTGCTATAGTCTGTCTAGCGCGCTGCTGGCCGCGCTCGCCTGCGGACGCGACCTGTTCACCGTGCTGGCGGCGCAGTGGTGAGTTCGCGATCTCTGCTATAGTCTGTCTAGCGCGCTGCTGGCCGCGCTCGCCTGCGGACGCGACCTGTTCACCGTGCTGGCGGCGCAGTGGTGAGTTCGCGATCTCTGCTATAGTCTGTCTAGCGCGCTGCTGGCCGCGCTCGCCTGCGGACGCGACCTGTTCACCGTGCTGGCGGCGCAGTGGTGAGTTCGCGATCTCTGCTATAGTCTGTCTAGCGCGCTGCTGGCCGCGCTCGCCTGCGGACGCGACCTGTTCACCGTGCTGGCGGCGCAGTGGTGAGTTCGCGATCTCTGCTATAGTCTGTCTAGCGCGCTGCTGGCCGCGCTCGCCTGCGGACGCGACCTGTTCACCGTGCTGGCGGCGCAGTGGTGAGTTCGCGATCTCTGCTATAGTCTGTCTAGCGCGCTGCTGGCCGCGCTCGCCTGCGGACGCGACCTGTTCACCGTGCTGGCGGCGCAGTGGTGAGTTCGCGATCTCTGCTATAGTCTGTCTAGCGCGCTGCTGGCCGCGCTCGCCTGCGGACGCGACCTGTTCACCGTGCTGGCGGCGCAGTGGTGAGTTCGCGATCTCTGCTATAGTCTGTCTAGCGCGCTGCTGGCCGCGCTCGCCTGCGGACGCGACCTGTTCACCGTGCTGGCGGCGCAGTGGTGAGTTCGCGATCTCTGCTATAGTCTGTCTAGCGCGCTGCTGGCCGCGCTCGCCTGCGGACGCGACCTGTTCACCGTGCTGGCGGCGCAGTGGTGAGTTCGCGATCTTGCTATAGTCTGTCTAGCGCGCTGCTGGCCGCGCTCGCCTGCGGACGCGACCTGTTCACCGTGCTGAGAATCCTTTATTACGAAAAAAATTACGAATCAGAAGACTCGGATTTGGAAGCAATTTTTTTGTCATGATCTGATCTGGACTAATAAAATTATTTTCCAAGTTTAATAATTTTATTATTATTTTTATTTACTTCCCAAAATTTCTTGTGGGTATACTGCACAGCATTTGCCAGGATACTTTTGATACTTATATAAAATGCTAATTTTATACTTTAACATGCATAATCAAAATTATTAAACGGTTGGGGGCTGTAAAATGAGTCTGTTGCAAATAGTGTCAGACTACTCGTCATTCCTTGAAACAGTTCGTCAATCTTTCTGATGGAAAGAGTTTTGACGAACGGAGTGTTCCAATGGAATCTATTTCCTTTTTACTCGTAATCAAATTGATGAATCTTTGATTAAACTACTTTGTGTGTGCTCACCAGCAAAAAAGTAAATAATATGGGATGTGAGGTACTAGTTCTAGGTAAGTACTCCGTGGGTATTGCCTGATGCAGGCTCAAGAAGCCCGAGGAGGAGGTGAGCGCGGCGGACCGCGAGCGCACGAAGCGCATCGTGTACGCCAGTCTGTACGGCGCCGGCGTCCGGAAGCTCATGGCCATCCTTGACGTCGACTACGAGCAGGCCGTCAGCGTCAGCGCCAGCTTCCACAGTGAGTTCATCTCGAAATGTTTAGCCTTCTTTCTAAGATGATGGTATTAGTCCCAGCTTCGGGTTTATACTCGTAGGTACGGGGGTGCCAAGGGTTTAACGTTGTTAAGATCTAGTATTAAACAAACCAAAAATGCGTATTTTCTCTTTTTGAGGGTTCCGTAGTAAACTAGGAACCCTTATAGTTTCGCCATGTCTGTCTGTCTGTCCGTCCGCGGTTTTACTCAGTGACTATAAGTACTAGATAGTTGTAATTTGGTATTGGTATGTATATACAAGAAGGAGTAATATTTTTTTTTCTACACAAACCCATCGTATTGGGTTTGTTAAAAAGGTCTTTAAAAAATATTGTGAGGTTAAGAACACCATTTTTCGATTAAGGGATCCGTTCCCGAAATATTTGGTATTAAAGTGCAAATTTTTGTTAGAGGTAAGTGTCCCCCCCCCTCTATCTGCTAAATGGTTATATATGGATACGTGAAAAAAATTACAGCAGTAGTATATATACTGAAGTTGAAAGGAAAACTATCAACAGAGCTGAGTACTAAGTACAAACTAAAAAGTTATAGGCAACCAACTTATAAATAATGTACTCGAAAATGTAAAATTTCATACAATTTTCATTCTTAGACGTTTTTGGTCGTTAAACTGTGAGGTGCGAGTGTGAACAATGTGAACTCAAAGTTGTCATTCGCAACTGCGGAACCCTACACTGCGCGTGGCCCGACACGCACTTGGCCGGTTTTTTTTATTCATAGGTAGGCCATCAGCTATAAAATATCACACACGGTTAATAAAAAAACTTTTCCATAACTTGCTAGTGGACGTCTTATTCACGATCCATCCTAGCTACAGTTGCAGATCGCGGCGCTGGATGTAACGTGTTGATTCCGACGTGTTAGATATAATCGAACGAGTTATTAAGAGGATGTGTTTTATTACTTAATATGCCACCTGTTTTATCAAAATGCCAAAAGATGTAACACTAAGTGATAACAATAAGTGAAAGATGTAAAAGATGGGAGTTCTTCTGATGTTGTCAGCAGCAGCAGAAGAAGGACAAAAATAGAAAGTAAATAAAAAAACCGGCCAAGTGCGTGTCGGGCCACGCGCAGTGTAGGGTTCCGTAGGTGTGAATGACAACTTTGAGTTCACACTGTTTACACTCGCACTTCACAGTTTAACGACCAAAAACATCTAACAATGAAGATCGTATGAAATTTTACATTTTCCAGTACATTTTATAAGTTGGTTGCCTATAACTTTTTATTTTGCACTTATTACCCAGCTCTGATAGTTGTCCTTTCAACTTCACGTATCCATATATAACCGTTTAGCACATAGAGGGGGGGGGGGGGGGACACGTACCTTTAACAAAAATTTGCACTTTAAAATCAAATATTTCGGAAACGGATCCCTAAATCGAAAAATGGTGTTCTCAACCTCACAATATTTTTCAAAGACCTTTTAACGATACCCCACACGATGGGTAAATAGAGAAAAAAAAATTACTCCCCCACTTTACTTGTATGGGAGCTACCCAAAAAAAAATTTTTTTTCAAAAAATTTTTCTACCATTTTTTTGCCATGATTAATATACATACCCATACCAAATTACAGCTTTCTAGTTCTAGTACTTATAGTCTCTGAGTAAAACCGCGGACGGACAGACAGACAGACAGACAGACATGGCGAAACTATAAGGGTTCCTAGTTTACTACGGAACCCTAAAAATCGGCCAAGTGCGTGTCGGGCCACGCCACGCGCAGTGTAGGGTTCCGTAGTTGCGAATGACACCTTTCTCTAAATTGAAAAGTGGTGTTCTCAACCACACTATATTTTTAAAAACCTATTTAAAGATACCCAACACGATGGGTTTGCATAGAAAAAAAAAATTACTCCATCTTTACTTGTACCCTAAAAAAAATTTTTATTCAAGGTTTTTATCTACCATTTTTTTGGCATGATTAATATACATACCCATACCAAATTACAGCGTTCAAGTACTTATAGTCTCTGAGAATAACCGCGGACGGACAGACAGACAAATTTCCTACAGGTTCCTAGTTTACTACTGAACCCTAAAAATGATCATAAAAATGCTAAATCTGCTGTACAGCAAGTTATGCGTATATATAGTGCACACATGCTGCACGACGTAGGACCGTTCTGACGTAGGTTCGTGCTATCTGCAGTGCAGGCAGATAGACAATGAATAGCACACCTCTGCGATAGTTATGCATATTCTGCACGACGTTCCCGGGATGGGGGCACTCGCTAGATGAAAAAAATGATCGTGCAAATCCTCCAGCAATAATACCTAATTATCAACGTGCGTCAAGCTTAGTCATGCTACTTTTGCATCGTATATTGTTCATGACCTTGGCGGGACGTCCAGCAAGATGGAACATGTATAAGGCGCTTAATGAGCGAGGTATGCTGTATGCAATACTGCGGGGGTACTGTGAGTTTGTATCTGGTGTGTGTCAGGGGCGTTCCCGTCGCTGCGGCAGTTCGAGCAGGGCGTGCGGCGCGCGTGCGCGGACGGACGCGCGCCGCGCACGGCGGCGGGGCGCGCGCGCGCGCTGCCTGCGCTGCGCAGCGCGCTCCCCGCGCAGCGCGCGCGCGCGCACCGGCAGGCGCTCAACTTCCTGGTGCAGGGTGAGTCTCATACACTGTGTACACACGGCGGGGCGCGCGCGCGCGCTGCCTGCGCTGCGCAGCGCGCTCCCCGCGCAGCGCGCGCGCGCGCACCGGCAGGCGCTCAACTTCCTGGTGCAGGGTGAGTCTCATACACTGTGTACACACGGCGGGGCGCGCGCGCGCGCTGCCTGCGCTGCGCAGCGCGCTCCCCGCGCAGCGCGCGCGCGCGCACCGGCAGGCGCTCAACTTCCTGGTGCAGGGTGAGTCTCATACACTGTGTACACACGGCGGGGCGCGCGCGCGCGCTGCCTGCGCTGCGCAGCGCGCTCCCCGCGCAGCGCGCGCGCGCGCACCGGCAGGCGCTCAACTTCCTGGTGCAGGGTGAGTCTCATACACTGTGTACACACGGCGGGGCGCGCGCGCGCGCTGCCTGCGCTGCGCAGCGCGCTCCCTGCGCAGCGCGCGCGCGCGCACCGGCAGGCGCTCAACTTCCTGGTGCAGGGTGAGTCTCATACACTGTGTACACACGGCGGGGCGCGCGCGCGCGCTGCCTGCGCTGCGCAGCGCGCTCCCCGCGCAGCGCGCGCGCGCGCACCGGCAGGCGCTCAACTTCCTGGTGCAGGGTGAGTCTCATACACTGTGTACACACGGCGGGGCGCGCGCGCGCGCTGCCTGCGCTGCGCAGCGCGCTCCCCGCGCAGCGCGCGCGCGCGCACCGGCAGGCGCTCAACTTCCTGGTGCAGGGTGAGTCTCATACACTGTGTACACACGGCGGGGCGCGCGCGCGCGCTGCCTGCGCTGCGCAGCGCGCTCCCCGCGCAGCGCGCGCGCGCGCACCGGCAGGCGCTCAACTTCCTGGTGCAGGGTGAGTCTCATACACTGTGTACACACGGCGGGGCGCGCGCGCGCGCTGCCTGCGCTGCGCAGCGCGCTCCCCGCGCAGCGCGCGCGCGCGCACCGGCAGGCGCTCAACTTCCTGGTGCAGGGTGAGTCTCATACACTGTGTACACACGGCGGGGCGCGCGCGCGCGCTGCCTGCGCTGCGCAGCGCGCTCCCCGCGCAGCGCGCGCGCGCGCACCGGCAGGCGCTCAACTTCCTGGTGCAGGGTGAGTCTCATACTTTCCGACAAAAATCATTCCACCTTTTCTGTATGCAGGCACAGCGGCAGACGTATGCAAGGTGGCGATGGCGCGCGCGCACGCCGAGCTGCGGGCCGCGGGCGTGCGCGCGCGACTGCTGCTGCAGATCCACGACGAGCTGGTGTGGGAGCTGCCGGCGGAGCAGCTGTCGCGGGCGCACGGTACGCGTCCTCGCAATACGCCGAGCTGCTGCTGCAGCTCCTCTACCTAATGGCGCTTCCACACAGCAGTTATATAACGTTATATACTTAATAATGTGTAACACAATAACATTCTTGATTTTGTATGGTGTTATAAAATAATATCGTTATATAACTGCTGTGTGGGAGCACCATAAGGCTGTGTATAAGGATGGATTTGTTTGGTTGACAGCGGTGGTGGGCGCGGCGCTGGCGGCGAGCGGCGCGCGCGCCGGGCTGCCCGCGCCGCTGCCCGCCGCGCTGCGCGCCGGCGCCAGCTGGGGACAGCTGCAAGACCTGCCGCCAGCGCCCGCCGCTACCGGCGACGCCAGGCTGCCCGCCGGCGCCAGCTGGGGACAGCTGCAAGACCTGCCGCCAGCGCCCGCCGCTACCGGCGACGCCAGGCTGCCCGCCGGCGCCAGCTGGGGACAGCTGCAAGACCTGCCGCCAGCGCCCGCCGCTACCGGCGACGCCGGGCTGCCCGCCGGCGCCAGCTGGGGACAGCTGCAAGACCTGCCGCCAGCGCCCGCCGCTACCGGCGACGCCGGGCTGCCCGCGCCGCTGCCCGCCGGCGCCAGCTGGGGACAGCTCCAAGACCTGCCGCCAGCGCCACTTACTTCGCTGTTCGCATAGTTTGCCTGTTTGGAGATTGGTTAACAATATGGAAATAAAACTACTGTTCATGAACTCCAATTTTTATTTATTTCATTGACTACAAACTCCGTTTGTTAATAAAAAATAAAAGAATACAGATTTCTCATCATCCCTAGAGCTTTTCAAAAAAAAAAATGATACAGTATTTTTCGAACTTCAATAACAGTTTTCAAGTCTATTTCATAACTAAACATAAAAAATAATAAATTATTACACAAACCAAAAACACAACCTTCCTACATCTATGAAAAATAATAAATAACACGCAAAGTAGAAAGAAAACTTACTTCCCACAGGATGTGGCGCGAGAATTTTCTGATTCCATAAAAAGCCTCGAATAAAATTACCTACATGAAACAAAAATAATAATACATTTAAGTCCCTCCCTTACAGTTACATTTTTGTTTCATCAGCCGATATCACTGGATGCGTTAATACGTCCTGATTCTGTACCAAACAGCTGAATTTTACCGTCTTTATATTATTTCTAAGTAAAATAGGGAAAGTGAATGAAGGTACGATCTTTTACTTTCTTAAAAAAAGTTCTTAGAACTTTAATTACAATATCGAAAAACAGAGAAACGCGCCTCCCTACTTCAAGAGTGTCGTTACCATCACAGTACTGTACTGAAAAAAGATATTGCAATAACGCATGCGATATTACTGGCCGGTAAAAACGCACCTGTGTGGGAGGGCCCTTAAAGAGGAACGAAATCTTCGCGCGCCGTATACTGCATAGAATAACATCTTTTGTAACTTAGAAATAACATTTGCTACGACATCATGGGTACGAAGTCTAGCTTCAATAGCGTGATCTACTGAGCAAGTTTCAAAGTTACAGAGCCATAAACGGCAGATTTCACATATTTTACTAAAGTACCCATTTGTTCAGTTAGTATGTCTGTTCCATTGTTCCCTCCTGCAGCCCAAGCGGTTTCACTGATTTTGAAGTGAGAGGTGTAGATTCTTGTTTTTCCTGGGATTCTCATAGGCTATGTAACGTCAGCAAAAATGTAAAATTTTAAAAACGGCAGTCGGGATTTTTATGTTTATAATAAGGCAACTTGTTCTTTTAATTAAATTTTCGCGCATCGTTTAATCTTAGTACCTATTATTCAACAGAGTGCCATATTTACATAGATAACGTGCATATTTGAAACGTGCACGTCGCAATCTAGCCAATGAGAACGCGCGATTGCCCGCGCATGTCAGTAACTCTAACTCAGTACTCTGCCTCGACCAGCGCCCTAGTGGCAAACGAAGGAACCTCTCTCTGCTTGGACGGCTGCGCATCGTTTCAAGTGCTAATATTGAAAATAACGTTTTCTGCATCTTAACTAGTTATGTTAGTATACTCAAGAACTACGTATATCGTAGTTGGCCGGCCGGCACTTATCTAGGGGACAATAATCACGAAGAACCGTCTAGGCGAAGCCAGCACACATTTGCTACTATGTAGTAAGTGCTTGTGCATGGTATCATCTTGACTAGTTGTCGTGTTGTGCCGTTTATTAACGGCGGATGGCCCTTGGGATATTCGGTCCTAGTGCTGAAACGATCACTACACCAAAATTCGCTTTCGTTCTGCCACACTTCCTGTGAAAAGTGGGATAATATGGAAACTAAAGCTGTCGTTTGGTGTATCAACATGTGTATACTACTATGGAAAATGAAATGACGTGCGGCGTGCGTGACACTACTTTACCAACACAGTGTTACTCGTAGTTTGCAGCCTAAAGTATAATGTATAATGCGGGTACGTGGTTTTCTTCTTACACTAAGCTACAGGCACTGAAAGGTCAAGATTAATGTACTCTATTTTAAATGCCGGCGTCGTCACACCTAACGTGATAAGGTCTTATCGTCTACAGCCCTTCTATCCTGTAAAGGATAGACACGTTATTAGGTAGTATGTACGTGTGCGTGTCACCGTTGCTCCTGCACAAAGATGATCAGTGAGAAGAGAACCAGTATAATGACAAAACCTATTTTCACAAACAGCACCATGTCTCACTTTATAAGCAATATGCGACGGAGGCAGGTCGGCGGGCCTAAAACCTGACGCCGATCCACGTGCACAGGCGCTGCGGCTTGAGCTGCACGGCCTCGTAGCGCACGGAGCTGAGCCCGTCGCCGTGCCCGGCGCGCTGGTTGCGCACCATGATGCGCTCGCGGTCCTTGTTGATGGGCCCGCGCCGGTGGACCAGCATCGTGTACTCCGACATGTCGTGAGGAAACCTGCAACACAAGTATTGTCTAACTAGCTTTCGGCCTAGTCTTAGAAAAATCAATAGGTTTATGTATAGATGCAAAAGGAGTTACCTTCATTTCCTAACTGACGACGCACCACCGGTCACAAACTTAGTTTTGGATAAAGTTCAGCTATGCATTTCTAAAGTTATAAACACATCCAAAGGACAGTATCAACAGTAAAGTTTGTAGGGAAGTGTGGCATAAGGAAGGTTTTTATACATTTGAGCAGAAAGATACTGAATCTGGCTGACACTGCTAGTAGACGAAACTTTCTGTACAATATTTGAGAGTTTCTTCCCATTACCTTAATACTTGGAGATTGTGGAACAATATCCTGTTATACAAGTCATCGTCTTCTCCGCCCCAGTTCTCGAACGAGTTGGAGAAGCCGTTGATGGCGGTGTAGTGGTTCGCGCGCAGCGCCAGCACGCCGCCCACGAGCCAGCGGTAGGGCAGTACGAAGCGGAACTTGTCGATGCTGGCGCTCATGTGCCGCGGCTGGCGCATGCAGGCGTACAGCGCGCTGTCGGCCAGCGGCAGCAGGTCCACGTCGTGCAGGATGAGGCACGGGAATTGGTCGCGCATGGCGAACTTAGCGCCGATGTTGTACAGCGCGCCCTTGTTCCAGGGCTTCTCGTCCAGCTGCTCTATGAGATATATTCTGCAATGTTTTATTCAAACTAACTACATCGACCAGGAAATGCCCTATAATAAATGACCGGTGGTTACTTATAATATTATCATCTAAGGAAAACTTGACCTGAATAGCTGCTTACAGGAAATTAAATCAATAAATGGCATATGTATTAAGAAATTATTTTTCGTACTCTTCATGCACCCCCTTCCCCTCCCTTTACTTGTGTCAAAATTTATGGATGGCCCAAAAGGCAAAACAATTGTAGATTTTAGTTGTGTTGGTGGCTTCAAAACATGTCAGTGTAAAATATTTGGAGATTAAAGTCTGAGGTCTCTGTTTTCTATAAAGTATACTGAAGTAAGAAAAATCACTCAACTAGAAGAAAAAACCCGGCCAAGTGCGTGTCGGGCCACGCGCAGTGTAGGGTTCCGTAGTTGCGAATGACAACTTTGAGTTCACACTGTTCACACTCGCACCTCACAGTTTAAATACCAAAAACATCTGACAATGAAAATTGTATGAAATTTTACATTTTCGAGTACATTTTATAAGTTGGTTGCCTATAACTTTTTAGTTTGTACTTAGTACTCAGCTCTGATAGTTTTCCTTTCAACTTTAGTATATATACTACTGCTGTAATTTTTTTCACGTATCCATATATATATAACCGTTTAGCAGATAGGGGGGGGGGGACGTAACTCTAACAAAAATTTGCTCTTTAAAACCAAATATTTCGGAAACGGATCCCGAAATCGAAAAATGGTGATCTCAACCTCACAATATTTTTTTAACCTAACCTAACCTAACATGCTAGCTAGAGGTGAATTTTTTGGACCATAAAATATAGAGGTCTCAGGAAAGTCCCCACTTCTGTTGAAGAGTAAGGGAAAATAGTTTAAGTTAAAATTATAACTATTATTTCCTGGAGATCTTATTCACTTACTTATAATGTATATTCTGCTTCCTCAAAAAATTATGCATATAAGGCAAAAATACATCTAACTGACTCTGTCGATTCCTGTAAGTGACAAGTATAGCAACACTGAACAGCGGCTTGCAGTGTTCCGGCATGAAGCTCCCGTCCTTCAC
This sequence comes from Rhodophaea formosa, assembly GCA_963082605.1. Taxonomy (NCBI): domain Eukaryota; kingdom Metazoa; phylum Arthropoda; class Insecta; order Lepidoptera; family Pyralidae; genus Rhodophaea; species Rhodophaea formosa. The sequence goes on along the minus strand of OY720213.1, from coordinate 22,523,305 downwards.
CCCTTGTGCCGAAAAGTTGGCAATGTCCTTCGAGCTCTTTGGAACTTCCCAGGTATTTAAGGACTTCTTGCTTTGAAGTATGTGATCATACTGACAGTCTGGTTGGGATTCTTTGTGTGCCAAGTTTGGCACAGTGGCGGTGTAGATGGCATCGGTGAGCTGCTCCCGAGGCACTGCCGCATAGTTATATCTACACCAGGTCTCAATGCCCTTTATAATGGCTACCAGACTTAATACTATTGCAGCAACTGTACTAATGCGTAACTGCAAAAGCCTACTCTTCAGTGATCGTTTGGGCATTGCATTGGCTTATTTTTCAGTCGGCCAGAAGTTACTAGTGATTACAGTCTTTTCAGCTGAAACAAATAAAATAATATGTCAAACTGCAAAGTAAGATGATACGGGCCATTCTCTATGTTCAGTTAGACAAGCTATATGATAAGGGCTGGTCCCCACAATTGCCCAGTTTCTTAAAAAAATATTTTAATAAAGGTTAAGATGTAACTGCGCATTAAAAGTTACCAGATCTTTTGGAGAGTCAAACTCACACCCTTACCTAATACAATTTTTTTTTAAATAGCATTCTGCGTGTATCCTAGTCTTAACTTAGTTGAAATGTGTGGCTTAAAAGATTACTGCTAAAGCTACTGAAGGAACCATTGGCAAAAAATTACCGCCTAGTTAGTAAAATACTTTTAGTAGCTTGGTCTTTTAGAATATGTATATTCTAGCGCTGTCACGATCGAATTTATAAGGGAACAAAAATACGACGAAACGCTACGAGAAAAGGAAGGTAGTTAAAGGAGTACTGCGCTGTCTTTCTCTCTACATCGTGGGGGCTACCGTGCCGTGCCCCCTGACTGTTGGTAGTCGTGTAATAAAAATCTGGATCTTACATGTATTTCTGTTTATTCCTGCTTTTATCGATGTTTAAAATCATAACATCGCACACACAAGAACTTTCATATTCTTTGAGCCGTATGAATTCCCGTCACAATTAAGAAACACATAAAAAACCCTAGAACTACACTTTATTAAATAGGTACGCACTTTCACTATCGAGGATTCAAATCAAATATTTAAATTAAATACAAAACAAATTATTTTTACGAATATCTAGTAGTACTTAATATTTATTACTCAAGTTATGTTTTGATTTGGTTTTGATATTCGATTTGACACACAAAAATATTTTGGTTTGGGTTGCCAGTTTTTGATTGACTGACTCCCGGTACGGAGGCCGTGTTGCTCGAAGACTGACTCATATATAAATAAATAAATATATACGGACAAATTGAGCTAGCCTAAATTTCTATATTTCATAATAGATACTTCTTACGGGGATCGAACTCGGGACCATCCGTGTCGCAGGTTGTCTGCTGCACCACGGAGCTCGTCAACGCACAGTTGAAACTACTGAACGGATTTCGCAGAATTTTTTTAGCATACAGATAGTTGTAATGACGTAAGCATCCGCTAAGAAAATATTTATGGGTTTGGAAGTTTGATGGAATTCGAATTATCCCATACTCAACCCAGCCATGATATTTGATGAAAGGTTGTGATGTGAGGAAAGAAAAGTATGCGTGTTAATGCTGTACGCAAAAAGTATTATAGTCTATCTATATTCATGCTAGAAGTCATTAAAATGTACCAGTACAGTGTTTGAATGCCTGTGGCTGTGAAAAAGTCTCTGTACTTTTCCACACATGCATGCAGCGGGTAACAACCAAAGCCATGAAACTTCTTTTTTTTGGGTCAGAAGTTAAATACACATGTGAATCCTTGAGCGGAAAAGTAGGTAGAAGTTTATTCATAAAAGAAACGGGACACACAAGGGCCGCACCGCGCGTTATCGCCTACTTGACCCACTAACATTATCATATAGTAAATAGAGCAAACAACAATCCCACGGAACGCTTTCTGCCTACTGGTAAGTAATAATGTTGATGGTTGAAAGATGAAACAGGCAACAAAAATCTCAAGACCAATAAGTATAAATTTAAAAATCACCACTTCGTACTTCAGTCTTTTAGATCATCATCATCAGGGCTCCACTGCGGGATCACGACCCTCTCTGTACTACCAGAGCCATATACCAGCCTGAGTAGTCAGAGGATTTGGCCTACACTCTCCACGCTGGCCAGACGGGTTGGAGAGGTCTGTATAACTCTTTGATGTTAATAAGCTTTGTTTAGCTTGTGTTTCCTTATTCGCCTTTAACGACATCCACGTGATGACTTGGAGTGGTCCTATTCTACTCTGCCGGGAACAACACGGCGAAAAAAAATGGAGACTTAAACTGTCGCAAACCGAATGAACTGATAAATTATTATTTTTTTATACTCGTAAGTCGTAACGTAAAGCTGTGTAGGCCACTAAATTATACCACTACAATACCAGTTTTCTAGACTACATAAAAAATCTATATAAGTATAGAGGTGGAGGTTGCACCGTTATAGATGACAAGGTGGTGAAACAGTGCACAGTCGTATGATTGACTATTTTCATTTAAGATAATATAAACCATAAGTAGTGGATGTAGACCATCGAAACGTTGTACAACGTAGTAGGTAGTTAGTCAAAAGTTGGCGAGCAGCTACGCTGGTGACTAAGAATAGTGAGAGGTGCAATGCAATTTATTTTTCTATTCAGCCTTGAGCTCCTGCGGTCTTACCTAGTCTGCCTGGCTTGTCCTACTTTTGATGTAAACATTGCATTCCTATATATATTTACAACGCAACTAAGTTGCTGCTTAGTACAATTGAATATGTTGTTTGCTATGTGCGTAATTATTTGCCGTAGATTGACTATTAAACTAGACTATTAGACTACTAGACTAATAGACTACTAAACATATACGTAAAAACTTTGAATTTCGCAGCCTCTTTTCAACATGTCGTTCGGGAAATGGCTGGGTTATGCTCAGGGGTTATGGCAACTATTTGACAGAAGTCAAAATCAGCTGTAATTTTGACAACCCGTCAACATCCCGTGTGGAGGTGTAAACAAATCGGCGGTAACCAAGTTTTTGTGCTTTTTGTTTATTGTTATTGTTTGCAGTTAAATGTAAAGTATCCGAATAATTTAGAGTTATATAGATAATTTTTGTATTAATTTGTATGTGATTAATTTATTTCCAATAAAATGTCTCATCTCACGGCAAGCGAGTTACCAAACGAAGAACCGAGTTGCAAACCACTGGACACGTACGAAGAGATTATAGCTTTTCATGAAGATCCTCCCGAGTGGAGGTTCCTGTGCCAAGAGATGACTCCTCATAGTAAGGACAAGATCAAGAACATGAGCCTGAACTCAATGGCGGGCGCGATCGCCCCCGACCGGCCGCCGACGTTCTGCCACTTCAGCCCGGACCAGGAAGACGTGGAAAGGGACCCTGCCAGCAGCCTGCCCAAGACGTTGGTCTGCCACGACATGGCCAATGGCTACCATGACGATAGGTACTGGAATCCATACTAATATTATAAATGCGAAAGTAACTCCGTCTATCTGTCTCGCTTTCACACCAAAACTACTAAACCGATATAAATGAAATTTGAAACACAAGTCTAGAGCCCGAGTAAGGATATAGGCAACTTTATTATGCGGATGAAGTCGCGATCACAGCTAGTTTAATATAAAATGGATATTTTTAAAGGTTACTCACATAAAAACTGTAATATGCCCCACCTAAAAAACATCAATTGAAACTGCCAAGGACAAAAATAAATAGCTTTAAAGTGTACAAGTAAACTAGTGGGACATATGGATTTCCCTGCAAGGAAGGTAAGGGAAATTTGCTATTTGAATTAAATTTTTATGCTCTTAGCCTAAAAGAATTACATACTTTTTGCTTATTATTTTTTTTAACTAGTCTGTCTATGTTATGCCCCAATGCTGGGCAAAGACCTCCCCCTTTTCCTTCCATTCACTTCTGTCTGTTGCAATTTCTCCCCAAATATGCAAAAACTTGTTGAGATCATCTCTCCACCTCCTTCTTGGTCTACCTCTTCCTCGGCGGCCCTCAGGTACCCAAAAGGTAGCCAACTAAGCCCACCTTTCTGACCGCATATAACTACAATTTTTTCTTAGTACAAATTTATTTTTAAATGACCATCTTATGAATTTGCAGCTTTGTCAGCTTGCTGTCCCTAAAAGAACCTACCGGTGGTTCCAGCCTACTTGTAGTGACAAGTTACCAGCAAAACTGCAAATAACTTGTAATTTTTATAAGAAAACAAGAACAACAGAAGAGATAATAAATACTTTGTTGGTTTGCAGCTAATGAGAAGGGTGTGTTTGCTTCTTTGAGCATAGCTTTTTAAAACTGGACTCAAGTTTGGAAATTCGTCACACTTTCGTCTTTTTCTCAAAATTTATTTCGGAGCTTGTTCTTGTTGTTCAATACTCCATGCTGAGTGACACACACAAAAAATAAAATAATACAGGGTGACTGATGTTTATTTTTTTGTTAGCTGATGCCCACAACTTCATTTGCGTGGACTGTATGACTCGGGCATACTTATTAATATACCCTAATACGAACTAAACATACTTAAGAAAATACTTGTAGCAGTGTTAAAAAATAGTATGGCATTGGCTGTTGCTATGGGCCCAAACAAGAGGCCTAAGTGTGGAAAACTGCCCACGGAACCAGGTGGCTGTTGCTAAATACTGGAGGGATAAAATATAGGAATTATTTTAGACTTTTTGAGCCACTGACACGATAAGAAGAAGACTATATAGCTAGCTCCAAGTGAGCTTGCGCTACTTTACCAAACTTTGAGGTGTGGACAGAGTGCCCTCAACCTATCGCACTTCTCCAAAGGGCCTTCGCGAGGGACAGACCTCGCTTTTAGGTGTTGTTTGTGTGTTAAGGCTTGGAGAGACAGCAAACTCTCATGTTTTCCCGTATGGAAGCTACATTGCCAAAAGGGGGACCGCTGGGTGGTCACCAGTAATAGGAGCTAATCGTACTCTACGCACTCTATTCCAGTGGAGAGTGTGACTCTGTAAAATTGTCGATATAAAATTTGGCATGGTAAATTATCAGATGTTCTAAATCTTCGATTTTTTTACCTCAACAAAAAATACTAATCAGGCTGAACAACTTTTGCTACAGCGTCATTTTTATATTTCCTTTAGTTTACCTGGACCATAATGGTTCTGCGTCAGGTGTTCCAAATCTTCATATTAAATACTTCAACAAAAAATGCTCATCAGGTTGAATAACTTCTGCTAAGGCGTCATTTATATATTTCTTATAGTTTACCTGATTCATTATGGTTCTGCATGCGATGTTCCAAATCTCAGATATATTATACCGCAACAAAAATGCTCATCAGGCTTAACAACTTTTGCTAAGGCTCCACTTTTATATTTCTTATGTATTCTTCAGCTGGACCATTATGATGCTGCATCAGGTGTTCTATTTTTCGAAATCATTTCTACCCTATATGTTGCCCCGGTTTAATAGCTATATAGCAAAAAAAGTTTCATTCGAATCCGTCCATTATTTCCGGAGATAAACGTGATCATACAGACAGATAGACAAGAAATTCTAATTTTATTTTTGTTTTTTTATATTTATTCTTTTTAAGTGGATCCATTTCAGTCAAAAATACTAAATGTACAGACAAAATATTTTTATTGTTTTATTATATGTATAGATATTATATGTATAGATTGTACACCAACAGTATTTACGTACAACATTAAATCTCATCACTTACAAAATTAATGATGTTGGTTCTTATACATCTTATTTATTACTAGCAGCCTTCCCCACCTGCGCCCGGGCAGGTATTTACCTATAAACCTTCCTCATGAATTACTCTATCTATTGGTGAAAACCGCATGAAAATCCGTGTAGTAGTTCTTGAGTTTATTGCGAACTGACAGATAGACGCGGTGGAGGACTTTGTTTTATAATATGTAGTATTTATTTATTTGCACCCCTGCCCGAACTCTGGCGTGATACCACGTCAACCGCCCAGGTGACACCCATGCTAGCTATACCATTGCTTTGATTTTATTTTTCTGTTTTGTTTTTTTTAAGGTTCCGTTTTAAACAAGGAACCGTTATAGTATCGCCATGTCTGTTTGTCTGTTCGCAGATTAAGAGACTATTAGTACTAGCACAGGAGAAAAATACTACTACTATAAAAAGATCTTTTCAAATAATGTTGTTCTCTGCACACCATTTGTGATACATATTAAGTCGCGTGCAAATTTTTCTTGGAGACAATGGCCCCCCTTCCAGCAAAATGTTTGTTTATTGATAAGTGAAAAAATTCCAGGCAGTAACATATAGTATACCGAAGTTAAAAGGAAAACTGCCACGGCTAACAACTTAAAAAACGACATGCATTCACGGGACCTTACACTGCGCGTGGTCTGCCACGAACACTTTTTATGATTTTATTTTGAATATAAAATAGAATAGAAAATTAATTATTCAGTGATTTGGAAATGGAACAACAATGCACCAATTTTTTACAAATTAAACTATTAATATGCAAGTCTTTTCAACTAATATGCGTGTATTGTGTTTTGCATTCGTTTGCACAGCATGATAGACGGCACGCCCAACCACACGGCGTACACCTTCTACCACTGGGGCGGCATCGACATCTTCTGCTACTTCAGCCACCACCTGGTCACCATCCCGCCCGTCGGCTGGATCAACACGGGCCACGCGCACGGAGTCAAGGTTATTGGTATGTGCAGCGAATTCCACTAGTCTCATACAAAATATTAGCTTTTAAAGTTCTTCAACTGTCTAAACAATTTGCAGGAAATCAATCCTTGAAGCTTGATTCAGAAGTTTGTTGAAAGTTTGTATCAATTAACATTTAATGAATAATTCGGAGACAAGGTGGTCACTATCAGCTAATGGCATTTTGCAAAATGGTTTTATAAATGACATGATGTACCTATATGTAGGGACATATAGGTACATAGTAAGTAAATAACACATTGGTATAATTGAGCTCCTGTACAGTCTGTGCGACGGCTGACAGGTACCGTGATCACGGAGTGGACGGAAGGCATCGACTTCTGGGACTTCGTGCTGGAGGAGGAGGCGCGCTACCAGCAGCTGGCGAGCGCGCTTGTCACCATCGCGCACACGCTCAAGTTCGATGGCTGGCTGCTCAACGTCGAGAACAAGGCGAGTCCATTATCATCAGTGTTTGCTAGCCTCCTCTGCAGGGACACGACCCTCTCTGTACTACCAGAGCTATTAGCCAGAGCAGTCAGAGGATTTGGCCTACACTCTCTACGCTGGCTAGACGGGCTGGAGAGGTCTCTTTGATGTTTATAAGCTTTATTTAGCTTGTGTTACCATAGTTGCCCTCTAATACATCCACGGAAAGATTTGGAGTGGTCCTATTCTACTCTGCCGGGAACCACACGTCTTATCAAATCTCAATTAAGGGTCGCTATTTTTTTCAGACCGTCCATGGACTTTGTAACAACAGATTTCGGCTAGTAATTTAGCTTTTTTCCGCGTCTTCGTCCGCGTTTAACCCCCTAGCAGCTAGATTCTGGAAATTAAATGTTGCGAGCTTATCATTAAACCACACATGTCACAAGCTGTCACAGTTTGTTGACCCCACCCCTTAACGTTTGACGTAATTACTAATTAATGTATATCCCAAAGCAGTGTATAAGGTGGTACAGCCTGAATCAAACTTGGCGCGAGGCGATGCGCAGAACACAATTTTAGGTGTGCGCGGGGCGTGCGCGGGGCGTGCGCGGGGCGTGCGCGGGGAGGCGGGGAGGCGGGGAACGTTCTGCGCAACTCGTTGCTAGTATCCGAGCCGCCATAAAGTTTGATTCAGACTGTATTACGTCTGTAGCACACAGCCGCGAATGCGGACCGGAAGCGTTCCGGAACGGAAACCTGGTGGAACCGCGAAACGCTGTTGTATGATTCCGTTCCGGTTTCGTTCCGCTTGCGGTGTGAGACGCACCAAACAAAATCGTACTAGACAGAGTTTTGCGGTCCGCCAATGTTCCGTTCCGGAAAGCTTCCGGTCTACATTCGCGGCTGTTAGAGTGACGCCTACAGCTCCCTTGTCCGCGAGCAGGTGTTGAAGCCACTGGTACTGCTGGAGTTCGTGCAGGACCTGCACCGCAAGCTGCACGAGGCGATCCCGGACGCCGTGCTCATCTGGTACGACAGCGTCACCATCAAGGGCAACCTCAACTGGCAGAACGGCCTTAACGAATCCAACAAGTTTGTTAATTCTCTATTCAATCATATTGTCTGATAGTTTAGCCTTAAGACCGAATCGATGCATATCTCCATACGAACGGCGAAAGAGCTACGCCAAATTTGAAAATCTATACTAATACTAGCTGTGCTCGTAACTTCGTCCGCGTGGAAAACAATGCCTATGTCCTTTCTCAGGCTCTAGACTATCTGTGTACCTTATTTCAATTAATTCGGTTCTGTAGCTTTGGCGTAAAAGCGACACAGTCAGAGTTACTTTCGTGTTATAATATTAGTATGGAATTGAAAGAGGAAAGGTTGGATTGTTCGTTTGCATTGAATAGGCTCTGAAACTAATGGACCGATTTTCAACATTCTTTCTCCTATAGAAAGCTAATTTGTCTGCGGGTGACATAGGCTATAATTTATGCGGAGGACGTTGCGGGAAAATTGCAAGTGCTAATATAAAATTAAGCATTGAAACCTATAATCTCATCATATTCAATGTACGTTCCTATACAGCTTGGTTAAAAAATAATAGGTTAGAAAATGATAAGCCTCTTATAATTGTTCATGGGTATTTATATTTAGCAACATTTGAAATCCAACTTTGGAGGAAAATAAATATAATTAAAAACACGTGAATTCTAAATTTTTCTACTTGCGCACATTATTTGCCTCATATTCGAATCGAATTAATATTTTTTTGTGAGTTTCAAAGTACGAGTAGTTGTTAAAAAAATAACTCATTTACTAAAGGACGGAATTCGCGTTGAATAACGTACCGGTTTAAGGTACAACCATCGTCTCATCTCGCCCGCGTGCTCACTTAAAGTGGACAGTCACGTCACACGAAATTGTAACGGGCTGTATCTTTGTCATTTTTAGTTTTATTGACAAAAGTAAAAATACGTTTCAAATGTTTTTTGATTAACTAACTAACTACTATTATATTTTTTTAGGAAACTATATAGCCTTATGTGTAACACAGATATATTAAGTACTAGCTGTTACCCGCGTCTCCGCCCGCCTATATCCTTTTCAGTACCCTAACCTGTATGCAAAATTTCATGATGATTGGTTTAGTAGATAGGGCGTGAAAGCGTAACGAACAATCAAAAAATAAACAAACAAACTCACTTTCGCATTTTTAATATTAGTTAGGAAGTAAGGATACAGGCGTTAATACACAGGAGGGGCGAGCAGTTTTAGATAAAACAATCTTACTACAAAACGCTCGCCATCTCACTTTTCGCTGCTTCACTCGAAGACTGAGCACGTAGTCGATTGCAGAGACTTCTTCGACGCTTGCGACGGGTTCTTCACCAACTACTCGTGGAAGGAGGAGGACGTGGCCACCAGCGCGGAGGTGGCCGGCGCCCGGGTCACCGACCTCTACATCGGCATCGATGTGTGGGGCCGCAACTTCTACGGCGGCGGACAGTTCAACACCGCGGCCGTGAGTTACTTCATCCTCCTCCGAATTTGAGAGCTGGGCTCTTGTGTAAGAAAATCAAACAAAGACTATTTCTGCAGCTATGAATCTCGACAATTTTGGACTCAGGGCAAGAATGAAGAGCTACTACCTATTAAATAACTAATTCGTTGTAATCACATCTTTATCCCTGACGGAGCTGCAGACCCTAGTCGCAGGCATGGCGCTTCGTAGGTATACACATAAACGAAATTTGTGCACTCACAAATTGAGGTATGGCTCAGGGTCGCCACCGCAGAATGACTTCAACTACTAACGTACTCATGAGAAAAATCGAGTAACGTTCGACTAGTAACAGTAGCAGAAAACCCTGTTTTTGAATCTATCGAACACACGGGGAGAGATGCGGGGATGCAAGCTTGCGTCCCATACGTTAGTACTTATATTAAATCTGTGCTAGAACAATAAGACCGAAATAACCCTTTATTTTCTATCTTTCTTTCTTTAGGATTATGGCTACATTGTTTAGCCAAAAATGCGTTTGAAACACATAATTTGTTTATTGACAGAACTTGGCACGAACTTTTTATTTATTAATTTCTGCTGACTGTCGCCTGTAGCACACAGCCGCGAATGCGGACCGGAAGCGTTCCGGAACGGAACATTGGCGGAACCGCGAAACGCTGTTTTATGATTCCGTTCCGGTTTCGTTCCGCTTGATGTGTGAGACGCACGAAACAAAATCATACTAGACAGCGTTTCGCGGTCCGCCAGTGATCCGTTCCGGAACGCTTCCGGTCCGCATTCGCGTCTATGTGCTACAGGCGTGTAATCCCGGCAATGGTGGTAGGCGGTGGAGCTGGCCAGCAGCTACGGCTGCTCGCTGGCCATCTTCGCGCCGGCGTGGACGCACGAGGCGGCGGAGCGGCGGGACGCCGACATCGCGCTGGCCGACGGGCTGGACCACGCGCAGCAGCTGCTGCTGCGCGAGCGCGCGCTGTGGGGCAGCCTGTGGCCCTACCTCACCACCGGCCTGCCCTGCCGCCTGCCCTTCCAGACCTCCTTCTGCAGGGGCTACGGCAGCAAGCGCAGGCTCTACGGAGAGGTACCTAATGACAGTAGATGCCAATAACAGTGAACTTTTTTAATTTTGCATGCTGGAAACAGTTAGGTGTGTGATCTAAATTATTTTCTATTATCTTTATTGTATCACACTTATGCGAAATAAATGATTTATAATACTTGGGTGATGGTGGGAGGATGGGTTCGAATCGGGAATCGTGACTGGGTTGGTTCTAGCTGATTTCATCAAGTGTCTATTGTCTAAGGTATTTATGATATAAACGACAAGGGGCTTCAACGCATAAGTGAGTTGCCAATAAATCGAAGGTTCAGAGTTCATTGAACGCAACTGAGAGCCGCTGGAGAGTACAGGAAAATGGGTTTCCTCAGGGAAGCGTGCTAGCCTCTCCTCTCTCTTTTGCTTTTTTTTGGGCAAACCAGTCGATTTTTTTGAACTGGTTGTTATGTTTGCAGGTGATGAGCCCGGGGCCCTGGTACAACCTGCGGCACATGCAGTACCAGCCCAACTCGGCGTACGGCCCGCACGGCTACCTGCTCTCCACGCCCGAACACATCGCGCAGGTTTGTGTTAGCCTCCGTCCAGATTAATTCTTTCTGTGTGGTTGTAGCTGCGTAGCTGCCGTATAGATGGATAGATTAATAAGGGGTTTATGATACTCAGTTTGAGAGTTACTTTAGGGTGCTAGTTTCCTAGCTATTTTTAGATTGTTGTGAGCGTTCAGGTTTGAAGGTATCGGATGAAATTTTGCAGTTAGTACTTTGATTTTAACTCAAATGGCGGCATCGGCGAGACTTTTCAGGGAAAAAATCCTCGGTTTTATTTTAATCAAACACACGATTTTGTAAAAAAGGAGTATAATACATTCAGGGTATGACAGCATGTGAGATTTTTAGCGGATCTAAGACATAGAATATGGAATTTCTTGACTTGTAGTGTAGGTGGCTCAAAACATAAAAAATCTTATTCTCGTTTATTTGTCCTGCCGGTTTGCGACAGCCACGTCATTCTGTGAGGCATAGTTGAGGTTTTCTTTCGTGAATGTGTGGGGCACAAGGGACACTGTAAAAGTTCTGACATGTTCACACTGAACATTCATGGCGAGATTATCACTCACCTTCGATTTGCTGATGACAATGCCGTCATGGCGGAGTCAATGAAGTTTCCTTACAAGTAGGCCTTAAAATAAACATAGATAAGACGAAAATAATGTTGGATGTCTATATTGCGTCTTCATCACTGATTATTGGAAACTCGCCCTTGGTAGAGAGTACATAGTCGAACAGTACATTTACTTAGGTCAATTGATCTAGGTCGGAAGCTCCAGTTTTAAGTACGAGGTCTTTTTAAGAATCCGACTCAGCTGGGCAGCGTTCGGGAAACTCTGCATTGTCTTCTCGTCCACAATACGTCAGTGCTTAAAGTCGAAAATCTTCAATCTATTTGTGTTGGTGCCAGGGATGACTCACCGGGTCCGAAACGTGGTCACTTAATATAGGCCTCATAAGAAAGCCCAAGGTCGCTCAAAGAGCTATGGAGAGGGGTATGTTTGGTGTTTCTCTGTGATATCGCATCAGAAACGACGAGATCTGTAGAAGAACGAAGGTCACCTACGTAGCTCATCGGACTAGCTCTTAGAAGTGGCAGTGGGCAGGCCAAATAGTGCGAATAACTAATGGCCGATGAGGCAGAAAAAATCTTGAATGATGAACACGTTCCGGCAAGCGTTGGACACCCACCGACCAGGTGGTCGGACGACTTGATGAAGGTTGCAGGAAGGCGTTAGATGCAGGCCTGCAACCGGTCGTATCGGAAATCCTGGGGGAAGCCTATGTCCAGCAGTAGGCTGCGGCTGAGATGATGATTATGATGACGGAACCCTAAAAATCAATTTTTGTCAGGTTTCGCATCATGGCATCATCCGCGACAAGAGCAAGGGCATCATCAAGTACCACAGCGCGTTCGAGGCGTCGCGGCAGGAGCTGCACCGCGTGCGCAGCGTGCGCGAGCTGCAGGAGCGCGACCACCACGACAGCCTCACCGTGCTGCAGGACTCTCCGCCCGCCGACGCGCCCACGCCCGCCGCACCCGACGCGCCAGACGCGCCCGACGCGCCAGACGCGCCTGACGCGCCCGACGCGCCCGACGCGCCAGACACGCCAGACAATCCCAATGCGCTCGACGCGCATGCCGAAGGCACCGACGACGCCGACGACCGCAACAAGCACAGCATGAAGAACACCTTCAAGCACATGTTCAGGTGCGTCTTTTTGAAGTTCCTTAACTCAGCTTACGGTGAGACTTGGTAGAAATCGTCACGTAGCAAAATGTAGTTTGTGAATGCGTGCACCCAGGCAGGTGCGCTGTGTACGTGACTAGGGCTTTATTTCAAAGTCAGGTATACAGATTCCCAAAGCGGGCCGGAATGTAAATAAGAAGTACCTAAGTAAAATCGAGTTATATTTATTTAGTGAATATTCCCTTATTTATTTATTTTATAAAATACCTGTTTCTATTTTTGTATTACTCCGAACAATTTAAGTATGTGTTTGTGGCAGGTTGAAGTCCCGGCGGCGCAGCCAAGACTCTTCGCAGGAGGAGCACGCGCACGCGTCGCACTCGCACCACGACCTCAAGACCGGCTGGTCCATGCGCCAGCTGTCGCTCAACATCAACCTCGGCCACCACGGCAAGCCGCGCCTCGCGCTCGCCTGCGTGCTCGGCGAGAAACAGTGCCTCGAGCCCTACTTCGAGGACAGCTACACAGGTACTGCGAGCCCGGCTGTGGGCGAGAAACGTTGCCTCGAGCCCTTCTTCGAGGACAGCTACACAGGTACTGCGACCCCGGCTGTGGGCGAGAAACAGTGCCTCGAGCCCTACTTCGAGGACAGCTACACAGGTACTGCGAGCCCGGCTGTGGGCGAGAAACGTTGCCTCGAGCCCTTCTTCGAGGACAGCTACACAGGTACTGCGAGCCCGGCTGTGGGCGAGAAACAGTACCTCGAGCCCTACTTCGAGGACAGCTACACAGGTACTGCGAGCCCGGTCGTGGGCGTGAGACAGTGCCTCGAGCCCTACTTCGGAGACAGCTACACAGGTACTGCGACCCCGGCTGTGGGCGAGAGACAGTACCTCGAGCCCTTCTTCGAGGACAGCTACACAGGTACTGCGACCCCGGCTGTGGGCGAGAGACAGTACCTCGAGCCCTTCTTCGAGGACAGCTACACAGGTACTGCGACCCCGGCTGTGGGCGAGAGACAGTACCTCGAGCCCTTCTTCGAGGACAGCTACACAGGTACTGCGACCCCGGCTGTGGGCGAGAAACAGTACCTCGAGCCCTACTTCGAGGACAGCTACACAGGTACTGCGAGCCCGGCTGTGGGCGAGAGACAGTGCCTCAAGCCCTACTTCGAGGACAGCTATATAGTTATCTTCCCTCGCGCAGGTACTCTCAGCCTTGTACCTACTAGGCCACAGTTATGACGGCGTTTTAGTTTAAATGCTATAGAGTTATTTGAAAACGTGTACAGTTGGCCATCTGCATTTATATTTATATCAATATACATATAATAATGATACTACAACTAACAATAAAAAGCATTTTCGATTATTACATTTATTTTAGATTTTTTGCACATTTTACTATTAAAATAAATGCACAATATCACATTCTTATTAATCTAGGTGACTAGCAGTAGACCGACTGCCATCTAACGATGACTTGTTGGTACTAAGATTGCCAGGGCTTTCCCCAAAACGTGTACCGTCAGATAAAAATCTATTAAATTTTCAGTGGTGAAAAATTCGTGCTTTATTTTCACAGGTATTTGACAGTAGTTCGTGGGTTAACCAAAGAGAGTATATTGCAGATGGCCCGCTGTACACTTTTTCAAATAACTGCAATACAGTTCAAACTAATACGCTGTCACTGTTAAATGTTGCACTTACGCCCTCTGTATACAGTTGCGGCGCTACTCCAGTTTCGTGAAAACGTCAGATGATTCCCACTATGGGCAATAGTACTTTATGTAACTGTTTCAGAAACTGTTCTAATAACTTTTTCATATGTACTTCATTCTTGACTTATCTGGCAAAAAAAGTTGATTATGTTCGCTGCCCTATAGAGAATTTTTAGTAGGGCACATAGCTACTTCCTCATCACTTTTTCGATTCATTATCATTCACTTTTTGTTACAAATAAATCTACCTATTTCGCAATGGCGGCAAATCAAACTCACTCAAGGATGCGTGTTGTGGACGACCGCGCTCAGCGATGTAGTTCTATTTTCAAAAAATCAACCATCATTCCTTTTCAAATGAAGGTATTCGAAATTTGAAAGTCATTACGATGACTTAATGAAAATACGTACAATATTACCTACGGCCAGAGACAATATAATTGTTGTTATACGAGTATATGTGATTGGCGTAATGATACCTGTTAATAGACAATTTCTGAAATCGTTATAGACATTTTATAGTGTTTGAGTACATTATGATTCAAGTACGGTAAACTGGATATTATAGTCAAGGTGTTTTTAGGCACGAGGCGAAACCGAGTGCTTACAATAACCCGACGACTGTCGACGACGATTACAAAAAGTAATTTTGCATCTGTGGCATTGGGCTATTGAGCGTTTGTAATTGGTGTAAAGTAAAAAAGCACAAGTGCCGTAAATACATCATTACGTTATGATACAAATTTCGATGTCATAAGAACCGTATTATTAGCAAATGTATTGAAAAATACTATTAGCGGTGCGGGCACAGAAATCGCCTCACGGCATTTAAGAGGGGGTTGTAATGTGAAGCCGTGTGGTTCCCGGCAGAGTAGAATAGGACCACTTCAAGTGTACAGGATTTCGTACAGAGCATGATGGTACAGACATTAAAAACACACTGGCCACTAATTGTTACCGTAAATGACGACATTGAAAACACTCATTCGATGTTTGATAATTTTTTCACTGCTATGAATGTCGCTGCAATTGCATGTTGGCTTTTGTTTAGTATTCGTTTTGCGATAATAAATTTTAAACACTTTATACTACTACACTGGATTTTATTTATAGTTAGAAGTTAGAATCATAGTCATTTAAACACCAAGTCATCCCGTATATGTCGTAGAAGTCGACAAAGGAAACACAAGCTAAGCAAAGCTTATAAACATCAAAAAGACCTCTTCAACCCGTCTGGCCAGCTTGGAGAGTGTAGGCCAAATCCTCTGACTGCTCTGGCTAATATATGGCTTTGGTAGTACTGAGAGACTCGTGCTCTAGCAGTCGAGACTAAAAAAGACCTGATAATGATGATGTACAGAAGTCACGGCATTTAAGAGGGGGTTGTAATGTGAATGTTCGTATTGCAGGCGGCATGTGCCTGTGCGTGCACCCGTCGGACCCGCTGTCGCCCGAGCACCGCTGGACGCGGCTGCTGCACTGCGACTTCCCGTGCGAGAGCGAGCTCATCCTGTGTGTGGTCACCAAGCCCCTGCCGGGCTACGCCAACCAGCACCTTGACGTCAAGGTGCGTGTCAGTGTAACATTTTTGCTCTTTTAGAGCGGCAACATGACGGAAATGTAATAGTACATTGTGTAGCAAGGGCGGTATAGAAGACATTACGTCAAACGAGCGACTTTTTTGCCTTTAGTAGGCCGAGTTTGTAATGTCTAATATCGGCCGTGATACACAAAATGTTTTTCATCTCACCGAGTAAATAGTAGAGTAAAAAATATATTTTACTATTATGTTGGTTGAAATTATATAGTATAGCCATGGACCTAGGAATAATATGGACCCGGCATTAGACACATTAAAAGTGAAGCATAACTTACGTCACATCAAGTCACATGTGTGCAGCATGTATTTGACATTTGGGAAATTTGACATTTCGTTCGACCGGGGAAAATTGTAGGGATTTTTGTGCCGATGTGTGCGTGCGCTAGTGTCGCGACACGAGTGTAGGGATTTTTATGTGCGTCACTGTTACATTTTCCAAGGGCATATCCTGATTATTCTTAGATCCATGAGTATAGCTTACCTTGAAAATTAATATTTATGCGTCTGCAAGCTGGCTGATTATATTACCTATATCAACATTATTGACCATCTATTGATTTATCAAAGGGAACGTATTACATGCAAATTAATGAAGATTACGACTACTTGTAAATATTTTGCTTAAAAATAAATCGCGGCTAACCGCAGTGAGCAGAAAATGTGTCCGAGGATTTCACAGATAAAGAAAATGTTTTATCCAAAAAGTAGAAGTCAAAGATCGATGAATACAAACAGCCAGCCACCACGGCCATTAACAATTCCAAATTTGAATAAAGTACAAAAATCTTGCAGTATAGTTCTAATGTTTTTTAAATCGGGTTCACTAGCTATTCCAAATTTGAATATTTGACTAAAAAACTTTTTGGATGTAGTAGATTTGACACTTGTGCATGGTATAGTGCACTATAAAATTTAAAAAAATACTTTATGCGCTCTCGGGCTTAATGGAATTTGTATGAAATCGATGGCATATTGCGACTGTTACAAAATAATGGCGAAAAAATCATGGTAAAAGGTTACAGACCTGACAATGTTTGTATTTCAAAAATGTAAAACTTTTCCTCAACGTATTGCGTGCAGCTGTTCGCGCGCAACGCGGCGGATCAGGAGCTGCGCGTGTCGTGCGTCGGGCGCGGCGTGCCCGGCGCCGCGCGCGCCAGCGTGGCCGGCCTCGCGCCCGAGCTGGCCGCGCGCCGCGCGCTCACGCGCTACCCGCTGCCCGCCGGCCAGGCGCTGGCCGACCTGCAGAAGTACCTGCTGCTGCGCCAGCCCGGCTTCTACCAGTCCGTGGAGAACTCCTTCGGCTGGAGAGTCAGGTAATGCTGAGGCCGGCCTCGCGCCCGAGCTGGCCGCGCGCCGCGCGCTCACGCGCTACCCGCTGCCCGCCGGCCAGGCGCTGGCCGACCTGCAGAAGTACCTGCTGCTGCGCCAGCCCGGCTTCTACCAGTCCGTGGAGAACTCCTTCGGCTGGAGAGTCAGGTAATGCTGAGGCCGGCCTCGCGCCCGAGCTGGCCGCGCGCCGCGCGCTCACGCGCTACCCGCTGCCCGCCGGCCAGGCGCTGGCCGACCTGCAGAAGTACCTGCTGCTGCGCCAGCCCGGCTTCTACCAGTCCGTGGAGAACTCCTTCGGCTGGAGAGTCAGGTAATGCTGAGGCCGGCCTCGCGCCCGAGCTGGCCGCGCGCCGCGCGCTCACGCGCTACCCGCTGCCCGCCGGCCAGGCGCTGGCCGACCTGCAGAAGTACCTGCTGCTGCGCCAGCCCGGCTTCTACCAGTCCGTGGAGAACTCCTTCGGCTGGAGAGTCAGGTAATGCTGAGGCCGGCCTCGCGCCCGAGCTGGCCGCGCGCCGCGCGCTCACGCGCTACCCGCTGCCCGCCGGCCAGGCGCTGGCCGACCTGCAGAAGTACCTGCTGCTGCGCCAGCCCGGCTTCTACCAGTCCGTGGAGAACTCCTTCGGCTGGAGAGTCAGGTAATGCTGAGGCCGGCCTCGCGCCCGAGCTGGCCGCGCGCCGCGCGCTCACGCGCTACCCGCTGCCCGCCGGCCAGGCGCTGGCCGACCTGCAGAAGTACCTGCTGCTGCGCCAGCCCGGCTTCTACCAGTCCGTGGAGAACTCCTTCGGCTGGAGAGTCAGGTAATGCTGAGGCCGGCCTCGCGCCCGAGCTGGCCGCGCGCCGCGCGCTCACGCGCTACCCGCTGCCCGCCGGCCAGGCGCTGGCCGACCTGCAGAAGTACCTGCTGCTGCGCCAGCCCGGCTTCTACCAGTCCGTGGAGAACTCCTTCGGCTGGAGAGTCAGGTAATGCTGAGGCCGGCCTCGCGCCCGAGCTGGCCGCGCGCCGCGCGCTCACGCGCTACCCGCTGCCCGCCGGCCAGGCGCTGGCCGACCTGCAGAAGTACCTGCTGCTGCGCCAGCCCGGCTTCTACCAGTCCGTGGAGAACTCCTTCGGCTGGAGAGTCAGGTAATGCTGAGGCCGGCCTCGCGCCCGAGCTGGCCGCGCGCCGCGCGCTCACGCGCTACCCGCTGCCCGCCGGCCAGGCGCTGGCCGACCTGCAGAAGTACCTGCTGCTGCGCCAGCCCGGCTTCTACCAGTCCGTGGAGAACTCCTTCGGCTGGAGAGTCAGGTAATGCTGAGGCCGGCCTCGCGCCCGAGCTGGCCGCGCGCCGCGCGCTCACGCGCTACCCGCTGCCCGCCGGCCAGGCGCTGGCCGACCTGCAGAAGTACCTGCTGCTGCGCCAGCCCGGCTTCTACCAGTCCGTGGAGAACTCCTTCGGCTGGAGAGTCAGGTAATGCTGAGGCCGGCCTCGCGCCCGAGCTGGCCGCGCGCCGCGCGCTCACGCGCTACCCGCTGCCCGCCGGCCAGGCGCTGGCCGACCTGCAGAAGTACCTGCTGCTGCGCCAGCCCGGCTTCTACCAGTCCGTGGAGAACTCCTTCGGCTGGAGAGTCAGGTAATGCTGAGGCCGGCCTCGCGCCCGAGCTGGCCGCGCGCCGCGCGCTCACGCGCTACCCGCTGCCCGCCGGCCAGGCGCTGGCCGACCTGCAGAAGTACCTGCTGCTGCGCCAGCCCGGCTTCTACCAGTCCGTGGAGAACTCCTTCGGCTGGAGAGTCAGGTAATGCTGAGGCCGGCCTCGCGCCCGAGCTGGCCGCGCGCCGCGCGCTCACGCGCTACCCGCTGCCCGCCGGCCAGGCGCTGGCCGACCTGCAGAAGTACCTGCTGCTGCGCCAGCCCGGCTTCTACCAGTCCGTGGAGAACTCCTTCGGCTGGAGAGTCAGGTAATGCTGAGGCCGGCCTCGCGCCCGAGCTGGCCGCGCGCCGCGCGCTCACGCGCTACCCGCTGCCCGCCGGCCAGGCGCTGGCCGACCTGCAGAAGTACCTGCTGCTGCGCCAGCCCGGCTTCTACCAGTCCGTGGAGAACTCCTTCGGCTGGAGAGTCAGGTAATGCTGAGGCCGGCCTCGCGCCCGAGCTGGCCGCGCGCCGCGCGCTCACGCGCTACCCGCTGCCCGCCGGCCAGGCGCTGGCCGACCTGCAGAAGTACCTGCTGCTGCGCCAGCCCGGCTTCTACCAGTCCGTGGAGAACTCCTTCGGCTGGAGAGTCAGGTAATGCTGAGGCCGGCCTCGCGCCCGAGCTGGCCGCGCGCCGCGCGCTCACGCGCTACCCGCTGCCCGCCGGCCAGGCGCTGGCCGACCTGCAGAAGTACCTGCTGCTGCGCCAGCCCGGCTTCTACCAGTCCGTGGAGAACTCCTTCGGCTGGAGAGTCAGGTAATGCTGAGGCCGGCCTCGCGCCCGAGCTGGCCGCGCGCCGCGCGCTCACGCGCTACCCGCTGCCCGCCGGCCAGGCGCTGGCCGACCTGCAGAAGTACCTGCTGCTGCGCCAGCCCGGCTTCTACCAGTCCGTGGAGAACTCCTTCGGCTGGAGAGTCAGGTAATGCTGAGGCCGGCCTCGCGCCCGAGCTGGCCGCGCGCCGCGCGCTCACGCGCTACCCGCTGCCCGCCGGCCAGGCGCTGGCCGACCTGCAGAAGTACCTGCTGCTGCGCCAGCCCGGCTTCTACCAGTCCGTGGAGAACTCCTTCGGCTGGAGAGTCAGGTAATGCTGAGGCCGGCCTCGCGCCCGAGCTGGCCGCGCGCCGCGCGCTCACGCGCTACCCGCTGCCCGCCGGCCAGGCGCTGGCCGACCTGCAGAAGTACCTGCTGCTGCGCCAGCCCGGCTTCTACCAGTCCGTGGAGAACTCCTTCGGCTGGAGAGTCAGGTAATGCTGAGGCCGGCCTCGCGCCCGAGCTGGCCGCGCGCCGCGCGCTCACGCGCTACCCGCTGCCCGCCGGCCAGGCGCTGGCCGACCTGCAGAAGTACCTGCTGCTGCGCCAGCCCGGCTTCTACCAGTCCGTGGAGAACTCCTTCGGCTGGAGAGTCAGGTAATGCTGAGGCCGGCCTCGCGCCCGAGCTGGCCGCGCGCCGCGCGCTCACGCGCTACCCGCTGCCCGCCGGCCAGGCGCTGGCCGACCTGCAGAAGTACCTGCTGCTGCGCCAGCCCGGCTTCTACCAGTCCGTGGAGAACTCCTTCGGCTGGAGAGTCAGGTAATGCTGAGGCCGGCCTCGCGCCCGAGCTGGCCGCGCGCCGCGCGCTCACGCGCTACCCGCTGCCCGCCGGCCAGGCGCTGGCCGACCTGCAGAAGTACCTGCTGCTGCGCCAGCCCGGCTTCTACCAGTCCGTGGAGAACTCCTTCGGCTGGAGAGTCAGGTAATGCTGAGGCCGGCCTCGCGCCCGAGCTGGCCGCGCGCCGCGCGCTCACGCGCTACCCGCTGCCCGCCGGCCAGGCGCTGGCCGACCTGCAGAAGTACCTGCTGCTGCGCCAGCCCGGCTTCTACCAGTCCGTGGAGAACTCCTTCGGCTGGAGAGTCAGGTAATGCTGAGGCCGGCCTCGCGCCCGAGCTGGCCGCGCGCCGCGCGCTCACGCGCTACCCGCTGCCCGCCGGCCAGGCGCTGGCCGACCTGCAGAAGTACCTGCTGCTGCGCCAGCCCGGCTTCTACCAGTCCGTGGAGAACTCCTTCGGCTGGAGAGTCAGGTAATGCTGAGGCCGGCCTCGCGCCCGAGCTGGCCGCGCGCCGCGCGCTCACGCGCTACCCGCTGCCCGCCGGCCAGGCGCTGGCCGACCTGCAGAAGTACCTGCTGCTGCGCCAGCCCGGCTTCTACCAGTCCGTGGAGAACTCCTTCGGCTGGAGAGTCAGGTAATGCTGAGGCCGGCCTCGCGCCCGAGCTGGCCGCGCGCCGCGCGCTCACGCGCTACCCGCTGCCCGCCGGCCAGGCGCTGGCCGACCTGCAGAAGTACCTGCTGCTGCGCCAGCCCGGCTTCTACCAGTCCGTGGAGAACTCCTTCGGCTGGAGAGTCAGGTAATGCTGAGGCCGGCCTCGCGCCCGAGCTGGCCGCGCGCCGCGCGCTCACGCGCTACCCGCTGCCCGCCGGCCAGGCGCTGGCCGACCTGCAGAAGTACCTGCTGCTGCGCCAGCCCGGCTTCTACCAGTCCGTGGAGAACTCCTTCGGCTGGAGAGTCAGGTAATGCTGAGGCCGGCCTCGCGCCCGAGCTGGCCGCGCGCCGCGCGCTCACGCGCTACCCGCTGCCCGCCGGCCAGGCGCTGGCCGACCTGCAGAAGTACCTGCTGCTGCGCCAGCCCGGCTTCTACCAGTCCGTGGAGAACTCCTTCGGCTGGAGAGTCAGGTAATGCTGAGGCCGGCCTCGCGCCCGAGCTGGCCGCGCGCCGCGCGCTCACGCGCTACCCGCTGCCCGCCGGCCAGGCGCTGGCCGACCTGCAGAAGTACCTGCTGCTGCGCCAGCCCGGCTTCTACCAGTCCGTGGAGAACTCCTTCGGCTGGAGAGTCAGGTAATGCTGAGGCCGGCCGCGCGCCTACCCGCTGGTATAAGAGATTGGCCCACTTTAATTTTAAACGCATTTCTGGTTATATCTTTGAAAGTAACGTAACAGATAAAGACATAACCCTTAATGGTCCTTCAAATAAAAATATTACTTCAACCAAACAACAGCAATTTAACAGAATTATGAGGTTAATATTTAAAAGCTCATGTAACTGTAATGAAAACCTCGTCCTTTTTTGAAGTCAGTTAGAAATGGGTCACTCACGTACTACTTTGACGGGACTGTTGGCTATACTATAGGTACATACAGCTCGAGAGTGGCCCCAATGTTCGTACAGTATGTGTCCTGTATATATTTAGTCATTGATGCATGTGGTCCCGCCGTGCAGGTACTACGAGGTGCCGCTGGGCGAAGCGCGCGTCACCTCCATCAACGTGCACTGCGAGAACAAGGAAGGGCCCATCCTGCTCGGACACATCGGCCTGTGCCACAGATACGAGGTATTTACACTATCTAGGAGCAGAAAAAAAATAAATAGCTATTCTAATCCCCCTCCCCCTTCTTGTCCGCAAAAGTAAGATAAGTTCTTACACTCATTACATTGTCAGCAAGTCCCATAGGCTAGGGTTACGTCAGGGTCACGTTTGTAATGTGAGTACAGATAATTTCTGACCTCTTGAACAGAAACATGTATTTTCTAGTAACGGTGTTTCTAATTCATCATCATCAGGTGTTCGTTAGTCTCCACTGCAGAAGCACGGCCCTCTCTGTACTACCAGAGACATATATTAGCCAGAGCAGTCAGAGGATTTGCCCTACACTCTCCACAGTGTCTCAGCAGTGTTTCTAATTAGTGTTAGTTATATACCCCTTATTCATAAAAAAATAAAAAAAGCTTTTTAACCTATTTTAGGTAAAATATGTTTTGTCTTTATCCCACGCTCTAATGTTTGAGATTGAAAGAACGAGACTGTACAGTCTCACTGTACATGAATTTGCTGATGCCGCGCTTCACACGGCGTGCGTCACAATTTACTTATAATTTATTATTTTAAAGCCAGAGTGCATTCGCTGTTACTACGCGATAGACACATAGGGAACGGAAGTGCCAAACCTATAACTTGTACTTATTTACGAACTTAACTAATATACTACAGTGAAACTAACTGTGATTGTTTGGTGATCTTCTCCCCGCACTCTCATCTCAACTCAACTTAAACTCCAGCTTCCATTCAACTCTACTTCACATCAACTTACATCCATCGCCAGCCGCACATAACTTCTACTCATCTCTACTACACCCTACAGAGACAAAACATATTTTAACTAAAATAGGTTTAAGGCGCTGTAGTATCAGACACTAGCGCCACCCAGCAATTAATTCTTTAAGTCCTTAATCATATCAAATTTAAAAATGTTATAGCTGAATGCCCTAGTAAATTACTTGTAATATTCTTCGTACAAGTTTTCACTATTTTTAATTTGATGAATTAGAGAACTACTTATTATTATTATATTATCGCCAGAAGTGGCCACTTTTAGCCTTTGGATAATAAGTAATTCTTTTTTTTTATTCTCTTAAACTTAAATTATAATATATATGAAAAGTAATATAATGAATACTACAAGTAATTTACTAGGGCATTCAGCTATTATATTTTATAAATTTTGATATAATTTAGGACTTACCACAGCGCCTTAATAAGCGATTGTTAATTTTTATGAATAAGGGGGTTAGTAAATAAGCATAATTTATTTATTTATTCATTCATTTCTTACACTATCAGGACATGTCTCTCTAATACAATAGCGTATTTACATGTGTTGACAGGAGGAAGAAGAGGAAGAGGTGTACCCGCACACGGCGAGCGAGACGCCGCGCGTGCCGAGCGAGCAGCCGCGCGTCGTGCGCGCAGCGGAGCTTCCCGAGGTGAGCGCTTTCCCAAAGGCTTATTCATCATCATCATCAGGTCTTATTTAGTCTCCACTGCAGGAGCATGACCCTCTCTGTACTACCACAGCCATATATTGAGGCTAATTTTTATTTATTTACCGTGACTAAAACGGTTTGAACATATTATCTTATACACATTAATAAAACAGATTAAATAAGAATTAACTGCAAACAGAATAACTTAAATGTAATTTTGGATTATAAATCCTAATCCTAACTAATAGTATAAATGCGAAATTGAGTTTGTTTGTTACGCTTTCACGCCCAATCTACTGAACTTATCATCATGAAATTTTGCATACACATAGGTTAGGGTACTGAGAAGGTCATAGGCTATATATCACGCGGGCGAAGCCGCGGGTCACAGCTCGTAGAATAAAGTTTGAAACAGTCCGTACAACCAATAAAAGAAAAATAAATAACAAAGAATATAATACAAAAATAAAATATAATATCTCTTGAACCCTTGTCTGTACTTGTTTATACGCTGAGTGAGGTAGACGTGCCCTACTCCAACAAACAGACATTTAAAAGCAATCTTGTCACGTGACGAGGACGGCCTCTTCACGGAACAGAGTTTTGGTGTGAGCTCAGCGCAACGGTGTTAATTCATAATCATAATCATACATTTATTTGCTTAAAACATGGTACATTGTGATTCGGTGGTACAATCTGTGATGAAGATGTTTTGCTAAAAATTATAGCATGCAAATATTTCACAAAATAGTCATTAAAAAACCAAGTGCGTGTCAGGCCACGTGCAGTGTTCATAAAGGTTTTTCTTAAAAGGCATCAAATTTAATACTTTGAATTGATCCGGTATTTTATTATAGATTTTTATGGACATGCACAAGCAACTATTTTTATATTTTTAAAAGTTATTATACTTAACATCCATTACTAGCCTGTTCGTGTTTCTCATGTTCCTTGGATATATATCATGACACAAATATGCAGATCTTTTGTATATATATGGTGAGGGGGAGAGGTAATAAACCCAGAGTCTCAAAATGAGGTCTACAAGATTCTCTTGGTTTTAGAACACATATAGTGCGAATACATTTTTTTAGGGCTTTTAGCGTCCGTACTGTTGCCCCATATAATAATACCAATTAGCTTCCTTTAAACGCTTCAAAATTAGGTAGTACGGCTGGTCTACCTCAGTTTATATAGAAGTCTTTGGCTCCCGGGTGCATCCGCGGCCGCGACGCGGCGGGAGCAGCGGTCCGCCATTGTGACATAGACATAGTGTCAATACGATATATCCTGGCAAGTATATATATCTTGCCACTTGTGGTCACCATACCAAGCGTTAGCTTTGCTGAGGGTTGCTTAACATAAATGAGAGCTAATAATGCGTACTAATTTGTTGTTTTATGAGTGTGTAACTGGCTACGCTGGTGACAAATTTCTCAGGCGTCTGACATAGCATTTACACTTAACAACTGCCATCTAATGATGACAGCTGGGACCAACGGCGTTACGTGCCTTACATCATGTGGTCTCAACCCCTTAACGTTTATCTTAAACGATTTGTTCTCACAGACTCACATAGATGGCGTCACGCGTTGCTATACAACATTGTATCTACCATTTTATGAGAATATAAAAGCATTATTGACAAAATATATCATTAAAAAATAGAACTATATTTTAGGCATAATATTTTAAAATTACATCCCAGTTTTAGTAAGTTTAAGGCTAACGCAGATTACCACCATCTAAAGGGTCTTTCAACAATGTTTTCTTTCGATGTAAAAGTTGAATAAAATGTGTGTGAGATATTAACGAAATTTATTTTTTATTTGAAAGGCCCATTTATGCCTTTATGGATGGAATATGACATCGTTCAAATGTCCGCCGCGACTTCGTATGGTGGCACGAATTCGAGAGGAGCAATTTTTAATGACTCTGCTGCATAGATCCGGCTGAATCTGAGCGATGGGCTGCGTTATGTTGGCTTTCAGGGCAACGGTCGATTGTGGCTTATTGGTATAGACCTGCGACTTCAGAAAACCCCACAAGAAAAAGTCTAGCGGAGTCAAATCACACGATCTTGGTGGCCAACTCATGTCACCTCTGCGAGAGATAACCCTACCCTCAAACCGTTCATGCAGATTGTCCATTGTATCGTTCGCTGTATGGCAAGACTGGCAAGTAGCGCCATCTTGCTGGCAACCAGCCCCATGTCAACCACATGTCGTTCACGTCCATATTGTTCAATTCAAGCCAAAAGAAATTGTTTATCATTGATCTGTAGCGCTCGCCGTAGACGGTGATGGCCTCGCCAACGTCGTTTTCGAAGAAGTACGGACCAATGACGCCGCCAGACCAAAATCCGCACCAAACAGTAACTTTTTGTGGATGCATTGTCACCTGGTGAACCTAATGTATTGTGGTCATCCCATATCCGGCAATACGGTAGTTGCCTAATGTTAAGATTATATAAAATTTGTTTCCAATGATACTAATTTCTACCTATAAACACTATAAAGAACACTTTAAATTTTATATCGATTCATTAAGTAATCTTAAAGCACCTTTAAAGTTTGGTGAATAGGACCATTTTTTAAAGTATGAAAATCTTTAAATACAATTATACTTTATTAGTCTGCTAAATTTGTGTGTGACTGTGCCGACCCCACATAAAAAAGTGGGATAAGGTAAAGGAAGAAGAAGAAGAAGAAGTCTGCTAAATTTATAGCAACTTTTATTATGAAACCATTACCATAAACGAAATATTTCGTATAGCTACCAAACAAGGTTCTCACGCCACCCATACAAAATACAAGCTTGTGACGTCACAAATATGTAGGCATGTCAGCAGCGCGTTTTCACGTCAAAAAATTTACGTCTAAAAACATGTGACTTAAAAACATTTATATCTGAAAGAGTTTTTTGTTTAGAAATGTATTTTTGTCACTAATGGTCACTATTGTGTTTATTTTTGGCAGGTCTTTACATAGCAACATGAAATTTTTTTTAGTCAACATGTCCATTTTGCTTATTAACAAAACCATTCATAGACTTTGAAGGGCCACCGCGTCTGCCGTAAAATGGGCGCAATGCGCGCAACGTTTGCACTAACGAACACTCATTTTGATAATAAAGTTTTATCATTTGCACGTGCTGCTTAACCGAGTAGGTAACTTGCCATGGTGATTTGGCATGAAAGACTGAATAAGAAAAAACAGATTTGACAGATGCCGCCAAAATAAAATGGCCGCCACTGATTATTAACATCGACCCGCTCTATTTGAAAGACCCTTTAGTATCGAGTAGAAAGCTGCAGCGCCCACCTTAATTTTGTCCAATATTTTTGTATGGGGTTGACAGTCTACTCGTGTTACGTTAGTATTAAATTTTACAATCTAATCAGGTGCCACGCCTGGGGATCTTTGACATACGTAAGCGCTACCAATGTGCTACGCCTTCTGCGAGCAGTTCCTGGGGCACCGAGCTTCTCTCATTTAACTTTATTTGTAATCTGTATTCTCGAAACAGACATGCGAGTCATGTGTCGCGAAACTATCACCGGCTGGCAACAGCGCACCCGCCGACCAGCCGACTAGCGACCGGGACGCAGACACATCGGCCCAGGACGCAGCCGACACATCGGCCCGGGACGCAGCCGACACATCGGCCCGGGACGCAGCCGACACATCGGCCCGGGACGCAGCCTTATCCAGCACCCCAGCCCGGGACGTAGCTAACACCCCGACTCGGGACGCAGCCAGTCCTGTCAGCGACCTCGGCGAGCTGAACGGCAGCAGCTACGGGAACGTCCGGACGGTGAACACCGACCTGCCCCGGATACACAGGGAGGCCAAAAGGGTCGAATACGAGGGATTACACAGAGAAAACTTTGACGATTACGATGAACCCAGCTTCCACGTCGCGTTTGGACACAACTTTGTTGAAAACGACGTAGGCCTAGTAACCTTGGATTCCTTTGAAAGTACGATCACATACATGACTCCCACGGACTCCAAAGTCAGTGGCAGCCGACCTGTGTCGACCTTAGCCTCCACAGCGTCTGAAATTTCAGACCGATCCAAGTCGCCCATCGATTCTAGATCCAACTTCTCCGGCATATCAAAGTTGCTCGGAATCGCCACATTAGAAACAATAGACGGACACAAATCGTCCAGAATCTCCGAAACACCGAATAGCTCCGACACTCCTAAATCGGCCAGACATTCCCGAACGCTCGAAAATTTGGAGAGAGCCAGGTCGCCCGGTGGGTCGAAGTTCGAGGATAGTGCGCGGGGTTCGCAGGCCGCCGGCAGTCCCTCGCGGCCGCCGAGAGGCGCCAAGCCCAGCGACAGTTCGGAGCGGGCCAAGTCTCCGCGAGGCTCGCCGGCGCCGGACGCCGCGGCCGCCGGCGCGCCGCCGTCGCCCGCCGCCCGCCGCAAGCCGCGCCGCGCGCACATCACCTTCGACGACTGACCACGCGCCAGCTGTACGCAACTTACATGTATTATACGTAACATGGCTCACTCACGAGCTATTAAGTCGGAATTGCTGACTATTGCATTCGGCACTTAAATATTATAATTACGTAAAAAATTAAATTAAATTGACACCTGATTGATCCGGAAATATTGTCTGCAATACCGACTTAATAGTACGTAAGGACCTGTTTATATCTTTACAGGGTGTTTTTAAATTCATTGGCATTCCTTATAAACTATGCCCATGATTAAAAGTAATTTAAGACTACTTTTAAGTAAAGTAAAATAAAACATTTTCACGTTTAAGAGCTCGAAAAATACCTACCTCAAATATAACCTCTGTCAAATGGAGGTCATTATTTTAGGTGAAAGAAAAAACCACGGTGGAATTACCAAAACCGTCGAAAAATAAATTCATTTAAATAGTGTCAAAGTAGTCGACCAGCGTTGTTTGTGGTAAGTGCTGTGCGATGTCCTTGAATGTCGCACTCAGCACCCTGATCGCTGCAGCCCTAATTGATTAATCCTATTCATGGATGTCATTTACATGAGTAAATAAACAGATTAAACTATTGTTATTGAAAATAATTGCTCTTTGTATATGTCAGCTTAACTATAAATATGTTGTGTTAGTTCGATTTGTAAAAATATTAGATATAGTAAGAAACATTGTATAAACAATGACTATAAATATTGTAATATATTAATTAAATATATTTTTACACTTTTAACACAGTTTTTTTCGTCATACCTTAAATGAAAATGCAGCTTTAGTATCCTTAGGACATAGATAATATTTCTACACGTCCGGCGGCACGCACTCTGGCGAAGGTTTGGGCAAGGTTAGTACCAAAAGTCATCATTAGATGGCAGTAAGCCGTCTTCCACTATCTTCCCCTCGCTCAACTAGTAGACTATTAGACTATGTTAGAGCACAAAATAGATAAATATACTAATATTATAAAGAGGAGAGATTTGATGGTTTGTTTGCATTGAATAGGCTCCGAAAATACTGGACCTACTTTCAAAATTCTTTCACCTATAGAAAGCTAATTCATTTGTGGGTGACATAGGCTATAATTTACGCGTACGAAGTCGCGGAAAAATTGCTAGTAAAATGTGGAAAAAAGTAATGATGATAAACATGTAATCTGAAGTAGGAATCAATTTAATAATCGACAGTTGATATTGTTAGTTCTAGTATAAATAATAGTAGCACGTCGTTGTGTTTAGTGGTCTGTATAAAAGTTGAGAAAACTAAAAATCAAGATGATACCACCTTGGTAAGAGAAGCAATAACATTTTAATTTAAGCCTGATTAAAAGACAGAGACGGGACAGCTACAGCATCACCATCATCAATATTTAAGAGTGACGCTCTGGTCGGTGGAGCTCCTTCCATCTTTCTGTATGGGGTACCAGCTTCTTGACTTTTTGGTGCAAAGCCACACTAAAGAAAAGATGTTTTAAAATTGAAAGAATAAGATTAGAGAAAGATAACATTAGATTAGATTGAGAAACATAACAATGATACCACAGGAAACATGATTGGTGAATTTCGACAGCTGCTCTCAAAAATACCTCTCGTCACAGTGCTGCCATCTGAGGAAAAATAGATTCCAAAAACCCTAATTGAAGTCTTTCTACATAAGCGTTCCATTCAGGCAGGCTTCTGTTCCGCATTCGCGGCTGTGTGCTACAGGCGTAAGGATTTGAACGAAACCACGAAATTAGTGGACTGAGTTGTCGGACGGCGACGAGTCTTCATTGATTGGTATCGAGTGTGCCAGTCTCACTATCGGCCGATAACGCGCAGATCTGATTATAACACAGCAATCTCAGTGCTGGGTCGCCTCCGGCCGCGGCGGTACCGCCGATCCCAGCGGGATTTCCGGAAACAGGAGAGTTTGCGTTACCGGGTCAGGTATGTGGTCTCTGATATTGATTTCTTTTGTATTACTTTCAACAATAGTTGGATTTTTCAAGCCGCAGCCATTATTTAGCAACCTCTGTTGTTGCTACAACAACAGGGTTCATAGCCTACGGTAACTGTTTTCCATCAGGTGGGCCGTATGCCGGTTTAGATGGCGAAAATGGGAAAAGCTGTGTTATAGATTTTAGGTATTAAATCAATGTATAATAACAACGATACCTTACCCAAGGACGTCAAGCGTCGCGTCAGGCGGCGGTCAACTCTTTCACCAAATCTTGTGTTCCTAACCTACGAACAATTCCTACTGTTGAAAAGAGTTTCTTTCGGCATTTCTTCTCTGCAGTGGTCAGTTCCGAAACGCTAGTAGTCTGTAGCTTTTGTAGTAATGCATAATACTTATTTAAAATAATTTTAAATGTGATTTGACGTGAAGAAAAAAAAAACGCCAGCAACGGCCTATTTTCTGAATAAAATTTTGGATTTTTAATTTTTTTGATTTTTCTGGTATCGATAATTTTGTTCTAAAATATAATGAGAAGATAAAAGCATTATTTTGAATATCTTGTTAAAGTCCAAACAAATATTTTTGGCATAATATTTAAATTAAATCTCAGTTTTAGCAAGTTTAGAATAACGCGGATTACGGTGACGAATGGAAGATCTAGTTGGAGGCCTTAATTTGGTCCAATATTTTTATACGTTAGTATTATACACCCTTATTTTTTTATAACATATTTATGTTAAACTAGCTGTTACCCGCGGCTTCGCCCGCGTAATATATAGCCTATGTCCGTCTCGGTACTCTAACCTATGTGTATGCAAAATTTCATGATGATCGGTTCAGTAGACGGCGTGAAATCGTAACAAACAAACAAACTCACTTTCGCATTTATAATATTAGTCGGGATTCAATACACAAACTTTAAGACTCAGCCCATCAACATGAACAAATTTTGATATTAGATCAATGCTGGGAACTCAAAAAAAAAATTTGACAGACACAGACCCATACAAAAGTGTCTAGCTGATCGGACCAAATGTATGGAAAAGGTAAAAATAATATTGAATTTTCAGCATTGGTCCCATGCACACCCTGGTGTCAGGGTTCTTCGGAACCGCCTCTCGGCCTCTGGCGTGGTTCCTTTAACGACTACCAGATGGAAGCCGGGACCACCGGCTTAACGTGCCTCCCGAAGCACGGATCATCTTTCTTATCAGACAATCAGGTGATTCATGCCTGCAATGTCCTAACCAAATTGGAAACAACTTAACAAAGTATGCTTCCCGTGGGAATTGAACCCACGACCCCCGGGTCAACAAGGCAAACGCCTTAACCAATAGACCACGGAGGCAGTCACCTCTTAAAGTTTGTGTATTGAATGTAAGGATATTTGAGAGAGATTTGAGGGTGTATTGTACAGATTGTATTTGACCTAATCTTATCACATCTTACATGCTGTCACAGTAGCAAATCCTGTAGTCCACCGTATCACTGCTGCGAAGACTAAATGATAGGTTTTATTTATTACTAGCTTTCGACCGCGGCTAGTAGTACAGAGAGGGTCGTGCTGCTGCAGTGGAGATGGAGACTAACAAAGACCTGTTGATGATGATGATGATGACCGCGGCTCAGCTCGCGTTAGTGTCGATCCCTCGGGAAGAGTGCTTTTCTCCGGGATGAAAGGTAGCCTATGTTCATCTTAGTACTCCAGACAACGTGTATGCAAAGTTTTATGATGATCGGTACAGTAGATAGGGCGTGAAAGCGTAACAAGCAAACAAACAAACTCACTTTCGCATTTATACTTAACTAGCTGCTACCCGCGGCTTTATATAGCCTATGCCCTTCTCGGTAACCTAACCTATGTATTTGCAAAATTTCATGATGATCGGTTCAGTAGATACGGCGTGAAAGCGTAACAAACAAATAAACAAACAAACTCACTTTTACTTTTATAATATTAGTTGGGATAGTTGGGATGGGATGGGGATTGGGATAATACATATTAGTTTGGATTAGTGCGTATGTGTGTGGACACTGGACACCCAGCGAGTAGGTGGTCGGACGACCTGATAAAGGCCGCAGTAAGGCGCTGGATGCAGGCTGCTTCCGAACGGTCGTATTGGGAATCCTTGGGGAAAGCCTATGTCCAACAGTGGACTTCTTGCGCCTGAAATGATGATGATGATGATGTGTCGGTCGGTCTGTTATCTCTTCGCGCTTCAGCAACTGATCGAAAGAAATTACATTTTCTAATGAGACAAAGGCGCTGAGGCTCCTCCCTGTCCCCAAAGGATCGGAATTCACGCGAGCAGAGTCGCGGCAGAAAGCTAGTATATCATACGTATAGCATTTAATCAAACGATCAATACTTGAGGTGTTTCAGGCTTTTGAAAGTTGCTATGTTTCATAGTGGGTACAAAATAAAGGTAACTTGTAGCTCACATAACATTGAAACTACAATGTTTTTAATTAGTATGAGAAAATAAATCTTTTATGCGTATCTTAAAGTAAAAAGACGTCGTTTATGTTGTAAAGATACCTAGTAGTGCATCGAGGAAACAAGGCACGGCGCAAACGGGCGACCGACCACAGCCACCGATGATGGCCAGCGACAAACAATTTACACGCATCATGCATCTCGTTGAGACTGGCCCCACACGCCGGTGGCGACCACTTGCTACAGCAGTTTTTGCGACTCGCCACTTGTGCTCCCTGCGCCACAAATGTTTTATTGTAGAATCAGTTGAAATTGGATGCGTTCAATAGAGGTGGCCATTTCATAGTCTACGCCGTCTGCGTGCTAACAATAGTGCGAGGCAACTTGTGGGCCCAACTTAAGACTGCAGCAGAATGGTGTCGTGTCCCAGTTGTTGTCACGCGCTTGGCCACGGTTATACCTAAATCAGTAGCGCGCGACAGCGACCAGTGGCTGTGGTCGGTCGCCCGTTGGCGCTGAGCCTAACTATGGTTTTAAAAGTATCTTAGATAACCCTCATAAATGAACTCTAGACACATTTCCTGCATTTTTGGGCTACCAGACTACTGAACTAATTTTGATGAAATTTTAATGTAGTAATTAAAAGTATAAGTATACCTACCCTTTCAAATAACAGAAAATATCTTCGAGTTAATTAAGTTTTTAGGGTTCCGTAGTAAACTAGGAACCCTTATAATTTCGCCATGTCTGTCTGTCCGTCCGCCCGCCGTTTTACTCAGAGACTATAAGTACTAGAAAGCTGTAATTTGGTATGGGTAGGTAGTATGTATATTAATCATGGCAAAAGTGGTAGAAAAAAATCTTATAAAAATATTTTTTTAAGAGGGAGTAATATTTTTTTCTATACAAACCCATCGTGTTGGGTATTGTTAAATAGGTATTTAAGTACTAAGTACAAACTAAGAAGTTATAGGCAACCAACTTACCAAATGTACTCGAAAATGTAAGATTTCATACTTTGGTCGTTAAACTGTGAGGTGCGAGTGTGAACAGTGTGAACTCAAAGTTGTCATTCGCAACTACCGAACCCTACACTGCGCGTGGCCCGACACGCACTTGGCCGGTTTTTTGAAGTTGGTTTAAGACCTACATCACGAACTTCAAATACACTAAAAATAAGGTAGATTACAATTAATGTTTATAATGTTCTGTCGGGTAGAAAAGTACCTATTCAAGTTATAACTTCGCTTGAGCGAAACACGGTAACGCGACAGTGTACAAAACATTGGTAGTGTTGTGTTGTGTGAATTGTGAAGCTCTCGCCTGGTGTCTGCTGGTGCCTAGCGCCTGCCGAGGAGACGGTGAGTGCATTGTCTGAGGGCTGTGTTTTTCAGCACATTGTCACACTCACACCGCACATAATGATAATTGTATAGGTATCGTTAGGTTGCAGTTACTAGCACATGAACGGGCTGCGACAGGCAATGTTCTAATGACTGGACTCTGGATTGAGTTTCTTTCGGCGTATACTTCTCACCAGTGGTCATTACGAAACGCTAGTAGTTTTTCGATCTTGCATATTAAAAATTAAAAATAATAAGAAAGTAAAAAATATGACGTTCAAAAAGAGATACAATTATCCAATTTTGAACAAAAATCTTTGACTTTGACAATCTTCAACAATGTTGGTACCTACCGCAAGGGTCTTTTGAATGGTACTGTCCCGGGTTCGATTACCGGTCAGGTCAAGATGGAAAACAATTGGACTGTGTCTTAGATCTTTACGTATCTATTATAAAATATAGTATCGTTGAGTTAGTGTATCCCACGACACAAATTTCAATTCCGCAACCGATCTCCGACGACCGATTCGCCGTTGGACTGGTCGTCCACGGAACGATTCATACTTATTATTCCCGTTCCCAACAGAGCCTTGCACCTACGGACCATTCATCTATATCAGTTTCTTGGGTTCGTTTCCCTTTCATTAATTTTTACTGGTTTTGTCAATGGTTTTGGAGCACCCAAGAAGGAAAGGAGAGGCATTAATCGGCCGTAAAAACTTAGCCAAATCATGTTACAGCATGAATGCTGTCATAATAGCGGATCCCGGGCTCCAATGCATCACAGCTAAGGTCGCGCCTGGAAAAACCCAGAAAAACGATAGCAATGATTAAATTTAGTTCAAGTGACTTTGTGGCGTTTGGTAGGTAGGTATGTATAACAATCGGCCTTGCCGGCACGTACTTATCCAGTTTAGTATACCAATCAGGTTCAACGACCGCGTATCAGCTGACTTGACTGAAGCAGCAAAAAAACTAGTGACCTAGTTTTTAGGTATTAGTATTTATTCTCTGTCTTTTATTTAAATCTTAGGATTAGATTTATAAAAAGTAAAATTAACAAAATATCATACAGCTTAAAAAATCTGACACCAGTATTGGCCGCTTACACACACGAAAAACAAACAAACAAACATACAACTTTTAAAGTCTAAACCTAGAATGCCGCCAACAGCAGGGCAGGGACCGAGCTACCCGCGATTACGGTTGCAGAGACAGAAACCTACTCACAATGCGTGCCGTGTCCAGGATAACTGCCGTCTTTATCAGACCCTTGATCCAGCCATCCAGCGAGAGCCTCTTGAGATGTTGGTCGAGACTCTTAGCTATAAGACCGTTCACAGATACAACTATTGGGACAGTAATCGTTGAATCCACATCCCACATGGCGGTCACCTCGTGGGCCAAGTCTACGTACTTGCTAAGTTAGACCTTCCCGAGGTTCTCGTCATGTGAAATGGTGACGAGCTCTAAGGCGCAGCGGTCAACACGCCTGCCTGCGACACGGATGGTCCCCCGGGACCATCCGTGTCGCAGGCAGGTCCCGGGTTCGATCCCCGGTCAGGTCAAGATGGAAAATGATCTTTTTCAGATTGACCTGGGTCTTGAATGTTTATCTATATAAGTATCTGTTATAAAATAGAGTATCGTTGAGTTAGTATCCCATAACACAAGTTTCGAACTAACTTTGGGGCTAGCTCAATCTGTGTGATTTGTCCGTATATATTTATTTATTTATTGCTACCTTATCCGTCAGACTTTAGGCGAAATCGACTGGCTCACTGGCTAGATTCAAATAGTCAAAAGATTCAAAACGTTTATTCAGAAAATAGGCACTTTTTCACGTCAAATCACATTTAAAATTATCTTAGTATTATGCATTTACTAATAATTGTTCAAAAGCTACAGACTACTAGCATTTCGGAACCGACTACTGCAGAGAAGAAATGCCGAAAGAAACTCTTTTCAACAGTATAGGTCGCCGACGCACGAAGCTATCAGCTATACGTATCGTATAGTATTAGGATAGGTACCTAGTAGGTGCTAAATCACTTTTGTTAAAGTTAAGGTGTTGATATTCTAATGCAATAGTTTTATCTTTTGTATAAAATACGTAACAAGCTAGCACAAGTATGAACAAAAAAGTGCATTAAAAAAGGCGAAAAAGTTCTACTAGCCTTTACCCGCGACTTGCGTTAATGTCGGTCTTTGGGAATACGTTTTTTCCGGGCTGAAAGGAAGCCTATATCCTTATCCGTATGCCAGACAAGTTTAGTTATGCAAAGTTTTAATTATGATCGGTTCTGTA
Source organism: Rhodophaea formosa (assembly GCA_963082605.1). Lineage (NCBI taxonomy): Eukaryota > Metazoa > Arthropoda > Insecta > Lepidoptera > Pyralidae > Rhodophaea > Rhodophaea formosa. The sequence continues at coordinate 22,486,706 of OY720213.1, read as the reverse complement.
ATTAAAGCTTAAATGCGTAACAAAAACACTTTCGCATTATAAATTAAGAATATAAGACCTACTTACGATAGGAACAGGCATAGCAATTTGGTACGATGTATTATCCAAGCTTTAATAATGCATAAAATAAACAAGTGCCTAGATTTCCTTGGCGCTGTGGATTGTTTTTGTTGTCGCTGGTATTGTCTGCTATGGCGAGTGCGTAAATTAAACCATTGAGATCGATACCAGGATAAGTGATGATTTATTAGAAATGCTACTCGTAACTTATATACTAAGGAAATATACATAGGTATCGCATTGGTAGGGGAGATCGCTGATTTAGGAATACGTGTATATTCTTACGTGATGTACGTGTCTTGCTAAGTTAACAATATTTAAACACTTCCTGCAGGTACATCACGTTCGTATTCCTAAGGTCGCAATAGTACTCCCCCTTTTGTAAAAAATAAAAACAATTAACAATAAAATTAACAAAAAATTCATAAACTGTAACAACAATAAATTAACAAAAATGTAAAAACTGTAGCGAACGCAAATATACTAAATATATCCATCAATTGCATAGTGCACGTGCTGAAAAACGCTGTGTAGGCAAATATTTCTGCGCGGCAAATTATGCGTTTATGCATTGACATTGACCCTGTGAATCGTTTTTTTTTCCTTATACATAGTTGGTAGATATTGCAAACTTCTTATATCTCTTAATATACATCTTGTCAATATGGTCTTGATGTGCAGTCTGAGCTTCTCGTATAGATACGTTTTCACTTGCCAGTTGCTTCAATCCCAGTGAGACGGGAGATAGTTTCTGCTCGTAGTCTTTTGTGAGACTGTAGAGAGCGATGTCGACTAGCGCCGGCGCCGAAGTGCTGCGCTGAAGAGTGGCCACTCTATAAAAAATTCTAAGCGTGAGCTCGGCGGCTGTGCCGGACGTCATAATTGTCGAAAATAAACATTGTGGGTGCTTAGGACCAGGAGCTCGGTGCGTCGGCTGCTGTGGCCCTGAAGTATGACCCGTTTGCTGGCTTGCTCTTGAGACTGCTTGCTGTGAACCATTTGCTGCATCTTGAGAGACGTAATTTTCAGTTAAAGTAGTGCTTCTGTGATCGCCATTTTACTTTAATGTTTTCTTGTCAATATGTTGATCGCTGTTCCATCTTAAAGTTGTTCGCTCTTCTGCTTGCAGGCTTCAAAGCTATCAATTTATTGTCCTTGTTTGCCATGAAATCTATACCACTGTGTAAGTCGGTAGCAATTAGGCATTAGAACTTAATGATATCACGAAATGCGGTGCAAGATTCTTCGTTGCCAAACAAATTCTTCTTCAAATAATAGGCAAATATTTATATAATTTCTCATTACGCCTTTTTGAACAACATACGGCCATCGTCGGCCTTGCGATACTTGACATCGTTCAATTATTTGTTGCAGTTGCACTTTCGTTCGTTGTTGTTTCCATGTGAAGTGATGCAATTTGTGACGTCAAATGCGTCATCATATAGATATCAGCTGTTCACGTTGCGTAATTGTTTCTATTGTATTTAATAATTTCGTTGATCCTCTGTGACATCATTTTCTTTATAATTCTGCCGCTCGCGATGCCTTTTTCTTCTGTGCATGCGCTCTCTTATTTTTCTTGAAGTTGACGGCTACAGCTTGCGGTTGCGCTGATATTCCCCGGATTTTTCTTTGCCTCGGGGTTGTCCATTGTGGTTGCCTAGAGTTCCTGTGCCTCCTGTTTTATGATCGTTCAGCTATGGTGCAGGATTCAATCAATGAATCGTGTGAACCGGTGTTGATTCCTTTTTTCAGCGTGGTTGGAGCCATTTTTGATGGTCCTTGTTGTCCTTGTGGTTCTGGTTACTGCCGGAGTGCCTCTCGTATTTTCGAACCGGTGAGACCCGCTTGTGGGAAGCCGGTGAAAATGAGCACGTTGATTTATTCGTTCTTCAGGCTTGCGTCGTCAGGGTCTTTCATGTTGAGGCGCGTATCCATCACGTCGGACTACATCACGACGGCTTGATCACGTCGGCTGATCACGTCGAGTGATCACGTCGGCGTCACCAATTATGGCGAGTGCGTAAATTAAACCATTGAGATCGATACCAGGATAAGTGATGATTTATTAGAAATGCTACTCGTAACTTATATACTAAGGAAATATACATAGGTATCGCATTGGTAGGGGAGATCGCTGATTTAGGAATACGTGTATATTCTTACGTGATGTACGTGTCTTGCTTAGTTAACAATATTTAAACACTTCCTGCAGGTACATCACGTTCGTATTCCTAAGGTCGCAATATCTGCTACAGCGATGGTATCGGGCGGCGACCCGGCCCACATGGCCACGGCCGCGCTTGTCGCCGTAATCAGCATTTACGTCACCTTTGTGCCCAATTGTGACGGAGTTATTGGTCTGTTGTTTGTTTGTATTTTTTATTAAGATGTATGTATAAGCTGTTACCCGCGGCTCCGCCCGCCGGCGAGGTATATAACCTATGTCCTTCTCAGTACCCTAACTTATATGAATGCAAAATTTCATGATGATGTGTTCAGTAGATAGGGCGAGGAAGCGAAACAAACAAACTCACTTTCGCATTTATAATATTATTTAGGATTATCCCATTACTGCACAAAGGTCTCTCCCATCCACCATTTATCGCGATTTAGAGCCACTTCTGAACAATTGCGTTGAAATTGCGTCAAGTCAAGATCGTCGCGCCATGGTTTTTTTGGCTTGGCCCTACGACGTTTGTAAATACTTTATATATTTAATACATGCTGCCTTCGAGCAACACGGCTTCTGTAGTACGGAAGGCTTGTGCTCGAAGCATGCTGCCTACGCATGCTAATATAATACTACATTGACAATTAAATAACCTTTTTTGTATAAACAGGGTCAGTGTGTAGCTACTATAAATAATTTAAAAAAATCAAGAGTAATTATCTTTAGCCGCGTAAATGCGTGAAATCAGCACGTTTCCCAAAAAAGAACCTCATTAAAAAATATTTTTTCTTTGTACGTTGGGTCATAGGATTATTACACCATTCCTACCAAATTTCACCTGATTTGGTCCAGTAGAATCGGAGCAAATTGACTGTGACAGACAGACGAGTAGACAGACAGACAGACGCACGTGTGTAAGGGTTCCGTTTTTCCATTTTTTGTATAGGACCCTAAAAATATTATCATTATAAAGTTACCCACCGATGTTTACGATGGTTCATACAAATTTCACAAAATTATTACAAATTTTTAATTTAATGCGAGGTGAGTTCACACACTAGCGCCACCCAGCAATTAATTCATTTACTCCTAAATCAAATCAAATTTAAAAAATCTAATAGCTGATTGCCCTAGTTAATTACTTGTAGTATTTTTTTTGTTACTTTTCATAGATATTACAATCTAAGTTTAAGAGAACAAATTTTTACCGCCAAAAGTGGCCACTTTTAGCGGCAATAATTCGTTCTCTTGATTCATCAAATTAAAAATAGTGAAAACTTATACCAATAATACTACAAGTAATTTACGATTTTTTAAATTTGATATGATTTAGGACTTATAGAATTAATTGCTGGGTGGCGCTAGAGTGTGAACTCACTTCGCCTTCTTTGATGTAGGTAACTAAATTAAAAATAAAAACTATGTAATAAGATGTAACTAAATTGAATTGCAGGCGCCATGATCTCGGCCAGTCTGCTGGGTTTCTGCTCGGGGGGCGACGGCGCCGTGGGCTCCACGCTGGCCGCGGCGCTGCAGTTCTTCGCGGCCTCGCAGTGTCTGCTGACCGAGGCCTGGCCCCGACAGGCTCATATAGCCAGTAAGTCAATATTGCTTCTGTTTCTCGGTCTTTTGCGACCAGGCGCTACAGTTATGTGCGGTTCCGGAGAGCCTGCTGGCCGAGGCCTGGCCACAACAGACTCATATCCCAAATACGTTAATGCTGCCTCTATTACGCGGTCCTCTGAGGTCAGGTGCTGCAGTTCTTCGTGGCCTTGCAGTGCCTGCTGGCCGAGGCCTGGCCCCACCAGGCTCAAGGCTAGTGAGTCATATAATCTTTCCCATTTCTGTATATACATTTTAATAAACTTCTTGAAGACCTCGTAGACCTCACGGAATAGTGCATCACTTCATTGTTTCCGTTTGCAGACGAGTCTCGCTTCGACTTCATAGTGGTGGGCGCGGGCACGGCGGGCGCCACGCTGGCGGCGCGCCTGGCGGAGCTGGCGGGCGCCAGTGTGCTGCTACTGGAGGCAGGGGACAACCCTCCACAGGAGTCGGTGGTGAGTGTTTTAGCAGCCAGGATCGGATTGATATCGTGAATTCTGAAGTACGTTTTTACATGATAGCGAAGTCGATATATTCCTTTACCGAAAATAACAGTTACTTAGAAGTGCCGATTACGCTGTGATCGCTAGGAGCATTTCCGACGTAGAGTAGAGCCATGGACTATAATCTTTATGTCGTTAAACTATGTAGTGGTTGGTATATTTTGTACGATTAAGGCCTAAAGCTATAATCCCGAGAATAATGTGAAAACACTGTCTCACTATTTCTTTAATCTAATGTGGATATATAATAGACACTCATTGTCATCCAACTTTGTATGTGCTTTCCAGGTCCCAGGTTTCCGAGATTTTCTTAAACACAGCGAATACGATTGGAACTTCAGGACCCTGAACGACAACTTCTCCAGTCAGTCTCTGCAGGGCGGCAGCCAGCGACAGCCGCGCGGCCGCATGCTCGGCGGCAGCGGCTCGCTCAACGACATGGTGTACGCGCGCGGCTTCCCCGCAGACTACCACGAGTGGGCCGCCATTGCTGGCGACGAGTGGGCTTGGGACACTGTGCTCGAGTACTTCAAAAAGACTGAACATCTCACAGACGAAACCATCATCAACAATCCTGAGCTTATGAAGTATCACGGGCGCGGTGGAGCAATAGAAGTGGGAGGCTTAAACGAATCGACCTTTGACACTGATCGCTTCTTAGAGGCTTTCAAAGAACTAGGCTTTAATATTGTCGATGATATGACGAATCCAGAAAAAATTGGCGCTGGACGATTCTCGCACACAATTCGCGACGGTCGCCGAGACAGCTCAGTCACGGGTCTTCTCAACAAAGCTGCTAAGAATCCAAATCTCTACGTTCTTAAAAAAGTATTAGCCACTAAAGTGTTGATTGAGAATGGTACAGCGTACGGAGTAGTAGTTTCACACGGCTTTTACGACATGTATTACTACGCCGACAAAGAAGTTATCTTATCTGCCGGGACTTACAACACTGCCAAACTTCTAATGATGTCGGGTGTGGGCCCTAGGGAGCATTTAGTTGACTTAGGGATTGAAGTGGTGCGTGACTTGCCCGTTGGAAACAATTTGCACGACCACGTGATGGTGCTGACGTACCTAGCTGCCGACAACGGCACGTGCTTCACAAACCAAGACGCTGTCTATATGGACATGATTAGATACCTCTTCGACAGGACAGGGATGTTCTCTTACTCTAACAGTATGGGAGCTTACGTCTCTTTGAGCAGAGACCCTAATGTTCCAGACTTTGCCATTTATCCTGTGTGCATTCCTATACGAAGCAATTTCTTAGCGGGCTGCTCGTCAGTATTAGGATTCGATTACAGCATTTGTGACGCCTTAGACAATAAGAACCAAGATCACGAGCTCCTGTCCTTAGCCGTTGTGCTCCTGAAACCTAAATCGCGGGGTGAAGTACGTCTACAATCTACGAATCCTCGCGACGTGCCGCTCATCTACTCCGGCACTTTTAAGCATCTCGATGACCTCACCGACTTCCCTAAAGTCATGGAGATCGCGTATTCAATAGCAAACACTTCGTATTTCAAACAGAAGAACGCTCATGTTGTAGATTTGGATATCAGCGGTTGTTCCGAAGTAGAAGGGCGGGAGGCGCTGGCGTGCAAAGCGAAGGCGATGGCGATGTCGGCGTGGCACGCGGCGGGCACGGCCGCGCTGGGCGCGGTGCTGGACGCGCGGCTGCGCGTGCTCGGCGTGCGCGCGCTGCGCGTGGCCGACGCCAGCGCCATGCCGGCGGTCGTGCGCGGCAACACCAACGCGCCTGTCGTCATGATCGCCGAAATGGCGGCAGACTTTATCAAACAAGACCATAAAGACAAATTCTGATCTACTTTATGTTCATTTTACTTTTAAAGTGTAGTGACATTCTAAACGTGGTTCAAATTAAACTGAATTTAAGTAATAATTTAGATTTGTATAGACTAAGATAGGTTTAAACGTTTTGAATAATTACTACCAGTTTTAAGTTAGTGTACTTAATTGAGTAGTTTTAAGGCTGACATAACCATTTATTCAAATCAAATTGAATTTTAATTATTATATATTTTGTGCAGATATAGCTTTTTTTATTCTCAGAAGTCATGTGTACTCTAAACCTGCTAGTTAGGTAATACATATTTTTGTGCCCTGCCAAAGCCCAGGACGCTGGATTCTAGTAATGTGTCACCTTACCCGTAGGTTTCACCCCATATAAAGAGTACCACTCCCCCGGCGCTATGCAACTTCACGTAATGGTCCCAACTCAACACGGCGCGGTTACGCTGTCTTACGTCCGTTGCGCGATCGATGTTTTGACGTGACGGCAATATTAAGATATGATGTCTAATGATTTATATACCCTCGGGTTGTCTAATATATTGTAGTCGTTTTTATTGGAAAATGAAGAAGTCTGCATCTATCTTCTATTATTTTCTCTACGGGACTTACCGCGATTAGTTTTGAGAGGTTTTGAGTTTTATCTGTCTATTTGTCTCTATCCTAATCCTAACTTCCTAACTAATATTATAAATGCAAAAGTGAGTTTGTTTGTTTGTGACGCTTTCACGCCCTATCTTCCAAACCGATCATCATAAAATTTTGCATACAAATAGGTTAGGGTACTGAGTAGGACAAAGGCTATAAATCACGCGGGCGAAGCCACAGATAACAGCTAGTGTATATATAAAAGGCAGCCGTTACTGACCGATTGATCTATCAATATATATATATACATAATAATGCTCATACTTGCGCTGAAATTCAACACGCAGTTATTATTAATTTGTATGAAATTGTCGACAAAATTTTGTGTTCCTAGCATTGGTCTCAGCAAGGGAATGTCGGTGGTGAATTAACACGCGGTATGCGCAACGTTATACAGTTACAACAGTCCTCGTTTGACGGAAGCCATATCAGTATCATATCAGGTAGTTACACGTTCATCCCTGCAGGTGCACGAGGGAGGTCTCGAGGGACGCACACGCCCTGCTGGCTAGGTCCGGAAGTGACATGTGCCGCGGGGAGACATGCGACACGGGGGTGCGACATCTGTTAATTTGAGCGACGTTGGATTAGTGGAGCGTGTCATACACAGGACAGTTTTTGATAGAAGCCCCACATAGTCGTCCCATCGTGTGCAATATGCATTCGGTATGGGTACAGAGACCCTTTCATGTTGATTTAAGAGAAGAGAAAAAGACTTAAAGTGTACAAGCTGTTTCTATCTAGCACAGATTTCGTGGCTGCCCATAGAGATCAAAGGCACCAGATGAGGGTAAGGGCCAAAATTTGAGGCTGGTACACAACCGGCAATTAAGTATTGACGCAAGAAGTATTTTTCGTGTAAACATCTTTAGCGGAAGCAGAAGAATAAATTTGATTACAACAAGTAAATATGGTACCTATCGTTGAGTAAAGAGTCCCATTTCATAACACAAGATTCGAAGTTATCTGTGTGCTTTGATTAGTCCGTCCGTATATATTTTATGATAGTATTGTTTACTTTTTGCGTTAAAAAAACATCCTAACGCCCTCATAAACTTTCTAATATTAGTAGGCTGTTCAGAATCTCGCCAAACTCGTGTGCGTCACTAATTTGTTTGGTGTCGCCGGCTCGTGATTTACGGTCACATCTGAGCGGCCGGTCCATAGTTAGGAGATTATTCATGTCTCTATGGGTCAGTCGCGCTTTGCATTGGGCACATTGAACGAACAAGTATGTATAGAGGAAATAATTTACTTAATAGAAATATTTTTCCGATTAGGGATATGAAGCCCAGAAATAGTTTCAGGCTTCACGTCCCATAGACAAGACAAAAACAAACTTTCCTCCGAAAAACATTCCATAGAGATAAAGAATGTGTTCCTAAACTGTTACTAAAGCTGGAAATAGATTTAATTTTTAGCAGTTTTTGGCACAGACGAAAAATATGAATTGGCACAAAACAGGGCTACGGGCAAGGATATGTAACGTCATAACATTTCGATCATGAGCGTGAAGAGTTCATAAATTATACCCGATCCCCGAGGCCGGCTTCTTTGATGACGGACACTCGAGTTAAGATGTTACTGCAAGGCTGCTATTCTCTTAAGCACGGCACCTCTGGGGGATGCCCAGGGCCCCTGGCCGTCATTATATATTAGCCAGAGCAGTCAGAGGATTTGACTTACACTTTCCACACTGGCCAGACGGGTTGGAGAGGTCTCTTTGATATTTAAATAAGCTTTATTTAGCTTGTGTTTCCTTAGTCGCCTTCTACGACATCCACGGGAAGACTTGGAGTGGTCCTATTCTACTCTGCCGGGAACCACACGGCCCCTGGCCCTAAAACCATGTTTCCCAAACGAATTCACGCTCAAAAGCGATATGAAATAACCCCTCTCCATGTGAAGGTCGCCAGCGGCTCTTGGAGAGAGTGTCGTGTGAACTATGCCCCGCGCCGCCTCGGCCGGTCGTCATCGCCACACCGCCGTCGCCGAAATGAATCCATCAAGCTCCGGCACACTTGTGCTGGGTCAAAGTAGGTGGGTCAAAGCTCTAGAACTTTGTCTAACTCTAAAACCTGTTATTGAATTTGAAAAAAGAACACATGACTTAGTTATGTATATCTTGTGGTTACATATAGATAATTCAAAAGAAAATACAATGTTTTATTCTATTTTCTATACAATATGTCTAATCAATATGAACAAGATTACATATGTGTCTAATGCTGGAAATATCGAAAAAAAATTCAACAGCTTCATACAAATTGCAAGGCCAGCTGAACACTTTCGTGTGTGAGTGTCATATGTTTTTTCTATTACCCTGCTTCATTCCCATAGGAAAAGTTGTTCATATTGCCAGAATGAAACATCCCTTTAAAGATCAAATATGGTTTTATTAACATTATTCAGATAGGTATTTAGTTTTCATCTATAAATTTGAAACAATTTTTAAGAGGGCTCGTTGATGTCTTTTTCATTTGATATTCTAATACGTTAAATATCGTAGGCGTCAGGACCCCTAGTCTACGACAGAACGTCGTCTGAATCCAAAATCATTTTAATGTCATGGACCTAGGTACAAGGTATACGACAAAGAAAAAGTAACGTAAAGTAGCAAAGCGAAGGGTTGTGAAACATGATATTTCATTCTGATGAGCATTTTGACGTATGAAATCGAGATTACTTAGTTAAATACATCCTGTGGTGTTTGTTTGTTTTTTCGAATGTAAAAGTGGCCAACACTGGTAACAAGCTGCCTAAAGGCATCCGATATAACTTAACGACTGCCATCAACGATACAGGCAGAATCAACGACTTAACATGCGTTTCGAAGCACGGAGGGGCTCGAGATTATTTTTATGCCACTTGAGGTCACCCATTTAACTGCGCCTTTGCGGTTGCTTAACATGCGTAAACGCTAATAATGCTCACGCCCACCGGCCCATCGGGCACTTCTGGTAAATTTGAAATATAACATACCTATAAATGATACTTTTCAGATTGACCTGGGTCTTGGATGTTTATCTATACATATAAGTATCTATTAAAAAATATAGTATCGTTGAGTTAGTATCCCATAACACAAGTCTCGAACTTACTTTGGGGCTAGCTCAATCTGTGTGATTTGTCCGTATATATTTAAATTTATTTATTTATAAGTACTTAGGACATTTTATAAATCATTCTCATCTTTAATTATACAACGGCTTCAAATTGAAAGAAAATTTTGGCCAGCCGAGGAAGATACCGACGAAGAAGTTGCTTCCGGCCGTATGACCGCGCCGACGCATCGCCCAAAAGCTGGAAAGTAAAAGTGACGCAATTACAATTTTAAGTTTATTGACATCGCGAATCCTAAATTCTAATCCTACAAGAAATGAGAAACCCATAGGTGCGATTATAGCACAACTTTCACCGCAGGTGCGCGGCGGTCGGCAGTGCGACCGCGCCGAGCGAACGACGCGCGCGTGCCATGCCGCGATGGCCGACCTCAGCGCCCCCGCCGCGCCCGGCTTCACCACCGTCTCCAGCCTTAAGTCGGACCACTCCACGGAGCAGCTCATCTGCAAAACTCCTCAGAAAAAACCTAAAAACCCTAAACAGAGTGTCAGTTCTAAAAGTGTCGAAGCTGGAAGTGATCATGAGACTGTGCAGCCCAGGAGACTGGTCGTGTTCCTGGGGTTGGGCCAGGTGGTGCTCGGCGCGCTGCTGCTGGGGGCGGGCGCCATGGCTGTGGTGAAGGGCGCCGCCCTGTCGAGGGTGGGCGCCGGACTGTGGGCGGGCTGCGCCGCTGTTGTCACCGGTGTTGTGGGAGTGTTGGCCGGGATCAACGATTGTTATGGATTGAATGGAGGACCGGCTGGGTGAGTTTTGTTATTGTTTTGATCGACGCCATTAAATGTATATATCGACTATATATTAAATATATCAATTATCTTTTTGCAAGTTAAGAGGCAGATCGGTTTATATGCATTTTATTTGTTTGCAAGAATAAACATTTTCATGTTATGATTGGTAGTTACCATTTTTTTTTCTACCGAGCGTTCTTTACCGTTGCGTTCTCAGCTGTAAATCGTCAGAGTCTGGAGTAAAAAACTAAAAAAATTGACTGGCGGTTTATCGTTCCACCAATATCTTATCTCACAAAATGTTAATATGAAGCTTTACGTACAATATTAAAAAGAATTTCTGATTATGTTTTGGAGATCGAACTTATTTTCACTTTTGATAAATTAACATAACGCGAGCATTATTTGCGGAATAGAAAACAGATGAATTAATTTTGCAACCTTTCGCTACGAAAACACTTGTGACATCATGTCGGAACGAAAGTTGCGTTCTGCGGTTGTAGGCCGCTGGTTAGAAGCTTACTTAGAAGCTACTATTGTAGAGGGTTGCGGTAAACCCTGGTAATATAATAAAGACTACAGGTACAAAGTAATACCTAGTCTGCTACACAAGCTGTGCGGGATTGATTCTCATTGATCGCGTACAAAAAGTTTTACTTTATCAACACAAATATTTGTAGCTTCTCAAAGAGGGGGTGACATGGGTGTTATAAACCTTTGACTATAATCTAAGGTTATAACTTGCCAAATCATAATACCTACAGTATAAGCTGTCATACCATATAACGAACTCCAGTCTCTTCACACCATATCTGAGGATGTGACCGGGAGAACGTTAAGACGAGGAGGTAAGACCTATATAGAGAGAAATGACAGAGATTTCAAGTTATTTGTGAACTTTTGTTGTCCCTATAGGATGTTCACTCAACGTAAGTATGTATACAACGTTTTTTCTATGGCAATTCATAATTTTTGGGTATCGATAAATCTTTCGTCTACATTTTATTATAAAGAGAAAAAAATATATTGTTTGTGTATTTGTTTGATATGAACACAATAAAAAATTGAAGACACGATTGTTATTGGAAATGAACAAAATTTTTCTATTTTTTCACCTATAGAAGGCTACATTATCAGCAGGTAACAATGCTATCATTTACGCGGACAAAGCGGCGACAAAGTATACTAAGTTTTTATTTACGAGTAATTTATACATATAATATCTCGAAGTTCCATCAATGATTTGAAAATCGTATCATCATCATCAGGTCTTTATTAGTCTCCACAGGACCTCGACCCTCTCTGAAAATCGTATAATTAGAACAAATAAATTGTCTACGACCCTGTCACCCATTTCTGCCAACGTATTTTTGTTCGTAGGCTACACTTCATCAAACACATCATTTCATTATAATTTGATTAATAAATAATCAATGGTAAATAAATAATATATAAAGACAACTAGCTTCACAGTAAGCTAACAACTTGTGTCGTAAGATACTAATTCAGCGATACTATAAAATTTTATAATAGGTACCTACTTATTAAGATGAAAGTCCAAAACCCAGGCCGATCTGAAAAAGATGATGGATGATGGAAGGTAGCTCGAAATAAGATATTTCTTTTTATTGAGTTGCAAAGCAATAATAGGCTTATGAGTTTAGGGTACTACCGGGTATATAATATATAAATTACTCGAACAGCTTTCTTTTGCTGTATTTTCATATTATTTTTTGATTATAACAAGAAGCTTTAGACATTATTAACATAAGTAACAACGGGTTACTGCCGTAGTTACTTATGTTATATATTCAACGACATGTTTTGACCTCTATTATTCTCTCACAGCTACAAGTAACTTCAGGTCACCATCTGTGCGATATCAATGTCAGAATACTACGAAGCGTGTTGAGGATCAGAGTTAAGTACTAGAGGTGACCAGTAAAAAAAATATATATCACACATATTCATTATCAAAATTGATACGTCCACGCGTTTCTGAAAAACACAAAGCGGATTCTTGATTTTGACAAATAGACAAACAACGAACCAAGTATAAAGGTTCATTTTTTGAGGTACGAGACCCTTCAAACTATCTATTTAACCTCGAGTATGTATTTTATTTTTTATTTTATTTATTACGAGAAACAAACAGGCTTTAATGTTACATATATGTTAAACAATTTATAAATTTTACATTGCCAAAACGTTTCTACAGCTAGCTTATTCCTATAAAGAAAATTTTTAAAAAGTTTTATGCAAGCCACATCCTAAGTAATGCTATGCAAGTAGTACCAGCAATGCTGTCGGATTTCCGAAGAAGGAAATCGTCATGCACTGCGCTCTAACTGCACACTGATGAAGGAAAAGCAATGGAAAATTAATAATCTGTTACTACTGCCAAGATAGACATCGTATAGGTTGATGTCATACAATACACTACACTTAGAAATGAAGTCGGAATCTTTTTGTGCCATTATCAAAATCACAAATTATAGAATAGGTAACTAGTACCTATTCTAATATTGTGATCCTACCCCTCCGAATACTCAAAATAATCTTAACTAATGAAATTTTTAAATGTAGTACATGTACATGTTAGGTTAGTTTGTTCTGTCATTGCCTAAAGGATAATTTAGACAATGACAGAACAAATTTTTAATACAAATTTAGTTAATATTTTTCCAAGATGCCTTCCATCATTAATTCAATCAGTTCTATGCAGATCTTAGAGATAACAAGAAGCGTACAATGTACAAGCTTCTCTTGCCATAAAGATCGGAACAGCCTGTCAAGGGAATTGTCGAAAATCTACGGATCATCTCAAAATTTAAAAAAATCTTAATTTTTTGACTAAATAACACAGGATGATGCGGCTAGGATTTTCTGTATTTGATTCAGTTTTCTATCATGTGACAAACAAATCATATGACTTATGCCGTTAAGCTTGTCAACCTTCCAAAAGATAAAGTCGGAAATAATATGACCGTTTGGGGTTGAAACTCTAGGGCCGTGGGGACCCTCGGCACATAAATTATTCAATGCCATCGCCAAAAAATTAATAGAGGTGTCTCATGACCAGAGGGCTGGCTTATATTTTGGCCAAAAGATTAGCATTGCCATACAACGTGGCAATGCTGCCAGCCTTCTGGGCACGCTACCACGGGGCAACGAGCTGCCAGGCTTATTTTATATGTAAATAGTAGTTTTAGTTTAACTTTTATTTTTTTTTTCTGTAAAAATAATGTGTACACAAATTTATTATACAAAATAAAATAGTAATATGACCCTAATCTCAATCTATTCAGTAGATGGTGAGGACGTGGACAGTATGCATGTTTGTTTCGTAGTATAGATAGATATCTCCTGAATGTTTAAAGACAACACGAAACTAGTGTTTGCTGAGCCGTTATCGCGTGTACAAGCCGCCGCAGAGTCCGCGGGCGCACGCGACGCCCCGACTACATTGATAAATCGATAATTTAATACACGAACAACTTCCTGGTACACTACACTAATTAGTTGATGCTTTGGAGTTTGAAGCTACAAGTCAAACTGTATTATATTCATGTTATAGTTTAACGTAGTTTTTGTCTATTAACTATTTAAGAGCTTAGTTAGGTTCTTTTAACGATGTAAGTGCAACTAGGCTTTCGTTATTTGCTTTATTTAGGATAGTTGCCTCACTTTTCAAAAAGTTTGAATTATAAAAAAATGGGTCGTTATTAATAATATCTGATAATGTATACGAAAACATAGGTTCTTCGTCTTTTATAGAAGACCAATTCCGTTAGCATAATTGATACTGGTTTAGAGTATATTACGTTTTATTTGACCTCCTAAAAAAGGGATAGTCGCCTACTGCAGCGGATAGTTGCCAAATGTTAAAAAGAGTTAGGAGGATACTTGCCGCATAGTCATACATATAACACTTAGTTTCCGCTTATACTTGCGAGGCATTCTGTTTACCAAAAATGGGCACGTGCAAGCGGTTAATATTGTTTTATATTTAAAACAAGTAAGTATAGCATAATTTTTACTTGAAAAAAAAATTTAAAATATATCATGAAACAGAATTCGCCACAGGTAGTTTTCGAATACATTCATCACATATTTTCAATTTTAATAATATAGCGAGCATTGTAATGCTATTTAAAAAACCATTTAAGTGAAAAAAAAAATTCGTTGATTAAGGAATAAATGGTTATGGATAATTGCACTTAGAGCAACTATCAGCCACAATAAATAAGGCAACTATCCTTTTTGATACGGATAGTTGCCTTTTCGATTTAGAAAATAAATAAAATCTTTTCAACAATAAAACGCAATTAATAGGGCAATCAAAGGTCTAATGTAAGCAAAGAAACAAAATGTAGTCTGAAATATTAATTTCGACGTCCGTTAATGTTTCGCAGCGGAAGATTTTTGCTCACACGGACGAAACGCGTGCACTCACTCCAACGGTTTACGTGGCAGTGAGGCCTGCGGGGGGAGCGCTTCTAACTATAATCAAGCAGTAATGCCACAAATGTACCTAACATAGAGAATTCGAAACCGACGCAAGTATCCCCCCGACGCAACTATCCGGGTTTTACCCTACGTTAAATAGTAAAACGTAAAAAAATTGACAAAGAGGATGGACTCGATTACTTCCGTCCATATAATAGGACTATTCTGTTAACACCATCGCTAAAGATTTACAATCTTTGGGGAACAGCTGTAAAAGTAAATAAACCTGAATCAATTTTACACAAAGGAATTTCGGCACGATTGCGCACGATGATCTTTGGATAAAAAAGATTGAATGTCGTGGGTGGCAAGCAATCTTTGTCTTGGCACATCTTCTCTCGCAAACGTCCCAAATGGCACCCACTCCCTCTCTCACTGATGATCGCTGATCGCCGCGACTATTGCCTCCAATCGCGTAATCGCCGTGGCATCGAGTAAATTAGCTAATCTGTATTGCCCGACGGGCTGACAAAGGCTTATGTAACGCAGGGCAAGCACCGGCGCCGATTTGAATGGACGCGGCATTAAAACAATGATGGGAGGATTGATTCGATGCATCCGATCGAGGAGCACGCGATGTTTGCTCCAGTTTCAGTACCGTTCGTTGATATACGAGTGGTTATCGTATGTTGTTTAGTATTTAGTGCTGCGTGTGACTGGCGACCATTTGTGTTAGATTTTTAAGCTGCCGAAAGGCATTGTCAAGTTTAATAACTTCCATCTAATGGAATTTTAGATTGTTTCTGTATATGTGTAGCCTGTGGGTCTCTGGGAACAAGAAAAAATACATTTTTCGTACCTTCTTTCAAAAGTAACTTCGATGGAACGTGATATCTGAGAATAATGTCTTCTACTATCGTGGCTTCTGGGAACGATAGAAAGATCAAGAGTGTTTCGGAATAACGTCATGAGCTCCTCCCAGCGGGTGTAGTTTGCATTAGGATCTGCTGAGTCCTATTAAACTTAAACCTGTCAGTGTCTAGTTCTCTAGAAAATGCATAATTTAATAGCAGGCTGTAGGCGGACCGCTGCAGTCCGGCGAAGAACGGATGAAAGCGGGCTTTCTCCACATCGCGCCGCTCGGCCGGCACCCGCCGTGCGGAGAGGGTCTCGAGAGGCACGTGCACATGCCGGAGATATCATTCTGTGCGTGCCTTATCTCCAATGTCTTATAATGATTGTTTAATTATGGTTTTAGAAAACTTTATAAATTGTTTAATTATAAAATGTATATTATATTGATGTTAATGATAACATTTTACATCTAAACGAAAAAATATATGTAGTTTAAATTGAAGACATAATAATTCATCAAATTTGGACTTGATTACTGCATGGGACAGGTGGAATTATAAAACGTAAAAGCACAGAATTAATTATAGTACTAACTACTAACGTAGTAGGCTTGATGGTTGCCCGTGAGCTGCAATTACATGACTGTGTGTTCCCAAGCCGTTTAGCGCAGGTTAGGGTTGCTATTTATTTCAAAGAGACCGTATAGCTTGTTGTCCAGGATCTGTTACAATGATAATATGTATGCTGCAGCATGTTTTGTCAAACGTGTTTACTTCCTGACGCCATCCCTTTTTGAATAGCATGAGAATCGCGGAAGCACCTGTGAAAATAAGGTAAAATGTGTTTGCCCGCGCCAGGACAGGAATCGAAACTGCGCCACAGGGGCCGTTGATTGGCCCAAAATATTGTTGCTACAGTAGGCTCTTATCGCGGAGCGGTTGTGCATTACTTACTAGTCTCGACTTCTCAGGATAAAGTCATTTTCAGAACTTAAATTACTACACGAGATTTAGGTATATAACTAAATCTAGAGCAATATAGTCTATACTGGTCACAACCGATTTAGGTATATATATGTGTCAGTGTTATATACCTAAATCCATTGACAACCCTGCAGCCACGTGCACCGGGTCCCGTTGCAGTGTGTGCTGTGCGCGCTCGACGACGCATCCGTCGTACGTAACGCTTCCGCGCGCGCCGGAGCGCATCGCGTCTCACTGCGCTGCCCACGCGCTGCAACCACTGCAACGTATTCCATCCAATTTGCAAAAAAGTATCAATAATTAATCTTGCTTTCTTCTTTCTCTTTGGTATGATGACATGACATGCCATTATCATAAAAACCGTGTTGTTCTAATAAGTCTCTTAAACCGTTTGCTGCATTCTGCGTAAGCTCAGAATTATATTATTTTCTGGTGTTGTTGTAGGTACTCCATTCGGCAATGCCACAGATCTAGACAATGCCTTGACTTGTCAAGGAATTCAAGTCCGTCAGGCAAGTGCGCTATATACGTTGAGGATTTAAAATTTTGTTTTGAATTACAGAGAGCCTTTGACCCAGTAAAGATTAAGATTCCCGACGGAAGTGAAGTCGTTAGGGAAAAACTCGCGAAAATTAATTAAATGAAAATGTTAAAAACATCATCTTTACAGTTTCACCGAATGACTGTTGAAAGTAAAACAAATAAAAATAAAATGAGGCATTCTGGTCTTCTCTAGTGTTTTTGTATGTTTTGTTTTCGCCGTTCATTGACCTACTAAACTGGCCGGGCGGTTTGGCAGATGATAATTATATGCTGTTTACTATGGCGAGGAGAGTAACTGTTTAATAATAGTACGAAATAATATATCTTAGCAAATGTGTTATATAAAGTGAACACCATCCAATAGATAACGGTACTTGTAGTATTACAGTACTACACTACACAGGGCTTCAGTAAACGGTACGATCCACGTAGTAAAAAAATCCTTTTCAGCAAATAAAGGATTCAATGACTGTTACGGTTCATGTGTTGTCGATTGTACCTATCTGTGTAGGTACGAGTACTACACAAAATAGGTTTTGAATTTTACCTAATATGAATACTATGAAATCCTTGCTTGCTATACAGTAAGTATGAGTAAATTGAAAAGAAATAACATATAAACTAATATATTATAAATTATTGCGTGTCGCAGTAGTTACCAAAAGGGCCCAGCAGCATAAAGCTGCAGTGCTGATATCTGATCTACAGGATACTATTGTACATGAGACTGACATGTGGACATTAGTATAGTGTATCAGACGAACACTGTTCCTAGACAAAAATACATACATATTATAAAAAAAATATTACTCCCTCTTTATTTGTATGGGAGCTACGCAAAAAATTAGTTTTTTTTCAAGATTTTTTTCTACCTCTTTTTTGGCATGATTAATATACATCTCCATACCAAATTACAGCTTTCTAGTACTTATAGTCTCTGAGTAAAACCGCAGACGGACAGACGGACAGACAGACAACAACTATAAGGGTTCCTAGTTTACTACGGAATCCTAAAAAGTAAAATATAGCTGTTTTATGTAGTTAATTTGGAAGAGTTGACTAAGTAGGAAGAAAGCAGCGAAAGGTAGCGACTATCTAGCCCCGAGTCAACAATCATATTTGTGGGAGTTGGGTTTGATCGAATTACCTTGTGCGTAACAAGGTAATTCGCTAGATGGTCGCTACCACAGACAGACATGGCGAAACTATAAGGGTCCCTACCCTTATAGTTTCGCCATGTCTGTCTGTCTGTCTGTCCGTCCGCGGTTTTACTCAGAGACTATAAGTACTAGAAAGCTGTAATTTGGTATGGAGAAGTATATTAATCATGCTACCTATATAATAGTTACAAAAGTTAGAATAGGAAAATTATAAAAGAACATAATCATAGGAAAGTTTGCAGACAATTTGCAGCACTTCTTTCAAAGTCAATGAGACGTAAGGGCTTGTAGTAAACTGCAAAGAGCTGCGTCAGCGGAGTGTGTCGTGATCACGACAGGTTAAGGTAACGAACGCTCCATATCGCTGCGCACGCGCATTTCCGCGGTGCGCATGCGCACTCGCGAAAACTCGCGGTTGTAGTATGGCCGCGCAATCGACGGTGACGTCTCCGTTGTATCTCATTCTCTTCTTCGATAGGCTTGGGGTCTTTGAATTATGTAAAAAGTGACATCATCACTATCACTACATTGACTTTTGACTTAGGCCGTGGCGCAGTGACCTGCGATACGACAGGTCTCGGGTTCGATCCCCGGCCAGGATAAGATGGAAAATGATCTTTTTCAGAGTGGCCTGGGTCTTGGATATTTATCTATATAAGTAAGTGCATATTATAAAATATAGGTAGTATCGTTGAGTTAGTATCCCACGACACAAGTTCACTACTAACTGTGGGGCAAGCTCAATTTGTGTGATATGTCGCTCTACATTTATTTAAGTATTTTTTTTACATATTATACTTAAATTAAAATCATCTGCTGTGCCTGTTTGCGATAGACTTAAAAAGTTCTGCAATTTTTACTAATAGAGTGATTTATGAGGAAGGTTTTTAAGTATAATCATAGATATGTCCGGGCGCAGCCGGGGAGGCATGTATATGGTGGAGAATATGTACTAAGTTGATATTTTGTTGGCTTTTTTATGAACGTCCTTCGCTTTCTTCTGAATAGACCGCCTAAGTTTCATGTTGAAGTCGTGCGTGAGTTGTATGCTGCAGGTTCGCAAAACCAATAAAAATAGTCTCAGGGAAACAGCTTCGTAGGGCTGCGTCTACTCTACAAGTAGTCCGGCTTTCTCCGTCCTCATGCCGCACATTCCAAGCCAAACCTTATTGCAATTATAGTAAGGTTGTATCTTCCTCGCTGTGTGGAGATAATGACTGGCGGATGCTTCGAAGTGCCACAATTAAAATTGTATAAATGCTCGTTGCTTTATTAGTTTTCCTCTTCTCTGACGTTTTCTTTACGGAGGGAAAGTTACATGATTACTGGTAACTCACAGCCCAAGTTGCGCGATATTGTAATTTCCGAAAGGATTATTTGCTACATCCAGAATGTGCACACATCTATTTAAAAAAATACAACGGGTTGCATTCACTCCAGGTGTGCCGGTAGAAGTGAAAACTTAAATTCTATCAGACTATCACTTATAATTTAATACCTTTCCTTACAGCAGTCACCATCCATGGATGTGCGTAGCTCACTGTAACACAAACACTCACGCACATTTGTGCAAGCGCCTTACGCCCCGTCTTAAAATTTTCAATCTGTCGAATCTGACGGTCACGTGATCTGTCGCGAGTTTAACATTTTTTCCCCATCACAAAAAGTGCACAGCGCCACTAAAGAAGTTCTCACTTCAAAAACGTCGGCCAAGTGCGAGTCGGACTCGCGCTCAAAGGGTTCCGTACAAAATTAGACTATCGAGCAAAAAACCACAAGAAATCACGTCTGTTGTTGTGGTAGCCCCACTTAAATGTTTATTTTAGTCTGTTTTAGTATTTGTTGTTATAAAGGCAACAGAAATACATCGCCTGTGAAAATTTTAACTAAAGCTATCACGGTTCATGAGATACAGCCTGATGACCGACAGACGGACAGATGGACGGACGAACAGTGAAGTCTCGTATGAATAGGGTCCCATTTTTATCCTTTGGGTTGCGGCCACTAAAAAGTAAAAGTTTTTCTTCTTTTGCTCGAATGTAGACATGTGGATCATTAATAAGTAGCATCATTTACAATCATTTACAATGTAACTATCGAAAACAAAAAGTTAGGTAATCAAGGACCTCAGTTATATGAATAAATAAAGAATAAAATATGTGTTCGTGTCGAAAGGCAATGCTGGATATTTTGATTCCGTATACCACTCATACATATACTTACTAACTCGCTAACCGTGGCCTTTGGTCCTAAAACCTCAAGCTCTGTCTACCGCGTAACGATATGTGATATGTAGATAATGTTGGATTTGTAATTGGAGCGTTCTTCCATGCTGGTTTAGGAGAAAGGAAAAACGTATACCAGCTGTTTTTCTTCCCGCGCAGACCGTAAAATCCGGTCAAGGGGTTGGGCGACAACCTAAGGAATCACGTCAATAGGCGGTGCGGCTAGCAACCCATCACTATTTTAATTCCGCTTTCCACCTTAACGCCCAATACGGGATAAAGACGTGATAATATTTATGAATGTTCATGAGTACTTTTACAATGCTTTATGATCCAATAAAAGTTTGTCAATCTTGTCGTATCTTCCGACTGCCACGCTAGCAATCCGTGATGCCGCTGACCAGCCGGCGGGCGGCGCCCCGCATATATGATGTACTCGTAGTATCGTCATCTACAGATACCATCGCGCCGGCAAGTTCGCTTTCTCCGTCATCACTATCGACAACACTGCAATTACGCCCAGAGAAAGAACTCATCACACACTAATGATGAACAACAACACAATGGTATCATATCGGTTATCTACGCATCGATATCTAATTGGTGCGATGGACAATTTAAAGAGAATTCCGTACGCAACTAACACCTATTATAAATGGGAAAGTGGGATGGATTGGCTATGAATGCTATGATTATGTTATAGGTAGGATATTTGTTTAAAACGACCATCGCGAAATTTTAATAGGTCTAGAATACTTAGAAGAACAAAAGCACTTATTGCAGGAAAATACAACTTTTTTCGACGATATATCAACGCGAGCGCATAAATTTCTTGAGTAAAAAAAAACGACGTATCTAAAATTATGTTTTCTTATGTTTTCGCGATTTTTACACATTTAAATATTTTTTTTTTAATACGGTTTTATCGCGTTTATTACTTTACTCTGTACTGTTTCATGCAATTCTCTCCGTAAAATAGTACAGAGTAATAGCATGACTTTTTTCTATTGCAATTCCCTGTTACATTGCACGTGTACCAGTGATCTATTGCAAGTGGGCGCGGTCTATAGGTAAGAGACCTGTCGCAATGAAAGTGCTCTCACGACCGGAGCAACGAGTGCAGGTGCCGGGCCCTGGCGCAACACGTGTCAATGCATGTTGCATGTACACAATAAGCTCGATTACCTGGCGTTTCTATTGTATGAGAGGAAATAAAAACTCCGTAGGTTGTAAGCGTTAGATCAAGGAATATTGAAAGATTTGGTTAACGAATCTTTCTGTAAATTGACAAATCGTTACGTTCTTGTCCCGTTGAAGTTTATTTAATCCCGCTAAGGAAACGTTTTGTTATTTAGTTGTTTGATGATTTTTTAACATCTGTTTTGTTACAGAGGCGGTCCTCTGCTGACGGCGTTCCTGGCGCTGTCGCTGCTGTGCCTGGCGTGCGGCAACAGTGCCGCCGTGCTCGCGGCCACGGGCCTGCAGCGCGACACCAGCCGCCAGCCGCACGCGATGTCCAGCTTTCAGGTGAGATGCCGCCCTCTGCCGCTTCGTGTCGCGCGACAGTGCCGCCGTGCTTGCGGCCAAGTGCCCTTTAAACTTTTATTTTTGCACAGTCATAGAATCATCGTCAAACATCTTCCAACCTACTTTCAACTGTGTGTCTCAATAGTTTCAGAATAAAATGGCTGTGACATACAGACAGATAGACAGACCGACATAACGAATCTATAAGGGTTCCATTTTTGCCATTCTGCTACAGAACCCTAAAAACTTTTTTTTTAATGTTTTCTTATGTTTTCGCGATTGTTACAAATTTAAATAAAATTATTTTAATACGGTTTTTATCGCGTTTATTACATTATTTATACACCTAACGTTTCGAGCACTTTACAGTGTTCGTGGTCGCAGGTAGACTAAGTTGACATTTGTCTAGTATTTATAAGAACTGCAGAATCTACCGCCTAAAATATTTATTGATAACGTTCCGGATGTACGCAGTATTGGCTCACGGTGTCTGAAGGTCTTGCAGTCTTCTGCTTAGCTTGAGATTTGATTAAATTGATGACTGGATCCCAAGCTGGTGGTAACTGCCAACCATCCTCTCTATTGAAATTAGGATGTTTTTTAATTTCAATAGCCTCACGAAGCATTCTTGGAATGTATCTGTTTTCTTTTGCAAGGACTTGAGGATTATCAAAACGCATATAGTGGTTGGGTTTGTCTAGGGCATGTTCACAGACTGCAGACTTCGTTGAGCGCCTATGCTTCATGTCAGCAATATGTTCTTTTATACGGGTACCGATGCTTCTCTTTGTTTGCCCAATGTATGATAAACCACACTCACAGTCAATTTTATAAACTCCAGCATCTTGTAACGGGATATTAGATTTGACAGGTCTTAAAAGTTGGTTTATTTTCTTGTGCGGCTTGTAATAGGTCTTGATTGAAGCACGCTTAAGTATATTACCAATTTTGTCTGTAACTTTAACCCCTTACATGTAACCCTTTACATATGGTAAGATGGCAGGAAAGCGATCAACTGTGTGAGGCTTTGGGCGGCTTCTGTGATGTGTTTTTGGGAGGTTGAGGTTGTTGCTTCTTAAAACCGATTTTACTCGTTGAAGCTCCTCCTTGAGGTGGTGGGTGTCACAGATGCCATGTGCTCTCTGAAACAAAGATTTACCAACGGTAGCCAACTGACATGGATGATGATGGGATTTGCCATTGAGATATTTGTCGTTATGGGTAGGCTTTCTATACACAGTATGACTAATAGTATTATCAGGATTTCTAATTATTAAAATGTCAAGAAAAGCTAATGAATTATTTGTCTCAGTTTCTAAGGTGAATTTAATTTTGTTATTAATTGAATTAAGATGGTTCAGTAATAAAGATACTTGAGTTTTTGCGAGAACAACGAAAGTATCAACTTTTTTTTTTAATTTTCTGTATCACCAGCACGACTGAAAACTACTGAAATCTCGGTGACCGTAATGATGATAATTATCACGGTTGGTTTATGGCTCTAACGTAAGTATAATATGGGTAACATTGCAAAAATTAAACAATGAAAAGTCAAAGGGTTTGGCATCTTACTCGTAAACTATAGAAATAGAACAACTCCGGCCACTTACTGTCGCAACGAGCTCAAGATGAGTAAAGTGGGCTAATTGCTGACATAACCCGTGCTTTGTGTTTGTCTGTCAATCCGATCACGGAAACACCCGCGAATAATGATCAATTTGTCGCCAAATTAAATTAGCGGTTCTTTAGAGAGACCGGTCATATCATCTTAGTACCTTTTTTGAATATAATTTTGATCAAATCGTATATTGAAGTATTCAATAACTGCTCTCAGTTGTACTGCTCTGTAAATGTGAATTCAAATTAAAACCCTGAACTATATAAATATTACCCTGAGATTTTTCACATTGCATAAGTTTACCGATCATAAAGTACGAATGTACCTACGCTGGAGAATAGCACATAGTAAATCTAAAACCACAAAGCTAAATAAGTATTCGATAAAGCTAAAGAAATGAATTTACAAGCGGGAAGTTTTTGTGTCCAATGTAAATTTTTTAGAAAAGTCTAAATTAATAGATATTTAATGTTTTCTAATGTCGATTGGTACGCATTCAAATTAAATCGTTTCAATAAAATATTTAAATGAACTTATTTTAAATATTGACAGCGGGGTAATCACACCCTGCTGATCTTACCTAATACTTGTACGTAATGTTTGTTTCCTCTGTGCCTATAAGTTACGCAATTTAATGTAATACAACTCTTATTTCGCCTAACAAGAAAGATATTGAAACTTATATTTAACTAGCTTTTGCCCGCGGCTTCGCTCGCGTTAAGAAGTAGAATAGATCAAAATCCTTTCTTAGCGGATGCCTACGTCATAACATCTACCTGCATGCCAAATTTCAGCCCGATCCGTCCAGTGGTTTGGGCTGTGCGTTGATAGATCACTATGTCAGTCAGTCACCTTTGAGTTATATATATTTAGATACTAAATTCGATTGCACAGCCCACGAACTTAATTCAAATATCACGGACTATCTACTATATATTTAAGCCGCATCAACCGTAACTTTCCATAACCGAATCTTTTTTTTTGACATTTTTTGCTGCATCCAATCAACAAGGTTTATCCACTGAACCTTACAAATATTTAAATTCAAATTGCAAAAAAGTGTTCTAAATTGCAAATAAGGCATGTGATTGGCGTTGTATCGGTTTGATACCGGGCGGCGCGCGGCGGGCGCCCCGGCTTGGGCAACTCGGCTTGCATAAATATCGGTTGCAGTTTGTTTGGTGCAATTAGCCTGCAATGGTGTTGCTGTAGGAAACGTGGTAGGCTGGCTGAGCCTCGTAAATGTAATAACTTTTCATCATACAATAAGGGTTTTATATGATGGTCAGGGGCGTCATCCTCAACTTTCTATCCGGTGGTCGCGGGTATGGCATCGGGTACGAGAACGTAATAACATAATTTACGCGAACGAAGTTGCGGGAAAATTGGTAGTATTGTATAAACCGCGCTTCCATCACCATATGCAGATTTAAAAAAAAAATTCGTCTTTCTGTCCATCACGCACGAATAGCAACAACACGGATTTTACATTAATCTCTCGCTCACTTGTGTGTCAGCGTCATAAACAATTGGCGGGTCACATTGCGATGACACGTGCCAAAGTGTACCTAATTACATGAATATGGCTTTGGCTGAAGAAAATACAAAAACTTGTTTTTATTATGAAAGCGTCAGAGCATTTGGATCGAAGCGGAGAGACCGTGAACTAATTGTTTGTTACAATGGTCACGATTGTATGGTTTTGATGTTGTTTGTATATTATTCGCATATTATAATGTGGCTAAGCTATTAACGATGGTAAAACAATAACCTCAAGACAAGAGGCAAATTACAACAATTGATATCATAAATACATAGTGGCATTATGTTAAGTCTGGCTATATTAAGTCCAGGGCTAAGACTGTCTCAAAAAAACTGTGCATATTCTCGAAGATCCAACAGAATTTTACTACAGCCCAGACACTGAGCCTTTATACAGCTCAAGTCCGCTCATGTATGGAGTATTGTTCCTATCTGTGGGATGGATCCTCCCACTTTTATACAATATAGGTGATAGCTGATTATTTTTTATTTATTATCTCAGAGCAAGGAATTTCATTGTCGCTTGCTCGGTGTTTATTATGTTCTTGTGGTGTGACGACACACGACCTCATTATTATTCCACGTGCAAGATAACTATCTAAGAATTTACCCTTGAACCTTGTTAAATAGAATTATTAGAAACAATTATTTAGCACAAGTATTCAGCACATGTGTACACGTGTAACCTCAATAGACAAGATAATGACTAGTTATGTCCTAGTTAAGATCTGTATAAAAGCTATGTTAATTCAATAATAAAGGATCAGTCAATAGTTTATCTTCGAACCTGCAACTAGTGAGTTTCACTTATAACAACACCCCGTCCGTCAACCCTCCATATGGCGACCCTAGCCAGTGCCGTGCCTCGTCGGTACTGGGGGCACGGATGTCAGTTCGCGTTTACCGCGCAAATTGAATAAATAAATGCTTCCCTACAAGAAGAAAACAAATTCGGCGCACATTGAAGAAAAATTAACAGAAGAAAAGACTTGTGTGCAACAAACGAATTACGGAGAAACTTATCGAAAATAAGAAAATTCAAGAAAAATCAATCAATTGCGAAGATATGATTACGAAGATATTAACTGTAAGAAAATATAAAGTGTAAATATGACGATATAAGTGACGTCATAACTATGAAGAATACTTATGAAGAAAAAATATATTTTATGAAGATTTCTGAGATTTTGAAGAAGAAAGAAAATTTATTTGATGGAGCGGTGTCCAGGGTTATCCCGGCCCACGGAGTCCAGGGTATAGCCCGGCCCACCCAGCGTATACAGTACGCAGCAGCTTACAGCAGCAGAGCACAGCAGCAGCCAGCAGCGGCAGCCAGCAACGGCAACCAGCAACGGTACCAGTATTTCACCCCGGACAAGACAAGGAAACATATCCTTTTACAAAACGAGACATGACCATAACCTCGAATAAAAATCATGTGCAGTACTTATCGGTCGATAATAAATAGGAACCGTCAGCACATATCTAATTACCAGCGAGATGTGAATCATTGTAGGTCTGTCAACTAATAGGACTATAGATTGTGTAAATTATTCAAATTAAATTTATAAAGAACATTTCTTGTACCAAATACGATTACTATAAGAGTAATTGAAAAATTATAAAATATTGAATACGCAAAAATAAGGAGTAACTTTAAAGAAATTTTATACCAGAAACAGTAATTTTAATGCAATTTAATAACAATGCTCAAAGAATACGACTTCATTTTAAGTTAGATGTAAATTGCAAAAATATATTCATTATTTTTAATAATAATTACTTAATCATGTTAACGAGATAAAACATTTATTCAATGGTATTCTATGATTAGTGGATACTTTTGTTCAAAATAGAACGATGAAAAGTGACGAAGTAACGTGATTACGCTTCGTGTATGACGTGTTGATGTTAGCGTCTAAGATTGGAATGCAGCGTATGCTGTCTATCTCATGTTTCATATTAATTGTGACGATTTTGTGCATCGTATTATTCAACGACAGAAAAATGAAATAATGTAGCAAAGATAATTAGGTATATCTACAAGCATATAAATGTGTAATAAGTTTTGTAAAAAATGATCAGTAGGTTGCACGAGCTGCACTGCTGAAAGGGATCATATGAAAATGTCAAGGTCATAAGGATACAAGTGCAGGCTAGAATCTATTCTATCTAATCTGATCATGTCTAGGTCGAGCTACCATTCGTGAGGTTGATATATAGAAATTTGCCTGTAAAAATGCCAAACGAGCAAAAATGCCGTTTTCGGCTTGGCCCAGTAAAGGAGCCTTTTAGAAACACAAATGTTCTACGAAATGAATAATGAATAAAAATGCCAAACGAGCGAAAATGCCGTTTTCGGCTAGGCCCAAATAAGGAGCCTTTTAGAGACACAAAATATGTCCTAATAAATGAATAATGTGTATTCATAATAATTACCTTGTATCCTGTGTGTGATATGTACCTTGTTAATGTTATAATATGATCTTTATTATTTACACTATACCTATGAACTTTCACATGTCACTAATTCACATAAGATCTAACTGATGAATTTATGATCAATTATTACTAAGCAGCATTAAAACGAAATTGCTGTTATTATTTACTTTTTCCACTGAATTTAATGACCTAGATAACACAGTGATGCACACACACACGTCATGCTAATACTAATACCAATATTAATACAGGATATCTTCCATGATCTTCTATAATTGTACTATCATATTACTTATTGTGGCAAGTTGAAATAGGAAGACCTGACGTATACATTTTTGTCATTATACTCAACATCCATCTGATGGCTATTTGTAGTATCTTAATATTAGCTGATAATCTTAATATTGTAGTAGATAATATATTTTTAAAAATCACTACATTTAGAAGTAATTAAAAAAATGTAATCCACTTTACTATAAGTACTATATATATAACTAGATTATTAGAATTTGCGATTTATTTTAAGATTTAATAAGTTACAAGTACTTTCTATGTTTAAAAAAAAGGAAATAAAAAGAAAATAAGATTGTAATCATAGTTATAAGAACATATAACCACTTTACCAATTATATCAGGCACTGTAAAAAAAGAGGTGTAGAAGATAACGTAACTCCTCAAAACATTTCGAAAATAACAAAACACTTACATATGTTATGTTTAATTATGTATTTTTTTTTTGGTTTAACTGTACTGTTCTAAATTCATTGTCTACATATTATGAGCCAAAAATATTGTTAATTTTTGTCTCAAAAAAAGGGAAGGAGGTGTGGTGTGACGACACACGACCTCATTATTATTCCACGTGCAAGATAACTATCTAAGAATTTACCCTTGAACCTTGTTAAATAGAATTATTAGAAACAATTATTTAGCACAAGTATTCAGCACATGTGTACACGTGTAACCTCAATAGACAAGATAATGACTAGTTATGTCCTAGTTAAGATCTGTATAAAAGCTATGTTAATTCAATAATAAAGGATCAGTCAATAGTTTATCTTCGAACCTGCAACTAGTGAGTTTCACTTATAACAACACCCCGTCCGTCAACCCTCCATATTCTAATGAGGTAATAAGAAATTATATTAATTGTATCGGACAAAACGAAAGAGTTTCAAAGTGCAGGGTCCACTATTACCTATTAAAACATATTACATATACTATGTAAATTGTTCATGCAGTGAAATGATTCACCAATGCTATCTCCCTACCCCAACCCTTTTTAAGTATGCGTTGCATAAGATTTCTTTGCCCTTTCGCTCTTGAGCTTCAAGCGTGTCGGTCATATACTTCTTGGCCGGGGTCTCAGTCACAACATGACACTGTTTTTTTCTTAAATTCTAAGCTTTAGTCCACGGTGAGGCCTACTTTCCCAAGCGTGCGATTAGGCTTTGTGCGCCTCTCTTCATATTTCCATGATAACGGCCGCAGTGTGTCGGCCCTTCCCGCAAACCGCCGCCGCGGACGCTTTCTACGAGATAACAATAAACGGAATATTTTACCATATTCAGGTCATTTCATCTAGTGCAGTAATAGGCAAGTTGAAATATGGACATAAGCAATGCGACACATTTGGCTGTAAAATTCCATCTCGTTCTCATGAAGACATTAACTGTTAAGGTGGCATGCTAGTTATACCTATGCTAGTACTAGATATTGTGTGAAATGATTCGGATATACACTATGTTAATTAATATGAACAACTTTTTCCAAGGGACATATGTTGGATTTTCGGAAATAAAATTGACATTCTTATACAAAAGTATTTAGTCTGCCGGGCATTTTTTTTATTTTTCTTGGTCCGTAGATATAGTTCTAACTCGCAAACCCTAACTTCACGCAAAATAAATGATTGATCTAAAACGTGAATTATAGTCATTAAAGCGAAGAATATACATGTATAATTATGTTCTATCATTATTATTTGAGACGTTTCAACACACAACCATACTCACGAACTGAGCGGTGGACTTTGAGGGAACACGCACGAATAATGCGCATGATATTATTTAAATGAAAATTTGTTTCCGTCGATTGTTCGCGTATATCTAAAATACATGACAAATTTTGTGTCACATTTGAATTACAGATAATGTACATAACATAGATATCAGAATATTGTGGTACATAACCACAAATTTCTAAATGTCAGCTGTTCTAAAAAAGTGGCGACAGCACTGAGGTATCGGGTCTTAAGTTATTATAGGACTACAATGTGTGTACCCGAAGGGAACAAACAGCTAGGGCTTAGTTATAGGGTGGTTATAATTAAGCCTCCAATGACCGTCCGTCTGTCACAGAGTTGTATCAACTGAACCGTAATAGGGACTTGTAATTTTCACAGAACGAAGCCTATAACATATCTAATGTGTAGTTTACACGGGTCTCAAATGCCATTTCTATTGTAGATCACAGCTGCAAGGCCAAATATATTCAGTTGTCATCAACTAGCTCATCAATAGGAATATTTACTTGTCCCTAAAGTCTAGCGTCTCCCTAGAATCTACCGGAGAGATCTACTTTCTTCAAAAAAGAAGTGTCCGACCAAGATCAATATTTAAGGCGACACAGCCGCTGGAGCGTGCGAACTTTTTGCGGCGAGTGAGAAGGAAAGTGTTGGCTCAAGATGAAGCCGCTCCACAATACGCACAAGTAGAGCCCAAGATTTATCTACATTCGCAGATCCAATCTAATGCTCGCATTAGATTGAATCGTCGAATGTGGATAGATTTATTGATCTCGGTTTAACCTATTTGCGTAGGGTATACTATAATATGGTGCGTTACAACACAAGTTATTAATAAAATCTGCTTCAATAGGTTTTATATTGCCTTAGTGAAGTCACAAATCGTTTTTATCTCATTCTAACTTATCTAGGTAAGAATGAATGATCTTTATAGTACTAGCATTTTGCCGTAACTTCATCCGCGTATATAATAGCCGCAGGTAAATTAACTTTCTATAGTTCAAAGAATTTTGAAAATCTGTTCGATGTTAAAAAAAATGAAATCTTTCGTCTTATTATCAGTATAGACTTCAAACTTCTACATGCATTATAGACAATGTTCTTCTTTTTAGGGTTCCGTAGTAAACAATGAACCCTTATGGTTTCGCCATGTCTGTCTGTCTGTCTGTCCGTCCGCGGTTTTACGCAGAGACTATAAGTACTAGAAAGCTGTAATTTGGTATGGGTATGTATATTAATCATGTCAAAACAGAGGTAAAAAAAATATTGAAAAAAAAAATAGTAAGGTAGCTCCCATACAAGTAAAATGGGGGAGTATTTTTTTTTTCTCTATTTACCCATCGTGTGGGGTATTGTTAAATAGGTCTTTCAAAAATATTATGAGGTTGAGAAAACCATTTTTCGATTTAGAGATCCGTTTCCGAAATAATTGTTTTTAAAGTGCGAATTTTTGTTAGAGATAAGTGTGTGTCCCCCCCCCCCCCTCTATCTGCTAAACGGTTATATATAGATACGTGAAAAAAATTACAGCAGTAGTATATATACTGAAGTTGAAAGGAAAACTATCAGAACTGAGTACTAAGTACAAACTAAAAATTTATAGGCAACCAACTTATAAAATGTACTCGAAAATGTAAAATTTCATACAATTTTCATTTTTAGATGTTTTGGTCGTTAAACTGTGAGGTGCGAGTGTGAACAGAGTGAACTCAAAGTTGTCATTCGCAACTACGGATCCCTACACTGCGCGTGGCCCGACACGCACTTGGCCGGTTTATTTTAGTTAGCTACAGTAAGAATATTTACAACTTTGAACAAAAAATATTAAAGCTTATTAACAAAAAATTTGTATATAAATAATGTAACGTTAACTGGCTTGTTCTCTGTTGATGTCCCCTGTGGCCGCGGCTCGCGTCACATAGACAAGCAAGAGAGTGGTTTAATTCGGCGAGGTTACCGTTGTCGCTCTCATGCCGCTATGATGACCCACTTCATAATCGGGACGCGATGCTCATCTCTGCGTTATCTCATGCGCTGCCATTTCATTTAATAACAGGCGTCAGTTACTGTGTCTTTATTCAGTAACTAGATTCGGCAGTTAGATCACACTGTGACTAAATCGACGTTCTAAATGCCATGATTTACTTTTGTTTCGACATTTTGCGTTGTTAAACAATCGGAGGTATGTTTGAAGAGCTTTCATTCGAAAATGTAGAAGGCCATGGAAAATATTACATATTTAAAAAAATGGAGTTAACAATCTGTAATTTACTTATAATTAACGATATTTGACGAAAATTTTATTACAGGGTAACTGATTATGAACTTCTTGGCAACATTTTTATGTTGGAATCAAAATCCCTAATAGAATATTATCAGGAAGAAAAAAAGTTCAATCGTGAAAAAGAAATTGACGTATATAAATTGACCCATAGAAATTTAACCGGCTGATCAGTTGATTTGTTTGGTGGCCCAATTTATTAATTATTTTTTCCTTTCACTTGCGTTTTAGTATTCTAATTAAAATATGGCTACGGAATTCAAAATCACCTGTATAATGAAATCCTACGTTAAGCACAATAGTTATACTAGAAATAAATGCAATATTACTTGTTAGATGAATGTAAGACATCTTTGTTAAAATCATTTAATATTTAATTAATGTCTATTGATATTACAAATATAAACGTATAATTACGAGGATGTGTGATGCATATGTACTGGTGTATGCATATTGGATACTGCTTGACGCAAAAATACTGGATGTCATCTAAATAACACAGGCTTTACAAAATCGCTGGAAATCTTTAAACATAATACAAAGCTACCTAATTATTATTAACCCCAAATAATAATTCTGGAAATAAACAGCCAACCAATCTTGAGTTTTCCTCGTTTCTTAACTTTAACTTATCTAAAACATGTCTAAAACATCGACATACTTAAAATGTAATTTGAGAATTACATAAAGTTACAAGCGAGGCCTTCGCACGTCCGGTGCGATCATCGCACGAACATAAACAGATCATCTCCGACTGTGACACGGTTTCGCAACGCCATCATTAGAGACGCGACCTCCGCGTGAAGACAATATTGCCTTGGCTGAGGGGCTAATTGATGCCTTTGCGCCTCTGAGATTGCATCTTAATTAGAGAATGTGTTGATGGTGTAACGAAAGCAACACGCGTTATCTATGTCGTTTACTTTTTCTAAGTCACTATAATCATTCCTAAGTTAACACGTATGTAATACTTTATCACTTCTTTTTCCCTAATGGGATAGATAAAGCCTAAAGCCATAAAACTCAAAAGCCATGTTTAGCAAGTGACTGGGCGTCAGTATGGAAACAGAATCAAAATATTGATAGGTTGGTAGACACACCGCCTTTTGATATGATTCCTTAGATTTTTGCAAACAGAACCAAAATAGTGATAGGTTGCTAGCCGCATCGTCCATTGATATGATTTTAGATTTTTGCCCATTTTCCCTGGTCTTTTACGGTGTCGAACCGTACACTTCCATGCTGGCCCGGGAGTGTAAAGAAAAAACGTAGAATGTACCAGTTGCTTCTCTTCTCGCGCAGACCGTTAATCAATCGTTTATTCGAGTGCAATCAATAAAACCTTCACACCATTACATAACGGTTGGTCGATTTATCCTGCGCGAGCAAACAATGGCGGCGATACATCACCTGCTCGCGGAAGCGTTGAAGTGACCTGTAGCCGCCGCGCCGCGCGCACGGTGTGAGCGTGGGAATCGTGAATCATCGAGCGAGAGGGTGCTATTTATATTAGTCTGCAAAAAAGAGGAGATACTCTTTTAACCTGTTTTAATTTTTAAATTCTTGTTACCTTGTAACTTCTTCTAGTCAGTTTTAAAACCTAGTTGATATATTTTTTTAATTCCTTATAAGTCTCATCAAAATCGGTTTAATAGTTTGGTTGATGTTCGTTTTTTATCCGAAAGATTTTTAACTATTTATCAAGCGAGTTACTAGACGAAACTCCAGTTTTTATTTAATATTTACCGTGATTTTTTAAAACAAATCTTTGGTAACTAATCCGAGTTTTGTATAACTTGTCACAGCGGCAAGATGTCCTTAGCTGGACAAGGGCTTCCCTCAAGGAAATCCATCATAGGGACCATCACTCACCACGTTTGGCAGGCGGGTTGACAGTTTGTTTTGCTCATCTCAATTCCGACGCTTTGTCTATGCTGTATAACTAATAACGACTGTTTGCGGAAGCATTGCATCGGCCCAGAGTGCCATCAGCGGGGCGGCCCGTCCCGCCGTGATGGGTGAGCAACCGCGTGTGAGCGTGGGAAACGTGAATCATTTACGAGTAGAGAGCAGACCGCCGGGAGACGCTGGGAACCAGTTGATGACGCGAAACGCTTACTTGCTTGAGTGATGTCTGCTTTTACTCTATTGCCACGGAGGGTATATTTATCGAGCGTGTTGAGCAGTCAACACAGATAATGTAATGCCTTCTTATTTCCTATTTCTTGTAAAATTAATATGCGAAGGTCATAGAATAATAAACAAAAAAAAAAGGAAAAATGTTAAGCAGAAAAGCAAACTTCTCGTACTCATATAGCTTTTCATTAAAAAAATATGTAATTCAAGTGTGGTTGTCAGTGGTACTCGAAGGTAACTCGTTGTATTCAGCGATATACCTAGGTGTACAAACATTTAATAGTAATAATAGTGAAGACGGCATGAGTCAGGCCGCGCCCTGGGCCGTCCAGCGGCATTTGCTGAACCTTCAACTTTAGCGCCAGCGCTGCACACAGTGTTGCTCAATGCATTTGATGACCGCAAGTAAACACCGCGAGAAAATGTACACATAACTACTATTCGTAAGTCGTAATCACTACTTTGGACAGATTGTTGAATAAGTTGTTACCCGCATCGCTTACAATTAGGACTGGCAAGGATTTAAAAGCTCATTACATGGATTGACTTTTTACAATCAGCGCGGGTAGAAAAGTGGCTGGTAAAATTTCCTCTTTTCCTTACAAAATGTTGTAGTTAAAGTTGACTTTGAGTCACTTTAGTAAAAGATTCAAAGGCAAGAGCCAGCTGTCGATCATCGCGGTAAACTTGAAAGCTGCCGCCGCCGACAAATGGTGACAATGATGGATGCCACGGAAAGTTCGTGGACGAGGGAAACGTGGCAACTTTCTGGCAAAAACAAATAGCTTTTCTTTTTAATATTATGTACAACATCATTTAAATACAAAGTGTTTTTAATGGACTCAATAAAAACTTACAATGCGAGAATGTTAAGTTTTTATTGAGTATTGAGAGTAAATTGCTCTATGGTATATAAATCACAGAAATTGCTTTATAGACCTTTGTATTTGAAACCCAATCTTAACGGTGATTTTGTTTTATTTTGCAATTTACTAGATTATGCTTGAATGGATCCACAATAATAGTTTTTATGTTTACTTAAATAGAATCTGACAGAAAAAATATACACCTTCAGGTGATTGAATGAAGTTTATAAAATAATACATACGTACATACATAACATTAAGCGAGCTCCGTGGCGCAGCGGTCAACACGCCGGCCTGTGACACGGATGGTCCCGGGTTCGATCCCCGGTCAGGTCAAGATGGAAAATGATCTTTTTCAGATTGACCTGGGTCTTGGATGTTTATCTATATGTGTATTTGTTATAAAATATACCTAGTATCGTTGAGTTAGTATCCCATAATACAAGTCTTACTTAAGAACTTACTTTGGGGCTAGCTCAATCTGTGTGATTTGTCCGTATATATTTATTTATTTATTTATTTATTAAGTATTTTTCCTTACGGGGTAGACAAAATCCAGGTCTATAAAATCTAAAGGTCACATTTAGCATGTTGGTTTGCTTGTAGGTAGAGAACGGAATTAAAATTGTGATGGGTTGCTAGCCGCATCGCCTATTGACACGATTCCCCACGCCCATTCCCTCGATCGATTTTAAAATAATAATAAAACAATTAATAAAACGCGACACTAAAACCTCAAAATGATTGAACAATACTCTTGATTCCGTCAGTCACCCAAAGGTAGCCTGGAAGCTCTGAACAATCCTAGAAGTGATTGCTTTCGCTATGATAGATTTTGGACGTATCGTTTGACACCTTCCCAACTGACATAGGCTATAATTTGGCAGGGCATTCCTGTTTTTATTTTGAACAATAAGTTTGACTTTATTCGTGAGCAAAACGGCGATACAAACGACTCTAATATTGTTATTTTGTGAAATTTCTATTCGTTACGTTTCATTGTTGCCTGCAGGACGAGATGGCGGCGTGGTCGCCCGTGCTTGCCAACATAGCGCTGCTCATCATCGCGTCAGCACACTGTCTACTCTGCGTGCTCTCCATCTACCACGCGGCGCGGCGAGTGTGCCCCTGCTTCCGCGCCAAGCAGCCCTTCGACCACAACCAGTTCGACCCCGGCAAGCCCTTTGTCATCCAGGTGGAGGACAAGGAAAAGATAGGCGATTTGTGCAAGGACTTGGAAGGCAAGTTGCAGGGAGAGACCGCTACTGTGAAGAAGAAAAAGGTTGGTAACGATTGTGTTGTGATTTCTTAATATTTGTAGCTGGTAAAGTTCACTAATACTGCGTACTAAAGAATATTGTGCAAAAAATCCACGTTAGCAGGTATAGCACCAGGGAACTTAGGTCTATTTATGTCCAATAACCGCATGGATTTTTTTACCATATTTTATTTCATAACTTCATCAGGATGTATCAGTCAGAATAGCATTTTGGAGGCATAAAAACCCCTATATAATATTGTTTGGCTTCAAAACGAGTTTCGTAAAATTCCACAATTGTACTTAATTGTGGGATAGTTGTGTTAGGTAACGCAAGCTTTAACATATTTATTGAGAATGGCATATTTTGGAGATTTTTGGGTCATAAATAAGTCACAGGTTCTCAATCTCTGCCCGTGTAGAATCTATTCACTATATTTTACCTCTTGATTTATTAACCATAATGATGAGCGAATGAAATCATGACGAGCTCCGTGGCTCAGCGGTCAACACGCCGGCCTGCGACACGGATGGTCCCGGGTTCGATCCCCGGTCAGGTTAAGATGGAAAATGATCTTTTTCAGATTGACCTGGGTCTTGGATGTTTATTTATTTATATATGTATATGTAATAAAATATAGTATCGTTGAGTTAGTATCCCATAACACAAGTCTCGAACTTACATTGGGGCTAGCTCAATCAGGGTGATTTGTGCGTTTATATTTATTTATTTATAATGATAAGAGGATTGCTCAACCGTCGTCTCTACAGGATACAACGTTGTACTGCCTATATTAGCGTTTAGAAAAGACTTTGTGGGGCACATTCTTTCCGCTGGGCTATGTTTTATGTATTTTTGAAGTTGTAAATGAACACTTTTTAGGGTTCCGTAGTAAACAAGGAACCCTTATAGTTTCGCCATGTCTGTCTGTCTGTCTGTCTGTCTGTCCGTCCGCGGTTTTACGCAGACACTATAAGTACTAGAAAGCTGTAATTTGGTATGGGTATGTATATTAGTCATGGCAAAAAAGTGGAAGAATAAAATCTTGAAAAAAAATTTTTTTTAGGGTAGCTCCCATACAAGTAAAGTGGGGGAGTATTTTTTTTTCTCTATTTACTCATCGTGTGGGGTATCGTTAAATAGGTCTTTCAAAAATATTGTGAGGTTGAGAACACCATTTTTCGATTTAGGGATCCGTTTCCGAAATATTTGGTTTTAAAGTGCGAATTTTTGTTAGACGTAAGTGTCCCCCCCTCTATCTGCTAAACGGTTATATATAGATACGTGAAAAAAATTACAGCAGTAGTATATATACTGTAGTTGAAAGGAAAACTATCAGAGCTGAGTACTAAGTACAAACTAAAAAGTTATAGGCAACCAACTTATAAACTGAAAAATTTCATACTATTTTCATTGTTAGATGTTTTTGGTCGTTAAACTGTAAGGTGCGAGTGTGAATAGTGTGAACTCAAAGATGTCATTCGCAACTACGGAACCCTACACTGCGCGTGGCCTGACACGCACTTGGCCGGTTTTTTTACTTATTTTAAGAAAATCTCGTCAAAATAAAGTACTGTAACGTAAAGCTTTCCTAAACAAAATTCCTAAAAAAACTATTATCAAGCCTCATAGGCATTGGTGAGCTCCAGTGAGCTCACAATCTGCATTAATAAAAAATCACTACGCAATACGCTATAAAGAAAATCGGGCATAGTTAATAACCTCAACACAATACAGCCACACAAAGCACAAAGAGGCGACAAAGCGACAATGCGCATTGTGGCGCTGAGAGCGATTGTGAAGCTGTCGATGCTCGATGCTCGTTTGTCTATTTTCGATTTGTATGCTGAGAAAAAATTACGTGGTTGATACTTTCAAGGGACTCGATGAGAAAACCAGTAGACGAATTGAAATACTCCATAAAATAGCAACATTACTGTGATTACCTTCGAGGCGCAGTGGTTAACATGCTAGACTGACAACGCTACACGAGAAGTGCTGGGCCCAATTCCCGGCACGGGTAATAAATACACTATGTAATAGTATGTAGTTGGATCATTGTAAGAACGTTTGCCATTATAGTGGACCCAGGGCTCCAACGGATCATTGCTGAGGATGCAATTGAGAAATCACTCAGATGAGAGAGACTACATGATTTTCGCACGCATGGAAGGGGAAATACTTGTCAGTATTACTGAAAAACACCACGTTATGACTTCTACAGTTTTTTAAACTAGTGCATAACTCTGCTATGTAACAAAAGAAAAATATCGCAAGAACGACTTGTGTTAATTTTATATGTTTGATCAATTTGTTTTAATTATTTAAGGGCCGACAACGCTTTTGTCACACTCTTGGTGTTGTTGTTCATGGGCAGCGGTGATCACTTACCATCAGGTGACCCACTTGCTCGTTTGCCGAACTATATAATAAAAAAAAAATATTTTCTCATCCGGCAGGAGAGCGCAGCGGAACCAGCCGGCGAGTTCGGCAGCGCCAACAGCAAAGAGAAGCTGGTGACGCACTGGCTGGGCCGGCACTCCAGCACGCTGCCGGCCGGCGCCGGCGCCGGAGCCGGCCAGCCGGCCAAGCGCCGACCGGCGGGCGTGCGCAAGCAGAGGAAGCATCCGCCGCCGCTGGTGCTGCTGCCGGCGCATCATGCTACCACGGTAAGTGTACACTTTGGAGAAATACAATCCAAAAATAATTTATTTCAAAACACATACTTGCAGAGCATCGTTGTTAGTTTATGTGTATGTAAGTGAAACCTGTGATAAATTTGACTGACAGCACTGTCAAACTATTTTATTGTCAATATAGCTGAATAACTGCCATTTATCAATAAAAGTCTCCTCATTGAGTTATGGACGGGATATCAGCTTTAAGATTAATATTCACTTTCCTAACGCAAAGTCCCTGTTTACCCGAGGTTTCTGGGTTGGCTCGTCGCTAGACTTTCAAAGTAGGTACGTTTATTGCGAAGTTGCGAAGTGTGTCAGATTCTTAATTCGTGTCTCATCTGATACAGCAGTCACGTCGCGCGTGAGCAGTGCGCGGCCGGCGCGGGCGCCCCCGAGACCTTTGCACTTTAGTAATGTAGGAGACTCTGTCTGCTCTGGTAGTACAGAGAAGGTCGTGCAGCAAAAGCAGTGGAAACAAAAAACACCGAAAAAGATAATGATGAGTTGTAGGAGAAGGGCCTTTTTTAAGGAAGCCTCAATAAAGACAATACGTAGGCCCGCGAACCACAGCGAAACATCCAGGCAAGTGCGAGTCAGGCTCGCGCACATTTTTATGATTTACGGTCAACGGGAATAAGTTTTCATTCCCTTACGAATGTATTAATTTCTCTGACTAAGTAAGATGATTTTTTACTGGATTAAAGAACTGCATTATTCAAATATTAATTTAAACTAACGCAGTCTTAAATATATAGTTATTTTTTGTATTTTGAGTAATGATGTGAGTCTATAATGATTCTGGTAAATAGCAGCATTATTCGGGTGGTCCACTAATCCATCACTTGGCAGTCAAGGCACTCCCGGCGGGTCCGGCTGCGATGGTGTCGTTCATTGTAAAACCAAATTCGGAATCCGGCGCAGTTTCTCTCGTGTCCGATGCATATTGCTCCGAGACCCGACTCTGGCGGATTTGAGGAAAGTCGGACGGGTTTCGTCGGATGTGAGAATGGTGGCGAGACAATGATGATACTTTTACAATTAAATAAGTGTCTATATAAAGAAGTTAAAACGAATTAAATCCAAAAGCAGGATAATAAAGTGATTAATACATAGGTATGCATGAATTGTATTCTAACAATGTCTCCATATCGATTGATAGCCGCTATCTGGAGATAGTGAAAGAGTTAAACAGATTTGTGAAGACACCTTTAATCTGTTGGGTTAATAATTGATTGGTAAAAAGCAAAGCGGAAATTATACATATTAGAATACATACATGATTGAAAAAAGTGGAATTCTATAGTTCCTGCCACCCCAAGGGGAAAGAGGCGTTATAATATGTGAATTTTTATGTATAGTCAGTAACATGAGCATATATAAGTCTCGGTCTTCAAAATACTTGGTCTGAACCCGCGACAACAACTAGATCCGCGTTGACTTAGGTAAAGGGTATTGCCATGCTAACCACTGTAGCTCTTAGTTTGAAGTTCTTTGCCGATCGTCGCGTTACTTCTGATATTTAATAAAATGGAATATCTTCAGTTAAGAAATTGAAATAAATATATTTTAAACTTTAGTCTAAGAAAATTTGAGCTCGTAGGTTTTTCTAGTTGAGATGTTTGGGGCCTGGGATCCGTTTGATGCTACACCTATTAACATTTAAATTTCGGTTAAAGTTTTAAGACCAGCTGCTTTTCTAATTTAGTCCTCTAACGTTAACTAATCGTAATAAAGCTATATTTACTTTAGAATCTTCCATGCCGGTCTGGGAAAAAAGAAAAAACGTAGAATACAATACATACAAATACAAAAAGTCTTTATTTAACTCCACAAGTTGTACACTACGATATAAATGAGCAGCATTTACAATAAAATATGAAACTTGTGGGAGCTCTGGAGACACCAAACTAGGCCGGAGCCTGTATCTTGGGTCACCAGGTCCCCCTCACACATTCGACATTACATAGATTTTATTATTTTACGACATTATATAGTAAGTAGCATACTATGTGTTACGTTACCCATGTTTATTATGTAATGAATAAGATGGAAGAGCGAGGCTCTCTAACACAAGCATTCCTTGCTTAAAAGAGAACCTCCGCATATGTGTAGCAAAAATGAAATGTTGTGCAATAATAAATAATTTTTAATTTTTTTTTTTAATTTTTTTTTATAGATTATGATATAAACAGAACAGTGATGTGGGATACATAAAATACCTACAATTCTTATATTGTATATGTTCTTGTATATAGAATGTACCAGCTATTACTCTTTCCGCACAGATCTTAAAAGCCGATCGAGGGAATGGGCATCAGGAATCATGTCAATAGGCGGTGCGGCAACCCATCACTATTTTGATTCCGTTCTTACCTATAAACCACCCACCAACATGCTAACCGTGGTTTTACAGACCTGGGCTCTATCTACCCCGTAAGGGAAAAGAACGTAATAGTATGTATGTATCTTCTATAGAATAATGCTAATTATTTATTGACTGTAGAAAAGAAGGAGTCTTGACGTTAAAGGTACCGCAAGTGTTTCCTACACTTAGGAATACAACAGCAAAAACACTACACCTTGTCGATAAATCACAACCACATGAAAAGCCTCGCTAATGGCTTCCTGCACAAAGCTAATATTGATTAAGCTCCGAGCTTTCGTCCAGGAAGCTCTGCAATGCGGAAAGCGATTTCAATCGCCGCGCCTAATGATATTCTGAGTGTAACGTGTGCCGGTATTTATTGACATAAACCGGTTGGCGAACAAAGATAACTCTAGTGTCATACACACATATATTGAGTTTTATTTTTTTATAAGCTTTAGTAGTTGTATTGGAATGCAAATGCTGATATTGCGATATAGGTTGCCGACAAGATTTTTGATATTAGCAAGCTTTGTCTGTCTCTTATTTTCTTTTATTTCTTATCATTAGGTTATTGTTTGCAATCCATGGACTTTTAGAATATTTAAACATCATTTGAGTATTTATTCCATACAGAAGCAGGCAGTTTTTGTTATTGTGGTTAAAGTGAATTTTAATTGTGAATTCGGCTGATACAAAAGACACCAACGCGTCCGCGTATGTGCATACAAATATTTTTTGACGTATGTTAATTTGTAAGGCTGGTCGGCAAAACGATAAAGTACGTTGCCCCTGACAGCGACGAAATTAAAAGCGTGTCGACGAACGTAAACAACAACAAGTGGCACGGAACGCGTCTCTCGTATCATGTCACTCATGTCACTTTCTTATGCCCCCGCGCTCATTGGGCGGGAGGCATTTTTGAAATGACATGTGATATTTTCTGGCAGTACAATTTTAGAACCAAATGAAATGCAGATTTTTGATGTGATGTGACAGTATTTCTCGCTTTAGTGTCGAACCCTCGTGAACAGTTCTTTTCTCCGGAATGAAAGGTACCTTTTTCCTTTTCAGTACTCCAGGCAATGTGTATCCAAAATTTCATGATGATCGGTTCAGGAAATAGGGCGTGATAGCGTAATAAACAAACTCACTCTCGCATTTATAAT
The DNA here is from genome assembly GCA_963082605.1 of Rhodophaea formosa. NCBI lineage: Eukaryota > Metazoa > Arthropoda > Insecta > Lepidoptera > Pyralidae > Rhodophaea > Rhodophaea formosa. The sequence goes on along the minus strand of OY720213.1, from coordinate 22,443,924 downwards.
ATTAGTTGGGATTGGGATTAATTAGGCGGTATTATTACTTTCCTACTTATAGGTAACTGCTCTAACAACAGTCATCTCTCATGCTGTTGATATCGTTCTTGTCACTTGTCACATCCAATCTCGTTATTTCATAAGTCCGTAGGCATTATTATCAGAGCAGCGGCCCACTGGTTACATTCACATCTGTTACCAGTGTCCATCTCGCCGGGATGTTTAATTGTTAACGAGACGTTTTAAATTAACATACTTGACTTTCGTGGCAAAGCTATTTTTTTTTTTCAATTTTATGCCATAGTTATTGCCCAGAACAGGGTATTTTTCAGTCACCCAGCCATCGAGTTTTAATATTCCAATATCATACCCGTATCTCAGTTTTAATAAGACAAGAAAGTGTTGAGCTATGTCTGTCCGTTTGAGATATTTTATTGGTCTCTCGGAATTCACGTCGCTATGAGAGCGGAACGCGCAAAAACTCGGACGCAGTCGCCGGCAACTGCGTGCGTGCGGGATTTCACTCGTTTCGTGGTTCCGGAATTACTTATATGAAACATTCGAGTGAGGCTAACGCACATTTCAACACCTTAAAATAGTTAGTTCTACTTGAAAGATTCTGTAAAAGCTACTCATGTGTGAATGTTTCTTCATATGTTGGAAATAGCTTGATGAATTTCATTGCTAATTTTATTATTTATTTTAAAACTTATTGCAAATGATCAACATTTATGGCTCTTACAGCTACATTTGGTGAATGAGATCACTTTATAAGGTTAGCATGTGTCATCCGTAGATTAAATAGCTTGCTATAGGTGAAAGAATTGTGAAAATCGGTCCGGTACTTTCGGAGCCTATTCAATGCAAACATACAATCAAATATTTCCTCTTTATAATAAAAGTATAGATATAAGTAGAAAAATAGTCTATTTTAACTTTCTAACTAAGTCAAAAGAATGTTGGCAACGTAAAGATCTCGGTTCTTGAAGAAAACTTTTGTCTTTTTGATCCAAAATTTTTCAGCTGACTGGACTGTTTTTATCTGAGGTTTTTATTGGAATGTAATTTTGCCCTGGGCCTGTATTGCTTCCGCGGGAAATATTTGGTCACATTGATATTGATAAGGATAATATGAACAAACTCGTCCAGTTACCTGGGCGGAGTTGGAGCTAGCTGACGGCATTCAACTGGCCCTAACTCATCATCCTTGGCCCGCTGAGCGAGCGTTGCCCGCGCCCAGCGCTGCGCAGCCAATTCGCGAAATGAGTGCATACATACACAAATCCACCCACTCGCTAATCGTGATAAACAAGTACACAAGTCTTCTAATATAGCTTTCTGTGCACCCCTTTTCTCTGGTATTTTATTATGATAAGTAGGATCATAATAAAATACCAGAGAAAAAACAAACGTTAAAAAATGATATTCAAAATATCTAATAAATAAATTAAAACTTAACTAAAACTAACAGTTGATCCTGAATTACACGATAAACCACACTGCACACAGCGAAACAAAGCATTAGTTTATGAGCCTTGTTTTCCTACAAACAACGAGGCGCAGCGAGTGAGCCCGCTATCTGCAACAATTACATCAATTTTCTCCGTGAGGTGGGCACTGACTGGGCATATTAAGGATATATTTTGTCACTTTTGATAAAACTTTGTTTAATAGTTTTAGTGGTTTCTGTTATGAGGAATGCAAAAATAAAACTAAAGCTTAATGTGATAAATCAATTAGATCTTGCCGTGAACAACAATAGGCAAAATTTGTGAGTTCTGCGAAGAAGTTTTCTTTAGAAAACCGGCCAAGTGCGTGTCTGGCCACGGGCAGTGTAGGGTTCCGTAGTTGCAAATGACAGCGTTGAGTTTACACTGTTCACACTCGCACCTCACAGTTTAACGACCAAAAACATTAACAATGAAAATTGTATGAAATTTCACATTTTCGAGTACATTTTATAAGTTGGTTGCCTATAACTTTTTAGTTTGTACTTAGTACTCAGCTCTGATAGTTTTCCTTTCAACTTCAGTATATATACTACTGCTGTAATTTTTTTCACGTATCCGTATATAACCGTTTAGCAGATAGAGGGGGGAGGAGGGACACTTACCTCTAACAAAAAGTTGCACTTTAAAACCAAATATTTCGGAAACGGATCCCTAAATCGATAAATGGTGTTCTCAACCTCACAATATTTTTTAAAGACCTATTTAACAATACTCCACACGATGGGTTTGTATAGAAAAAAAATATTACTCCCTCTTTACTTGTACGGGAACTACCCAAAAAAATTTTTTTTTTCAAGATTTTTTTCTACTACTTTTTGGCGTATTTAATATACATACTTATAACAAATTGCAGCTTTCTAGTTCTAGTATTTTTAGTCTTTGATTAAAACCGCGGACGGACGGACCGACAGACGGACAGACAGACAATAGACAGACGTAGCGAAACTATTAGGGTTCCTAGTTTACTACGGAACCCGAAGAAGGAAAAAAAGAAGTGCTATTTACACTTTTTTTCTCCTTCTCATAAGTACTTTTATACTTTTTTTCATGAGAATGGCATGCAGTGGCTATACTGTCCCAACTCTACTCACAATCTAGACAAATATGACAGTGAAATATTTACTTAACCTTTAACTATGGACGTCTTATATTTATAACACTACCGTGGACATGTAGTCTGTCAGACTCCGATATAAGAATGCGATTTTTTTTAACCATAATTATTCCAAATTGCTTGAACAATATAACTAGATGAAATTGAAGGAAACTAAAAATAAAATGACGTTAGTGCATAATCAACTTCTTTATTTAAAATCTTTAAAAATATTAAAAATAAGAGCATAGTCACCATTTTTGGTAATTTTGACTATAGGTTAGTTTTTAAACATAAAACATTACTTTACTAAAATATTTGGTAATAATCAAATCTTTTTCTTATAATCTACTGTATGATGAATTAAAAAAAAATTAAATGAACTTCTGATAGAGAAAAACAAAAAAAACCACAACCATCTTTGTAAGACTAATGATTGACAGTCATTACATAGAGAACGGGAACAAAAGATGGATTACTAACTCGTAATATTTTGTTTGCCGGCCTATGAAGTGAACTTTGTCGCTTGCCCTCTGAACGAGAACAACCAGCTTCACATTTTCTGCCATTTTTTACACATAAAACTAAAACAAACAAAAAATTTTTGTAAATATTTTTATACCGCAACTATGGACATGTAGTCTCACAGGCTCCAGCCAATTTTTCAAAAGGTAATACTCACGTCCTATGCACCGGGCGACGCTACCTCCTTCTTCTCTAGTCGTTTTTGCAATAAAACTGAAGCTACTGGGCGGCTCAGTCACGGGGAGTGGGGGGAAGTGAATGAAACAAAGAAACCAATATTGTCGCGGAGCCTGTGAGACTACATGTCCATACTTAAAGGTTAACATCGCTACTATTTTCTTGCTCATACATACTTTTATCTAATACACTTATTCTACACATTGCAATAGTGAGCGATGTTTTTCTTTCAGATTGTAATAGATAATCTAGGCTCTAGTCATATCTTAGATTTGTATGACGTGTTATTCCAAAAACTAGGGCATTCAACCCGCTTGCTCCTTCATGTTGTGTCTCTTACGCACGGTAATGCAGACGCCTGAACGCCTGTGATTGCATCACACTTATCTTTTGGCCCTTAACACTCATCCACACGTAGTTCGAACGTTTAGTTCTAATCAGAATGCCTTCAGTCCGCACGCACCCTACGTGTCAGGCGCCCAAGCACGGAAACGCGGTCGCATGAACGCGCGCGGTTCGCGTCGCGTGAGCGGGCGCACTTACCCGCGCTTCGTACACACCCACACGCTTAATTATTGTTATTTAGTGAGCTCGGCGAACGCTTTTCACGAACTTGTTAAATGCATTTTTGTTTGTCTTTCGGAGCGTGCGAAGTCGGTTGTTTCCAAGATCTGACAAGTTTGTTACTAAGTAGTGGATAGAATTAAGTTGGAAGCTAAGGCATTACGAAAGATAAATACTATTTTAATTCGTGAAAAAATAACAGCCTTTCCCTACTTTTTATTAGTTTAAGGTTCAATTTAGCAAGCTAAAAAAAATAATCATGAATAGAAATATTATTTTTAGCGATTTTAGCGATTTTGATAATCAGTTTTTGTATCATTATCATTTCAGTCAAAAAAGCCTATACTACAGTTAGAAATCGGAAATACTTTATTGATTGCTGTTGCACGTATCGTAAATCGATTTTTACGATACCTATTAGAATTGTCAGTCTTTTTGTTTCACTGTTTTGTGATGAAAATAAGATTGCGGTGCGATATAAATAGAATTAGAAAGCACTTGGTATTGAATTACTGAAGAGGCGTGTGGTAATGCACCGCCTAATGGAGGCGAGATGGACCCCGGCATCAAGCGAACTATAATTTATATTTAGGCTCGGCCTGTAATGTAGTAATACAATCGGTATTCCCCTTCATTTTAGGTTAACTGTGTTTTATATGAATCAATGCCGTTTTATTGTTAGTTGTATTTCTTTTGTTTTTCCCTCCTTCATTTTTTCCTTTTTTACTGTGCTGATTTTAGATTTTCCTTTTCATTTGCTACCAGTAGGTTACCGAAACATTTTTTCAAAAATTCAAACACAGTTTTTCTTTCTATATTTTATTGGTAAGTGTTTGATCCCTAGTTACCTTCCACTTAAGGCTCCGTGGTGTGCGTTCGGCTGCGTCCACTAATTGCGCGTTTTCCCGCGGAAACCGACCGCCATTAGCGGGTACTCGCAGACAGCTGACAGAGCAGTCGTGCCGATCAAACACGTCTCTGGCTATTATGTGCATATCATCGTTTATTCTAACTGCCGATCAAAGCATAACCAAAAGTACTCACTAGGTCTAGAAAGCTGTAATCATCATCATCATCTCATATTATATAGACAATTCCTAAGGCTAAGGATTCCCAATACGACCGGTTGGAAGCGGCTTGCATCCAGCGTCTATCTGCGACCTTGGTCAGGTCGTTCGATCACCTGGTGGATTTCCAACGCTGTAATGTTTCAAGTGAAAAGTAACCCATGTTCCTGCATACCGGATTAAAGGCTAACTACTTATAAAAGACCACATACTTGCCCAAAGTGATGACAAGCTCACCTCTGTCATCACTTTGGGCGGAGTAGTACTTTGGGAAGTATTAATCCGTAGTACAAGTAATAATTTCTCCGTCGACTCATTGTTTATGTTGTTATATCGGCTCAATCGGCGCAATACATCGTAACAGGTAGTACTGGGTGCGTACCTCCTTTACGCAATGTTCCGTGCTTTCTCGTCCGGAGCCGGGCGCCGCCGGGCAACGTCCGTGCGCACCGGAAGGGCCGGTTGTCTATTATGTCATGCAATCTGACACCGTCGCGAATTCACCAAACTGCCGCCGTGTTATCAAATTCTCAATAGGTAACCATTTCTAATGTTTAATTCAAAAAGGATTCAGAAAAACTTCAATATGATTTTAATAAACCGGGAACTGGGTGCCACGTATTACGTACCGGTTAGAACGTTTTTGCAAAGAGTAGATATTTAATTAATAGTTTATTATGACCAACTGTTTCAAGTTGTTGTGTTTATTTTATGAATATTTATGCTTTTAAAACTCCAACTTTGCGTAGTTACAAAAGATTATTGATATTTATATTTCAAAAGTACTAGTATTCCTTTTACACACACCGTGAAACCTGTTCGACGACAAATATATAAGCGTATTATCTCAGGAATCACGGCACTGGCAAAGCAACGGTGGCTGGTGGTCTTCGATGCTGCAGCTCGTATAGAATTCATAAATTTAATAAATCAAAATAACAGACTCCCGCCGCCGGTCTACCAGTTTGATATACATAAATGCCTTCCATGCATTGGTGTCATAGACCGCGTTCTTCCGCATACTACTCTGAATTTATTGATATGCAGTTGACAGCTGTCACAAGGCCAACAGAATGAGACGTCGTGTTGACAGGTGAAATGTTGAGCGGGTACTATGAAAATACTATATCGTACACCATGTTGATGTTATGAAATACTACCATGATTTTGATATGGTTTCCGATAAAGAAAAGAGTCAACTTCAGTCTAACTAAAAGGTGATCAAAGCAGTAAACTGCTACTTTTAATATCTCGTGAAAAGATCAAAACAAAGAGGAGTTGGTATCAGTCACGCGGTCGGGTGGTAGACCCTCATAGTAGTCGTGGGTACTCACTTTAGTTGCAAGTAGGAAGAAACTCAGGGGAATATTATAATATGTGATGCAATTGGTAATAGCAATAGAAAACCACTTCGTAATTTGACAATAAATAGATATTGTCTATTTTACTTTTAACAAAATGACACCTACGAAAGGATTGCTCTAAAATAACTAAATTGGATTTAAAATAATGACATGAGAAAGTCAGCACAAATCCATATGTTATTAACAAGGAATATGGGATTCTTAATATATCTTAGATCGTAAGTTGATGACATTTTGAGAAAATGCGCTGTGCAGTTTTTTGTCGCTTCTTCCGCACTCCGCTTTTCAATAAAAGATTCAAAGATTCAAAACGTTTATTCAGAAAATAGGCCCTTGCAGGCACTTTTTCACGTCAAATCACATTTAAAATTATCTTATTAAGTATTATGCATTTACTAATTATTGTTCAAAAGCTACAGACTACTAGCATTTCGGAACCGACCACTGCAGAAAAGAATAACTAACCCAGTCAGTCGTTAGGAAAGTATTATAACTTCAATAATAATATATGAAATATTAATGAGCAGGTAGTTAAAATAACTACGTACACTGAATGATATTCTTAATACTTATCCCAACTATCCCAACTTCCCAACTAATATTATAAATGCGAAAGTGCGTTTGTTTGTTTGTTACGCTTTTACGCCGTATCTACTGAACCGATCATTATGAAATTTCGCTTACACATAGGTTAGGGTACCGAGAAGGACATAGGCTATATATCACGCGGGCGGAGCCACGGGTAAAAGCTAGTGTTACTATAAATAAAATGATTGACTATTTACTATTTGAATATAATAGAAGTTTAATCGACAAATAATAAAAAAATAACAATCTGGAGGTCTACCAAAATAAATTATCTAGACTGTATCGCATTGTTTCTTTGACCCATAATAGTAATATTGCGTAGTACCTACTAGTAAGAGTGTTTGTTTGAGTTGAGACATACCTAGGCACAGGAAATGAATCGGCGTCGTGTCTAGCAAAGCAATGCTTTTGAAACGTATTTGAAGTGATATTTGTTCAATATTGCCCAAGTGTTGACACGGCTGCAATCGCATGTCGTCATTTGCTAATAATGATTTATGGAATTAACATTATCATTATAGCTTGGATTATAAGTCTAGATATACTCTACTAGCCTAAAAGAGTAGAAAAAATTGTGTCCAACTCATCCACTATTATGCAAACACATAGCTACCGATTTGATGCCATAAGTTGACATGACGCATAGATGTGCTAAAGCCGTCACGCATACAAGCATTGAAAAATTGGCCAGTTTTTAGGGTTCCGTAGTAAACAAGGAACCCTTATAGTTTCGCCATGTCTGTCTGTGTGTCTGTCTGTCCGTCCACGGTTTTACTCAGAGACTATAAGTACTAGAAAGCTGTAATTTGATATGGATATGTATATTAATCATGCCAAAAAAGTGGTAGAAAAAAAATCTTGAAAAAATGCTTTTTTAGGCTGCTGCCATACAAGTAAAGTGGGGGAGTAATTTTTTGTTATAAAAAATATTGTGAGGTTGAGAACACCATTTTTCGATTTAGGGATCCGTTTCCGAAATATTTGGTTTTAAAGTGCGAATTTTTGTTAGAGGTAAGTGTCCCCCCCCCCTCTATCTGCTAAACGGTTATATATAATATATAAAAACTATCAGAGCTGAGTACTACACGCACTTGGCCGGTTTTTTTAATCATTGAAATAAAGGCATGATGGAGTCTAGAGAGTATAAAGTCAAAGCATAATAGTATAGCTACGGATGTGAATCTTATGTTGTCACAATTACAATACTTATTATATTATCATAAAATAACCCAAAGGCCTGCTCCAACAAATTATAGCCAGTGGCACTCGGGGTGATTTAAACGCTACCCCATCGGGTTTCGTTGGAATCCTTACATCACCCCGCAACCGGGGAAAGAATTTAGCTTGGTATAGAGTTTCCAAATTGATACTCTACACCAAGTTAAATTCTTTAATTTATTTTTGGGCAGTCCTGATAAAGGACAACGTCGTAATCTAAAGCTCATATTTATTAATTATTTCTCTAATACGTTCAACTTCTGTGTTTTATTGTTACACTTTTGAAAATTTCAACCTTCTAGCTATCACGGTTTGTGAGATACAGCCTGGTTATAGACAGACAGATAGTCGGACAGCGAAGTCTCGTGAAGAGGGTCCCGTTTTTACTTTTCGGGTACGAAACACTAAAAATCGCAAGTCCTTTCATTAATACACGGAACTATTGTAGGACATTATCAGAAATAACACAACTGGTCATTGATGTCGACATATTTTTAAAACAAACTCTTTTAGTATCCTAATGTGATGTCATTAATGTGTGTTAGATATAACGTACATATTATATTGGTTTGTTGTCGCTTTATTGTTGCAACTGGTATGGTACAGCACATGCAATGCAATCTCGTGGTCGTGCAAACACCACAACAACGTACAAATGTTTACAATCACCCAAACAATACCAGTTCAAAATCGTTCACTTTCTCGCGCTCACCAGCGAGTCGAGATACGAGTACCGGCGTACTCGATAACGATCGTTATGCAATCGATAAGTTAATGTCTCATCGCAGGTCGTTAAAACGTGTGAGGTGCAGTGAGCATTGACCTTTTGACTTTCAGCAAAAGTGAGTGGCATGATGAAGGATGTTGTGTGGTCAAATAAATTAAACTGTGTATGATTCTCCTTCAACGTACGTAAAATCCGAAGCAGGCAAATCTTTTTGATTGCGTTACATCGGCAAACAAAGATTACCAAAGAATTTTTAACTTTTCAAAAAATGACTAACACTTAGTAGTTGAAAATGTTCATTCAAATAACTACTAATAATATGAGTAAACAACCTTAGAAATCTGCATAAAATAAAAATATTGAGTACGCTTTTATTTAAAAGTCAAGTCCATTTACTGCAGAATTTTCAATTCATTACTAAGTAACGGTTGGTTGTAAAAAAACTACTTAAAAAGTCTAAAAAGTCTGCGTAAGATAGATATATTAAATATTCTTCTAATAAATAAATTTCAAGTCCATCTACTGTAATGAACTGTTGCATAAGCTTCAGGCAAGAAAGGTGCGCTGGATATTACTAGAACTGTAGGATTAAATAAGATTTTCAGTTTGATTACGACGGTTAATCAAACCTTCAATTAATGCATTTAGAATAAGCTCATGTAATTGGTAGCATGTAATATAAAGCTGTTTGACCAAAGCTTGACGTAACACCTCGCCGCAAAAAGAACTAGGCTTTTTCTTGACAACCGGAACCTGTGGCCGCTAAAAGCTGCCTATTAACACTAATTAAACTGATACAGAACTAGTTTATTGCCAACTTAATTACATAACACAAAATTGAATCATCGACTCATACAAAATATCATAAATGGGGATACCAATTGTTAGTAGAAAACAAAAACTATAATATTAAAACTTAAGGGCCCACACTAGGCCCACTAGCGACGCCAATAATTTTATTCCTAATACTTTACAATGAGAAACAGTCATTATGAGAAACGGTAATCTGATTCTCATAATTCTCACTGATTCTGATAATATCAAACATGATTCCAAAAATACTTCAGGTTATTTACTAAGGCTTATATGATTTACATTCTTGAATTTCCTTCTATTTGTAAAGTATTAGGAATAAAATTATTGTCGTCGCTAGTGTGCCTAGTGTGGAGCGTTAAGTATCGTAGCTCTATACGCGAGATAAAATATCTAATTAATAATCTGCATGGAAATATCGCATATTAATTATTCTCATTTAAGAGCCAGATTCTTGTCGGTGAAGGTTCGCAAAGTGGAAGGAACTGTGGTCCTGGTGGAGTTACGAGTTCTGATATATGTACATTTATTAATGAACCGATTTACAAAAAATATTTTAATTATCTGTATTATCTGCTCTTGAAGTCAACGAATAAAAGCACGTTTGTGATAAACCACTAAGCTTTTACGAGATCATTTTACTAAGAAGTATTGATAGAACACAATATCTTCAAGAATCAATGTTTTATTCCTGACGATTCGACCGCAAGTCGTTGTTGCACCAAAAAAATATGGTGTAGCACGTTCCTCGAGTTCATTACTTTAGTGAGACGCTTCTTCGGCTCAAATCACAGGATGTGGTCGACTTGTAGTGCAGCGGGGCATGGTGCTGCAGTGGCATTACATTTATTTATTCTTTTTCCTCATTAATTTCTAAATCACAGATAAAGCTAGTAAGAAGGAGAATGAAATCATGTTTGGCAAGCAGATTTAATACGATTACAAAAAGGCATAATTCTGTTTTTGAAAATCAATATTTGATGAACACTATAAGTTCCATAAATCATCATGATCAGTAACGTACACCTTATGACTTTTAGTGATTGGAGCCAAGGAAAACAAATATCTCGCAATATGTTTAAAATCATTGATAGGCACGATGTTTATTTTTTTTTACTTAATAGGTGTAATGATGTCTTATAGAAACTCACGCAATAATTCTATATGTTACGGTTCAACACGAAAGAAATAGTTGCGTTTTATTTCATATTATATGTACCGCTTTAGTTTCAATCTCATTTTATTTGCCGGCGGTCTTTTATGACGCCAATTACGGCGTCTTTAGAGGACCCCACAGGATGCGGTCAGTCGCAGCGCAGTGGTGCATGGGTGCAGCCTGCGGTGAGCAAATACAAATAAGCAATAAGATAACCTTCCGCTTTCCACCTTTACGCCCACTATGATGCTAAATGTGGCCGGGTCTTATGACCTTCGGCTCTGTCTACCCCATTAGGGATAGAGACGTGATAAAATGTATGTATGTGAAAAGATAACACGCTGACAACGCCGGGTATCGACCGCCGCGCGGTGGCTGGTACACACGTATGTAGCCACACCACTCCAATGTCAACATAGGTAATACAGTTAGTTGGATATAGTAAGTTGTTGTACAATATAATAATACTAAGTACAGGGTGTATGTCGTACAGCTTGCTTTCATCGGTATGTAATTTTATATAACGGAGAAACTTAGTACAAATCATAATATGGATACCCATGGTTTCAATTTTCTCACTTCTTTACATATTTGGGAAGTAATGGTTCTTGGCTGAAGAGTCGTTAAATAAGACAACGGTTTGATAGATAGAAGCAGCCGGCCAAAGCCTGTTTGATCGCCATTAGCTGATTCTATCTTCCAGTGCGGTCGATTAGTTGTTGTACCACGGTATTATTTCACATATCGTGTCTTAAAGATTCATTCTTTTTTTAATATTCAGTAAATCCTATTTGCAAAAACTTAATAATAACGCTTTTAATATGTATGTTACTTTATAGGTTTTCAAACGAAATAAATAATATTGTTTCAATAAAATGTCTGATGTGTACACCCTACAGTTTCTGAAGTTGCTCACAAAAACTGCAGCTAGCATTCATAAACGCTAGAGGAGGAGAGGGGAAAGGGGAGGGCGAGGCGAGACTAAACTCCCAGCATTGTTGCAATTATGTATGTCTACGACAAGAACTAACGGAAAAAGGGCTCGCTTAGCCCACGCATTGTCGTTGTTTGTGTTTAGTTTTAGAGTCATGGTATTTATTACTCTAGCTTTCTTGCTTGGCATGTTACTTCCTAGTTAGTGTGGACTCTCCATAAATATTATGCAATGATAATTTTTATTAAATGGACTGGTTTGTTATTGGTTTTAATAAAATTCTCCTCTTGATTGGAAGCAAGCAAGCCGACGGCGCGTGCCATAATATAAAGTACTAGCTGTTACCGGCTGCTTCGCCCGCGTGATATATAGCCTATGCCCTTTTCAGTACCCTAATTTATGTGTATGCAAAATTTCATGATGATCGGTTCAATAGATAGTGCATGAAAGCGTAACAAACAAACAAACAAAAAACAAATTTACTCACTTTTGCATTTATAATATTAGTGAAGAAGTTAGAATTGGGATAATTAAATAAAATATTTTTTTGTTGCCTGCTTCAACTGAGAAGCAGCAATGTGTGCAACGTTGTATGTCGTTTCAAAAGGCAAAATACATGATTATTTAAATAACAGATTATTTGTCGTAACGTTGTAAATCGCCAGTTGCTTTATTCGTCAATGCTCGAACATCTAAAGTTTTAAAAAATCACTATATTCATAGTGTTTTAATGAAACAAACGACTATAAACTTCCAATTCCTAATTAATTTCGGCAACAAACCACGGGACTTGTGATTTTCGTACATGCACTCACTGCACTGTTGGTGAGTTTCATTTGCCTACAAGCAACAAGCAAAGCTCCCAACGCGTGCTTACCAAAACAAACTGTAGTTATTTATGCGCAGCGCATTTTCGACGATACCATTCCTAGAACCACACAGCCATACATCATACAAACATTTAATGGCCACTTATGACGTAACAATGGTCCGGTGCGTTACACAACACTGGCCATTTCGCTTGTCTTTGTATGCAAGATATTAGTAGAATTACTATTTGAATGTATGAATATTTAGCGTTAACCATTTGTTTATTTGAATATTAACTACGCGTTTATTATTAACTAACGATTTATATTAACGTTCAGAAAGTCGTAGATATTAATAAATTTACATATAAGTAATTTGTAATAAAAAACCGGCCAAGTGCGTGTCGGGCCACGCGCAGTGTAGGGTTCCGTAGTTGCGAATGACAACTTTGAGTTCACACTATTCACACTCGCACCTTACAGTTTAACGACCAAAAACATCTAACAATGAAAATAGTATGAAATTTTACAGTTTATTAGTTGGTTGCCTATAACTTTTTAGTTTGTACTTAGTAATCAGCTCTGATAGTTTTCCTTTCAACTTCAAATCAAAAATCAAAAAAAAAAATCAAAACGTTTATTCAGAAAATAGGCCGTTGCAGGCACTTTTTCACGTCATATCATATTTAAAATTATCTTATTAGATAATATGTATTTATTTATTGTTCAAAAGCTACAGACTACTAGCGTTTCGGAACCGACCACTGCAGAGAAGAAACGCCGAAAGAATATATACTACTGCTGTAATTTTTTTCACGTATCTATATATAACCGTTTAGCATATAGAGGGGGGGACACTTACCTCTAACAAAAATTCGCACTTCGCAAATCGAAAAATGGTGTTCTCAACCTCAAATATTTTTGAAAGACCTATTTAACAATACCCCACACGATGGGTAAATATAGAAAATAAAATTACTCCCTCACTTGTATCGGAGCTACACAAGATTTTATTCTACCACTTTTTTGCCATGATTAATATACATACCCATACCAAATTACAGCTTTATTGTACTTATAGTCTCTGCGTAAAACCGCGGACGGACAGATAGACAGACATGGCGAAACTATAAGGGTTCCTTGTTTACTACGGAACCCTAAAAATTATGCAAATGATACTTTAGTTTATTATACCTACTAATGTTATACATAACAAAAATAAAACTAAACAATTTAGTGATTAGCAATATGAATACTACTATGAATAAGGCGGGGCAATAAGTACAATTCGTTTTTAAATCTTAAGCATTTTTATTTCTAAATAAATGCAATTTTCATTTATCGACCTCAAGTGCCAGATAAAACATAACTACGTCTCTTGACTCTCTGCTAAGCTCTGTATCTCGAAAACTCATTTAAGACTTAATTTGTATAAATCTAGGAAATGGTTAGGTCTAATCTCGCCAGACGACGCGAGCTGTAACACATGTTATTTACGTAACATCATTATAACAATAATATTACTTCCTTACGACTAGAGTGAATAGTATTACATGCACAGGAACAAAATAACAATAAAAACTGAATAAGTGGTGTCTTCTAAATTCTACGAAACAAGATTAAAATTACGATTTGTAAACATTGATGTTGTCTTCATATCTGGTATGTATGACGTAAGAATTACGTTTTGTATCCAAACTATAGCGTTCGTCCGTCTCTATGTACGAATTAGGGAGTAATGGCGCAGAACTTACATGTTTTACGACTAAAATAAAGAATGCGACATTTTTAGAGACCGTAATTTAAAAGTTACGGGCCGAAGAGGTTCTACTACGAATATATGTAACGAATTGCTAGTAGTAGCTCATGTTATATTTCTGGTCAGTACACTGACATTGTGAAATATAAACGTGTTTTTACATTTTGTGACACTGACATTTTTTCACACTATTGTACAAAATATAAAGCTTGCGTTAGTGTCCATCTTTCGGGAACAGTAACTTTTTCCAGGATAAAAATTAACCAATGTATTAATCTGAGTAATAAACTATCTGTGAGCAAAGTTTCAGCAATCCCTTAGCCGTTTGGGCATGATTGGGTAACAAACATACAAACTTTAGTGTATAATATTAGAAGGATAGGATTGGATGGCTTAACATTGGCGTGTGGGACATAAGAAAGATTCAAATTTTGCTTCCATTCTCTTTTATCTGATTCCATAGATTTAAAAAAAAAAATTTCGATGTCTGATTCGATGGTTAACGGAATTAAGAGTAATTACTCAGAAAGAACTTGGCATTATTTGTGTAGCTTGCACGAGTTCACAAGGGGCGGTCGCCATATAGTGTCACGCTAGAGACGGAGAATGCAGGGCACAAATAGTAACACCTTCCACTTTGACGATGGTCCCCAAAGACCGTCGCCCTGGTAGTACCAGATCCTCCTCGGTTCAAATCACTCATTATCTCTTTCTACAATTATAAAGAAAAAGTTCTAAGGCATAAGTTGCCTTCCTCTCGCTTCTCTGCCTACTAACGTAAATGAGCCTATGATTGTGCACGTGATGCGTGTCATAACCCGCAGTGTCTAAATTGTTTTGTCACAGCATTACGAATATTACGAGACATAATGCTATGTCACAGTTATTTAATAAGCGAGGTGTTTCCGAGATTCCACGATAATATTGTGTGCACGAATAATAAAGAGGTTTCATTACGTTTTTTTTACTCAGATAGATTTAGTTGGCCTGTTGGTTCCATCAGATACTTATTATATCCCAGTGATAATGGTTAAATCTGTAAATGCTCTGCTCATATTCTCTTCCTTCATTTCTTTCCTTCCTTCCTCTTCATATACGTCGTAAGCGGTGATGGATGTTAATGAAGGAGTAAGTTGAAGTTGCAGTATTTCTTTTATTTCTGGGAAACTTTAAAACTACGTAACACTCATATCCTAAATTGGTGTGTTATGTATTCCTTAAGTTTGTTTTTCAGACTCCTTTGAAGTATCATTTGAAAATTGCGGTTTACAACGTTTTTATGATCACTTGGACAACCATTACGGTTTAAAGGTATTTCGAATGCATGCTGAAGTGACTATGAAACATTGTACGCCGTATTTGTCAAAAGTTACAAAATAGGCGTGCAGATTAAGCAGTTAATACTCGAAGCAGAACCAATAGTCATACCTATATCTTTTCTACAACATATTTTATGCTGTTTTCAAATAAATAACAATACGTAAGTCCTCGAGTGGTCCACCCACCAGTAACATCTTCGTTGCGTAACCGTTGCGTCACTTTCATCCCGGGCCGGCTGCTCTCTCTGCCTCTCTCTGACCCTCGCCCTCGGGGGAAATCGCGACTTAATCACATAGTACGTAAACCGAGTTACTACTGGCCAATTAGGTTTGCTAGGTAACTTCTGATTGGATATGAGAGTGCTTTTACTTCGGTTTGAAAGTCCACCGCCAACTTACAATAAGGAAAATTTGCTCTGTTTCCCTTTCCGAATGATTCCGTGTGGTCCAACTATGGTGTCATATCAATATTTTAAGTTGTTCAAATACTAGTAATTTTCCTGCAACTTCGTCTGCATAAATTATATCGTATGTATTATTTGTATATACAAATACAAATACAAATACAAATATCTTTATTGTTGGACATAGGTAGGTATAAATGTTAACACAATACAGTCAGTTCATAAGTCTCACCATGTCCTGTCCTTGGCTGGACGTACAATATTTAAATCAAAAATAAAACCATGCCATATATTATTGTCATTCAAATTAAAATTGCAAAATTAGTTATCGTAGTCACTATAAAATAATATTAATAAGAGATATAAATAATAATTAATGTCGGTCTATTCTATTACAATCTATCATTCAGATAATCATTTACTGTATAATAACATTTATCTATTAATAATGATTTTAATTTATTCTTAAATGTCACAATGTTTAAAGTTTTGAAGTCATCTGGTAGCTTGTTAAAAATAGTCGGACCCATTACAAAAATGCTTTTCGTCAAAAGAGCTGTCTTGTGTTCGCCAATCACTATTTTTTCTTTATATTGTTTTCTTAAGTGCTGTACCCTCTTTCTCGTGTTACACCATTTAGCAAAAAGATTCGGATTTGATTTAACGAAAACACATGTCTCGAAGATGTAAATACATGGAAAAGTAAGTATTTTAAGTTTTTTAAAATGAGGTATACAGCTATCTTGCGTTTGCAGACCACACATCGCCCTCACACATCTTTTCTGTGCTTTAAATATTTTTTCCTTGCCTTTTGAATTACCCCAAAATATTACACCATAGTTCAGTGAAGGAGTAACTAATCCGTGGTATGCGACTAAGACTACATTCAAATTTACTTTTTTTGCCAACTGAAATAGTGCATACGCAGAACTATTAAGTTTTTTGCAAACATTTTCAACATGACTATACCAAGTTAGTTTACTGTCGATTGTTAAACCCAGGAATTTATGCGTCTCTGCGTTTTCAAGATGCTGGCCGTTGTACTCAATTTTTACATTTTGTGGCAGTATTTTTTGATAAAAATGCATTAATTTAGATTTAGTAATATTAATTTTCAAATTATTTATATTCAACCATTCCATTATGTCAAGTAATACATTCTTTATGTCAGTTTCATATTGATTGGGATCTTTACATTGCACTATGACAGTGCTGTCATCAGCAAATAACACCATATGCTGGCGTATGTGTTGAGGCAAATCATTGATATATACCAGGAATAATAAAGGGCCCAATACACTACCCTGTGGCACACCATATCTATTCACCCGATAGTCAGACGAGTGCATTTGTTCTCGATAACTGTTTTGACATAAACTAGCTATCTGCACAAATTGTATTCTATTACTCAGAAACGACCTTATGAGATTAAAAACGTTTCCTCTTATACCGTATGCATGTAACTTGTTAAGCAATCTCTCATGATCAACAAAGTCAAAAGCCTGTGTCATGTCTGTATATAACGCACATACTGGTACCTTATTATCTACATTTTTCATAATTATGTCCAAAAATTTATAAATTGCCATATTAATTGATCTGTTTTTCCTAAATCCCATTTGTTCGTCAGCTAGTAAATTATATTTTGTCAAATAATTGTAAAGAGCTTCATTAATATATTTTTCTATAATTTTTGTAAAAACTGAACCGAGTCCTACAGGTCTGAAATTCGACATATTCAGTTCACTGTCCTTCTTATGTATCGGCATAATAACTGTTGTTTTTAAAGATTCCGGATAGACTCCAGCATATATGCACAAGTTTATCAAATGACATAAGTGAGGAGCTATTTCTTCAATAACAAATTTCACAGCCTTTGTAGAGATCTCGTCGGGACCAGTACTATTACTATTTTTTAATGATATGACAAGTCTCTTAACGTCACCACACGATATCGGGTTTAGAAACATAGACTGTCGCTGCGTCGGTAAATTAATATTATTATTATTTAATGCGGTTGATAAGCTCTCAATTTTATCAATAAAATGTGAATTAAAGGCATTTGCAATTTTTTCAGGACTTCTTATAATATGACCTTCTTTCTCTATGTTTGTAATATATTTCCTATTTTTCTTATTTTTATTAATAATTTGCCAAGTAGCTTTAGATTTATTTTGTGAGTGATATATATAATGTGAATTCTGAGCTTTTTGGGTTAAGTTTATTATTTTCTTCAACTTTTTGGTGTAATTAACTAAAGTAAGTTTATTATGATTCGATGGCGACATACGATACTTCCAAAGTAGGGTTCTTTTTTTCCTACAGCAAATTTTTATGCCTTTTGAAACCCATTTTGCTTTTTGACAATTTTTGATTGTGATAAGTTTTTGCGGAATACAAAGTTTATATAGCATTTGAAAATTTTCTAAAAAGTATTCAAATGCTGCGTTGGGATCATCCGTTTTGTAAACACCCGAAAATGCAAAATCTTTAATGTATTTTTTAAATATTTCTAAGTATTCAGGAGCTAGATCCCTTTTTACTATCTGCCAGTATTTCAACTTTTTATCATTATTGACCGGAATTTCCATTATCTGAGCCGTGTGGTCAGATAAGGCAAACTCTAATACATAAGTTTTTAATTCAATTTGAAAGTCATGAGCAAAATTGTCCAAACAAGTATTACTTTTTAACCTAGTTGGCTCTTTAATTTGTAACCGTAAGTTGAAACCCAAGAGAAAGTTTTCAAAATCTTCCGTTAAATTATTTCGTTTTAAAATATTTATATTAAAATCACCGCCTATAATAATTTGTTTATTGGAGTAGTTACACAAATTCTTTAATATAATGTCTAATTTATCATAATATGTGACATAATCAGTTGATGTAGATGGTCTATAAACGCATAAGATTATCAAATTGTATTGTGTCAACTCAATAGCGCAACATTCCACAATTCCATAAACCGAATGTTGAGAAATATATTTTAGTTCTTTGTATTGATGGCATTTCTTAATCAAGATACAAGCACCTCCGCGTGACCTATCTGCTCTTGAGTAACATGCTGCAAGACAATAATTTTGAATATACAAGCTATCTTCATTGCCTGATTGAATAAAATGTTCCGTAATACATATAATATCAATGTCAATATTTTTACATAATAATTCATCTAAATGCACTACAAGAAAGTCTGATTTACTAATTAATCCAGCAATGTTTTGGTGTAATATATACAATTTAGAATTAAAGAAAAAACTGTTGGTTAGGGTTATTACTACTTTTTTCTATTATATCTTCACAGTACTGTTGATGATGAATTTCAATGTCAATAATTAATTTTTTCAGGTCGTCAAATATAATTTTCATGCCGTTGTCATTTATTTTGCCATGCCGTCTTGAGAACATATCATAATCATATGACAAGTTTAAGTTGGAGTCCAGTAAATAAGCGTAGTTGTGAGTGTGTATATCTAGATATAACAAATTGTTGAAACATTCCAATCGCCAGTTAAAAATTGCTGTATTGTCATTGCATATAAACGTTGGCAAGCATAATATTATATTTGTATGAGTAAGTGCTCTTAACGTTTCCCTCAATAATAATACTGTATCAAAATAATTATTAGTTTTTTTAAAATCTTCTTCACCAATTAAAATTATGCAGAAGTCTTTCTTAGTAAAATCTCTCAGTTTCACATCTATGTTTTTTATGAGTTCGGAAATTCCGCACTTGGGGTATAAGTAGTGACATATTTCGGAATTAATAAAAGTATTGTTGGCTATCGTTAGCATTTTATTAATATTATTGCTACTTATCATGCATAATTTATTCTTATTTTTTGTTTCACTCAGGATTGATTTTTTTTGCGATATGTTTTGAATGCTAATATTATTATCTTTTTCTGGTTGTAAATCTAATGTTTTATCATCGTGTTTCGGTGGACTTGCGTTTTTTTTCCTTTTAGGCGATGTTTTTTTTGCTTTACAAATTTTTATATCACTTTCATTTTGTGATTCTAATTTTGTCCTAAGTGTTTCGTTTTCCGTGCTTAACTGTCTAATTTTATTAGTAGCACTACTCAACTCTTGCATGAGTTGTGTTATTTTACGCTTAAGAGATACGATTTGTTCATCTTCTTCACTATCTGATAATTGTGGAATACTGTTTGTAGTGATATCTAGCGTAGTATTACGGATAAGCGGGGTAGGAGATGTTGCATTCTGCACCGTAGCATCATTAGCATGAGAGTTTTCAAATATAGATAAGTCTAGGTAAACAGGACTACGGGCAGTCGCCCCTCGCTGCACAGTAACACCATCAAATGAAGTACGCACGGGTGTATTGGAGTTATCAGTTTTTGGCTGCTTGCTCTTACATACAACACACTTCCAATTAACCTTATGTTCATTAGTCATAGTATTATAGAATCGTAGTTCTGAGATATTTGCACATATAAGGTCGTAATACTCTTTACAATTGCAACATTTTAAGTAACGCTTATCTTCAATTAGGCCTTTACAGCCACTACAATTAATTTTATCACACATTCTTTGTTTACCTTAGTACGGTGGTATAGCGACACGAAGCGATAATTATCGTCGATATGTCGCTTGATCTCGTAGTACAGAGACGATCGCGGCTCAACTGTGCGATGCGGTGATTCATCGAGCCTCGACTCTGCGAGTTGTCGTAGGTCAGGAACGCAACGTATATTTCGATATTTTTGAAATGATTTTGTTTATATCTAAAAAATTCTTGCACTTTTTTATAAACTTATTCACGATTATAACTGATCACAGTGTAATCTTCATGAAATGCACTTTTTAAACTTGAAAATGACACTAATTTACTTGTAATTAATTAAAATTGACGTAGCAGTTAATCTTTTGTGTTTGCCTCTTGACGGCCGGACGACGGAGACAATTATATGTCTATGTTTTTTATGTATTGTTGAGTGCAATTGTCAAAGAAATTTGAAAATCTACCCTCTACTTTCGGAGCCTATCCAATGTCAACAAACAATCAAATATTTCATTTTTATAATATTAGTATAAATAGACATAGCATATGTTTATCTATATAAGTATATATTATAAAATATAGTATCGTTGAGTTAGTATCCTGCGACACAAGTTCACAACTTTCTGTTGGGCTAGCTCAATTTGTGTGATATGTCCTATATAAATTAAATTTTAAAATATGCAAGTAATGTGTGTTTTACAGAACAAATTTTTACCTATGTATAGGATATATATTGAAATCTTTACATTGTGCCGAGCAACACTGACTATACTTTTTATCGGAGCCCTACCAAAAGTGTATATTTTCTCTTTTAAATTGAAATTCTTGTTTCAAAGTTATTTTTGTACTAATGTTTAACTCTGTCATTGCAGGTAAGTGCAACAGTTCCCGCGCCTAGTCACGTAAGTACTGAGGTCCGGCGTTTGTCCGATTGTTTATTGCTTCATCGGCTTGCTCAGAGAATGCTAATAGGTTGGTTAGTTGTATTATTTGCCAAAGATAAATCTACACCCGGTGAAATATTGATTGTTTTGGACATTTTAAAGAGTTATTAAAGTATTGGAATGGGACCAATGCTGGGAACTCAATTATTTTTGGACATTTCCATACAAAAATTGTCAGTCGCTCGGTCAGTTTGAATGGGAATGTGAAATTATTTTCGAGTTCCCAAAGGAAAAGTTGTTCAAATGGAATGGCTGAATCTCTTGAAATAAGTAAATACTGAAAGGTCAAAATCAATTGCTTATATCATTTTATGTATAAGCTTATTTTTATTTAATAGTTATAATTTAGTAAAGGAAACATCAGGTAAAATAGTTTTATACTCCAAAATCAAGCAAATTGAATTAATTATGTCAGGCACGCGCACTAAGTTAATTCGAGTAATAAAACGCTACACAAAGGTAAAATATTGCCTAATTGGCAGCACTAAGTATGCGGTCGGCGTCACACTGCGCGTCTCCAGCACGCGCACTCGCGCATCTTGAGAGTTGCGCGCTCGTCGTCTCCAGTGTATGTAGTGCAGGCACGTGCAGCCTGAGTGTTGCACGGTCACATGTTGGCGCACCCGCCGGGCACTCTTCGGCGGCGTGCGTGGTGACTCATCTTGTTGACGCTACAACTCAGTCTACATTAGTGTAGGTCAATCTAAAGCTTGATTAGGTTAATTCAAATTTTTGAAGGTTCTTATTTTAAATTAGAAGAAACATTGTTTTATGCTTTCACAATGCCAAAGTTGGTACGAGTATATTGGAAAAAACTTTCCTTACACTACATATCTCCATGAAACTAATTAAATACATAAGATAAAATAAGCGTTAGGGCGTCAAAGACAACGTCGTGTAAAAGCTAAGTCTATAAAAATCTAAAAGAGATAAGAAGACTCTCTGAGATCTCTGAGATTTATTGCAAAGTCTCGCGGCCGCGGCCGTATTACGTTACATACAAACACAACAAGTAAATCCTTAGGAACAGTATGCGTTTACATTGTACAAGAATCGCAATCGCAGCGTGGCGACCGCAGGATTGCGTCGGCGGTCGTGCGGTCGTGCGGCTGCAGCTTGCGGACGTGGTCGTATTGCACGAAGAGGCGGCGAGACCTCTGAGATTTCTAGCCCTCTCGGCCGCGGCCCTCTTTAATGTTATTGCATACATACACAGCCAGTAAATCTTAAGAGACAGTGCATGTATATTAAATACAATATCGGAAATTAACGCAAAACATACATGTACATTGTACAAGCGTCGCAATCGCAGCACAGCGACCGCAGGATTGCGTCTGCGGTCGTGCGGCTTACGAGGACGCTGCGAGAAATGGACACTTCATATCATATGATATTTAATTTGGGTACATAAGTGCCTAATTTTGGTCTAATGTCTTTCTGACTATTTATCATAACATTGACAGTCTATAGGAAGAAAAACAAGTTTGGAATAATTTTTAAAGGAATGAAAATTATGAAAAATATGATGACTAAAGCCAAGTTATCATAAAGTTCAAACAAGAGGAATTGTGGGATCTATAGTACATCCATAACATTTGTAATACTTCATAATCTATACAGTTAAAGTTCATAACGATAATATTTACTTCTTTCTCTCATACAACATTAATTGTAAAAGGTGTAGTGAAAGATGAAGTAAAATCTTAGTCTATAATTGTGTAAAAGCAGAGCTGAGGTTGCGCCATGCGTGCGGCGTGCGGTGTGCGGCCGCGCTGGCGGCTCGCAAAGGAAGTGGTTCGCAAACCGATCTTATTGCCGTCTAATATCACGACTGTGTGTGTATGTGTACATTGACCTATAACGAGAGACAATATGTCATATGCATGTGTTGTGACATATACTTAAAACTAATGTTTGATTTTCAGGGTATCGTACTAGTTAATCCTACCCGTTGCGTTATAAATCAGTAACAACGCTTTTTAAAAATGTCATGTTGTAGCAAACGGTTATTACGTGCGTCAATAGGCGATGTAGGACAATAGGTCCGCTATGGTCTGACCGAGCTGAGAGCTCATTACAAATTTTATTTTTTAGAGATGGTACTTTATTTGTTTTCAATGATAAGTAAGACAGGTTATGCTCCTGCAGTGGAGACTAATAAAAAAATTACCTGATGATGATGATGATAAGTAAGATATCATTATTATTACAGAAATTAGAGTAGTTAAATTGAACGCCATTTGAATGGGCTATTTTCCTAAAAAATATATTATTAGTCCGTTAGTTACATTATCAAAAACATTTGACACGTGATTATTCTTTTGTCAATCAACCAAAAAATGATATTGACTTGTATGATTTCCACTGTTAACGATAGCAGGAAATAATACTGTGCCTGCAGGATTCGCAATATTTATACGTTGTTAAATACTACTACGCTACGAATAAGTTATTCACATTATTAATCTAGGAATATTAGAACATTTTTTTAAATTATTCAAATAATATTACAATATCTATTCCTGCACCACTCTTAACGTTACGTTAATCAATAGTTTTTTGACGTAGATTTTTCTCTGAATGTTTCTTGAATTTCATCACAGTTGACTAACGAGCAAGTAAAGTAGTAAGCGTGCAATAGTTTGCCGAAAGCATGCATGTCACAAAAAGTTGTGAGTTTGTTAGTTCGCGGTGTCGCGTGGATTGCACACGCTAGCATTGCTGAGCTGCTTAGGTACGTGAGTGCGGTTGCCATTCACTAATACCTCAAGCCATATGTGAATGAGGTCACGTTTAAAAACGAATTATAAGTTTTTACCGTGTCGGAGGGCACGTCAAGCCGTACCTACTAAAGTCAAATGGTCCTAGGGTAGCATTAGAATACTGATATCAATGCTGGTCTCTAGGAAATGCCAAAAAGAGACACTATAAAAAGAACAACAAATAAGAAAAACAATCACTGTATATAATGGAACAAAATACTCCGCCGCGTCTGTCTATCTGTTCGCGATAAACTCAAAATCTTCTGCATGGATTTTCATGCGGTTTTCATCAAAAGAAAGAGTGATTCATGAGAAAGACTTTAATACATGCCTAGCCGCAGCCGGGGAAGGCTGCAAGTTACTATATAAGAAAAATAAGGTGCTAGGTGCACTCCCGCTCTCGATCGTTCTCGATTATTATGCTCGGAAACTGCTCCGGGCTTCAGACAAATTAAGGCATTCCTTGGCCAAATGTAAGAAATATCTCATTATTCAGTTATTTTTAAGTAAAGTTTGATTGTTGTAGAAATTCAATATTGAAGCGTATTTCGTCTCTTCTTAAGAAAAAGTTTCAAATTAAGCTTTTAAACAACTATCATTTAACACTCAAAAAGATTATTAATCTCTCAGTTCAAAGCTACACGTTCTTCAAACCTCATTAAAGACATGTGTAGTGTGGGTACAGTTAGTGGCACCGCAGGCCCGTTGTCCAACCGTGACTCTGCACAGAACACATTACAATATCTTTATCATCGTCTCTACAATCCATTCGTGTATATAATTACGGCTGATTGGATATTTTTTACGCAGGTTTCTAACGGCGAGACCCCGCGATGACGGGAGAAATTTAAGCGTTATGATTATTATTCCCACCAACTGTTATAGGTGTAGTTATATCTATCAATAAGTTGTTGAAAATTTATGAGATATTTGCTGGGAGTCAAGTTCAATTGCGTCAAATGGCAGAACATACAAAGATACCTAAACTAATGTCTTCCATATAGCAAAAAACAAACCTCACACGTACTCGTAGTGGAAAATTCCAGCACATTTATGGTAGTAGTTATATTGATTTGCTGTCGTTACCTAGCATATGGCACTCCGGGGAAAAATACAAGTCTCATGACAACTTACATTCCAAAATCGTATCTAGGCCAAATCCTTTGACTGTTCTGGCTAATATATCTGGCTCTGGTAGTCAGAGAGGATCGTGCTCCTGTACTGTAGATTAAGAAAGACAAGGATTATGATGATAAACCACACGGCAAGATGACGCCGATGATGATAAATTTACTTCATTAAATGTACCTTCACACAGAAGTACAAAATATTTTTTTTATTGTAATTGGCCAGCAGTGGCAAAATATTTAAATTCCACTTTGTTTAAAATTACTTTAGTATGTTTCAATAAAACTGTCCGCAATCGCGATTCGTACGTTGCGTGCTTGCGGAGCTTACGAAGAGCTTGCGCAAGCGCGCGCATCGGTCGCCGGGTCACACGCATCTCGCGAACTAACATCTGGGATCGTTTTTGAGAGACTAAAGCCAAATTGCTTCGCACGTACATTTAGAACATACATCATATCACAAATTTTTCCCTTGGAGACATAGGCCAGGTCTGTTTAAAACTTGAAGGCTATATGAAACGTGTAGCATTTTGGTGGGCTTTTTTTAGTTAGAAAACGGAATCAAAATATTGATGAGTTGCTAGCCGCATCGCGTGTTAACATGATTCTTCAGATATTAGCCAATTCCCTCGATCGGTTTTTATGTTCTGCGCTAAAAGAGAAACGGCTGGTACATTCTACGTTTGTCTTTTCTCCCAGACCAGCTTGGAAGATATAATGGTACTTAATACTTACTAAATACATAGTTAATGTCTAGAAAGCCTTTACTGTCACATTGATGTTTGTTTCTTTGTCGTATGTGTAAGTGGCCAACACTGGTGTCAGATTTTTCAAGCTGCCTTAAGGCATCTGACATAGCTAAACGACTGCCATCAACGATGGCAGCCGGGACCAACGGCTTAACGTGCCTTCCGAAGCACGGAGGAGCTCGAGATATTTTTATGCCACTTGCGGTCACCCATCCAAGTAGGGACTGCACTAGGGGTTGCTTAACATACGTAAGCACTCATAGAGCTCACACCCACTGGACCAACGGGCTCCTCGTCACATTGATAATTTAAAACAAAGATGCGTTGTGGTTGTGGCTGTTTGCTGTGGAGCCCCGTATTCGCTAAACATTCAATATTTTTTCTGAGTTAACATTATTTGAAACAGTGTTTTTGATTAGGCGTCTACCTAGCCACGTATTGGTGTTTATTTTCGGGCATGCAGATGCAAGGAAACTATTCAATTCTTTTTTGTAGCTGCCACTAGGCATGCTATATAGCTTCATTATCAGCATCATTTCTACCTTCACCACGTTAACTCTTTCACAACCTCTGTCTCCGAACTCTTGCTCAGAGGTCAACAATGCATGCTTTTAGTGCTGTTACTAAACGTTTGGACACGCCATTTCGTTATAACTTCGACAATTGCTTGCCAATTAAAGCCTTTCACTTTGTATTAATTTTAAGAGGGCCAAAGACTAAATATTTAAAATCCTCTTAAAAAGAGCTTTTTCTAAGTGTCACACCCGAATACTCCAAGGCATCTTAGATGCATCTTAACTCAAATCATTCTCAAGTCTTATCCCGTCACTGTCTAAATAAATTAGCCAGACAAAGATAGTCTGAGATTTAGGATTCTCATTAGTTAAGATTAAGTATGTATCGTTCCTAGAAATTTCCTCTAAAATAAGAATGTCAAATAACCAACAAATAAAATACAATTTAATTTTGACTTTGGAGTTCGGTGACAGAAGCTAGAGTCAGGTATGCTAATCCTAATGTAATATTATAAATGCGATAGTGAGTTTGTATATTTGTTTGTTTGTTACCTCTTCACGCCCTACCTACTGAACGTATCTTCTCGAAATTTGGCATACATGTTAGTAATTCTACGGAGAAGGACAAGCTATATATCACGCGGGTGAAACCGCAGACAATAACTTGTTATATACAAAATAACAAATTGCATTGCGACCGGTGTCGCTAGCATCCCAACTAATATTATAAATCCGAAAGTGGGTTTGTTTGTTTGTTACGCTTTCACGCCGTATGTACTGAACCGATCATCATGGAATTTTGCATACACGTAGGTTAGAGTACTGCAAAGGACATAGGCTATATAATACGCAGCCGAAGCCGCAGGTAACAGCTAGTTTCATATGTTCAATGCTCGACACTTGCCGCTGTCAACGAACTTCCAACTTTACACAATCGGTCATCTTGAAATTTGTTAGTGTTGATTTTTACGGGTCGTTAAGTATACAGAAAACATCATAGAGTACTATCCTACTAACTCAATTGTATATAATTGGTAAATATAACTCTATAAAACTACATAATATGAAGCTTATTAAAGTTTATTAATCCACCATACAAAAGACATCAACGAGCGTATTTTTAGTATTGAACGTTATAAGTCTTACTACTACTATAAGAAAACTATTGATTTCTTTGACATTTAAGTATATTTCCGAATTCATCCTCATCTAAAATACTATAGAACTTCAGGTTTGGTTCGGGGGTTCAGTATCACTGTCACTTTCCTCTCTTAAAACCAAACCAAATACATTTTCGTTGAATATAGGGATATCACGGCAGTCTGTGCAGACGGTCTGTGCAGTTGAAATTTTGTTCAAAAGCACTTAATTTCCTAACGTGATGATTGTCCATCCGTTGCGGCACTTCTACTCGCGGCTAAAAGTGCGAACTTTAAGCTTGCGCAAGCAGTGACCGGGCGGTGCGCCATGCGGTTTTAGATCAAACACTGGCGCCTGGTCTTGCTTCAAATAGTTTAGCTGTAATGAGATGATCGGGAACAACGTGCATTCCAAAGTATGGAGGAACTCAAATGTTTTTATGCATGTTATGGTCATCATTATACGAGTGAACCACATCCTAGATTATTAGTTCATGCATACGCTTGCTGAATTATCTAACTTATTATTAAATTTTCAATATACATTATCGTTAAGGCAAAGAAAATAAAATAAAAACATTCTATGCTTGTCATTCGCATGACCAATATCTATCTTCTTTAGAGAGTGTAGAGGTGAAACTCACATCACAGCACTGCATCCGATAATACTGCAGTCTTCATTGGTGCAGCAACATCGGCAAGGGTTGTATGCACCAAAAAATTTGGCGGGCTTAAAGGACTAGATTTGGGTGGACAAAGTAACACCTGAATTAATACATTAGCTATTCAATAAACTAATGCAGCATTTTTAGCGCAACGTCCGGCAACAGAGTGCATGCGGCGGTAATAGAGTTGCAGTCTGGTGTTGCTACACTGGCATTTGTTTGTGAAACGCTGTAATGCTGCCACGGTAATAGGGACATGCCCACGGTAATACGTACACGACTGTACTGCCCTGAGGAAAATTCATGTGTCTTATGGGGGTATTAAAAGGTTTTAGGGGTCTGGTGTTCTTAGCGGCAAACAAAATTATTTTTTCATATTATTTTTGATACCCCATCAAGTCCTAAATTGCGTATTTATTTATTTGAATTAGTGTATTTAGGAATTGTTGTTAAAATATTTTAACACCGTAGAGGAAAAAAATACGAGTTAAACAAAAAGGAAACGAAAATTATTCTGAAAGCAAGTGGTTTTCGAAAACATTTGATAAAATTAGTATGGCAGTAACTGAATAGAATTATCACTTTTACTACATAAAATGTCGTCACGTATCTGTAATGTTGCCCTGAAGCTTTTTACCTAGATTGTCAAAGTCACATAACGTTTATTCCGGTTGACATTATCTAAGTTTTATGGCCATCGCCAAGGCTTTCCTCGCGATAGCAATCTTTTTCAAAACTAGTCCAAAGTTGCGCAAGCCTCCGTTTGAAACTCTGATATTTAAGAGTTATGGCCGTTTAGGATGGTTTATGTTCTCTCAGAGGCTGAGCAAGCAGGCATATAAATGTCTACTTTAATAACATGCATGCTACTTATGTGGTATTTTGTAATCTGTTTAAATTCAAAATCTACTCAGATTACTCATATTTCAACTCAGATCATTACTTTCAAGTCATTGATGGGTGTAAACGTAAACATTATGACTGTTAGGATTTTTCGAAAACTTTAACCAGTTATTAAAGAAATATATAGGGATAAATAACCCAGAGTGAGGTCACACAGTAAGTTCTGAGCCTGTGTCGTAGGATACCAACTTAACGATACTTTATTTTAGAATAGATACTTATATAGATAAACATCTAAGACCTATGCTAATCTGTCTGCCAATCTGCCTGTGGGTAGTGTGTGTTGACCACTACGCCACGGAGATGCCTAAAAGAAGGAATATAATAATATCCCTCCAAAAAATACAGACAGACTTTAAAGCATTTATATTATGTATTTTTTATCACTAACGTATTTATATACAGAGACTCTAAAAATAGGTAATAGAAAATTGACACAAATTATTTGATTGCAGCTGCTGTTATAAGACTGTAATCTTTACCTATGTATATCTTTTTATTACTATTAAGAAATTTAAAAACCTGACATAAAGAAAAAAAAATAGTTTATTGTAGGTTTCACCTGAGTAAGATCTCACTAATAACCTGAATGCTTAGTGCTCGGCAGTACCTTCCACACGGCCTAAGCCAGGCTAGGGCCGGCCCTTTCACCTGCCGGCGTCTGGAATATTCACACTTGTCGCTCGGCCTTGGCTGGTGCGCTACGGAAGGCAGGCTACAAGTAGGTAATAACATCAGGCTTCGGCAGGAACCAAAGAAGCTTCTCACCTTAAATTTATTGAGCTCAGATTTTTTTCATGAACATATACGCTTATCTTTAACGCTGAATAGATCGGTCACAACACTCATAACATTGTGACTTGGTCATAATATAATTAAAGACATGACTTTAGTTTAGCTTTGTCAACTCCGCAAAGGATAACACGTAATAATTTGTATGTTAAAACCAGCTGTTAAGTTTGACATTCTCATAGCACGCATATTAATGAGGGCCAAGTATCAGCGTTTAATCTGCTTAATGGCCACTAAACTGCAGTTTGCTCAACGTAATTAGCTTGATTGATTTACCTGCGTACGGCAACGTTACGTAATTTGCTAAAAACCAATGGTAAATTAAGTTGTTGAGTTCTCTTTACATTTTGCCTGGAGTTCTGTACCTACACGACCGTGTTTGAAGACCTAGAAACGGAGTGGAAGTATCCTATCTAGTTTATTTCAAGCCAACATATGTCCACCGCTGGGCAAAGGCCTCCTTCCACTTCTTCCATCCAGTCCGGTCTTGCGTTATCTTTTTCCATTCTCTGTTTTTATTTCGCTCATCGCGCCATCGCGTTTTGGTCTACCGAGTCTTCCGTACCTATGCAATGTTATCAAAATCATCACTTAGGGATTCTAAGTAAACATGTTTTCACAGATTCAATTTATAATAATAGATATCAGAGTGCAGAACTGTACCTTCTTATTAGTGTGTAACGTAATTGATACGAACTCAAACCTGCATATAACTAATAGTGCCTACGTTGTTGCCAATCCTGTGATACTTAATATTTATGACGGTTGGTTAGGCAGCCTCATTGTGGGGCACGTCGGGGCAGAGCTGTTAGTGCTAAAATTAGATCGTGATATCTTTTTCCCTCTGATGTATAACAAAACACAAACTAACAGTTCAAAGTATCCACAACATTTTTTATTAATAAAGTTGAGCTTCGAGGCACTCCAGCTAAGGATGAAATCGGAAACACGCTCAAGACAGAATTAGTACTTAGGGGTTAATTCCGAGATAAAAACTATATTACTTTCAGAGTTGTGACTAATATCATACTTCCTTACGGGGTTGGTTAGTATCGCAGCATTATAAAAAAACCGGCCAAGTGCGTGTCGGGCCACGCGCAGTGTAGGGTTCCGTAGTTGCGAATGACAACTTTGAGTTCACACTATTCACACTCGCACCTTACAGTTTAGCGACCAAAACATCTAACAATGAAAATAGTATGAAATTTTACAGTTTATAAGTTGGTTGCCTATAACTTTTTAGTTTGTACTTAGTACTCAGCTCTGATAGTTTTCCTTTCAACTTCAGTATATATACTACTGCTGTAATTTTTTTTACGTATCTATATATAACCGTTTAGCAGATAGGGGGCACTTACCTCTAACAAAAATTCGCACTTTAAAACCAAATATTTCGGAAACGGATCCCTAAATCGGAAAATGGTGTTCTCAACCTCATAATATTTTTGAAAGACCTATTTAACGATACCCCACACAATGGGTAAATAGAGAAAAAAAAATTACTCCCCCAATTTACTTGGGAGCTACCCTAAAAAAAATTTTTTTTCATGTTTTTATTCTACCACTTTTTTGCCATGATTAATATACATATCCATACCAAATTACAGCTTTCTAATACTTATAGTCTCTGCGTAAAACCGCGGACGGACAGACAGACAGACAGACAGACAGACAGACAGACAGACAGACATGGCGAAACTATAGGGGTTCCTTGTTTACTACGGAACCCTAAAAAGTAAACTCGGAACGGAGAATGTGGCCACACTCTGGCAAGTAGACTGCTACTTGACAGTATGATAATTCATTTCGTAATACTTCTACAGGGGCCTAGCAGACTGAAAGTGGATCTGTACTAGTAGTTACTGGTAATTATCAGTCTGGACATGACAAGTTAACAATCTGTTAAAATTCTTACGACAGTTCCAATTATTTTCATGAGGGACGGTTTCCGACAGCTGCCGTAATAGACTGACCGATACTTTGCATACCTGAATAGTGAATATATTATAATCGCGAACAGATCACTATCAGGATCGTTGCAAACGCGAAATTTACGCCCTCCACAAAACCAGGAGCAGTAATAATATAAAAGATATAAGTTAGAAATTACTAGCTGTTGCCCGTGGCTTCACCCAAGTCATACAGAGCCTATGACTTTCTGCGTAGCATTGTCAACGTGTATGCCAAATTTCAAGAAGATTCAGCATCAGCAGATAAAGCGTGACAAGGTAACAAAAAAAAAACAAATATACAAACTCACTTTCGCATTTAAAAATAAATAAATAAAATACGTTTAATTCAGGTAACAAGACCCATATAAGCACAAAAAAGAAAAAAAAATACAAATACAAAAATAAATAATACACAAAATTAAATTAAATACAAAAATAATAAATAAAATTTATAATTCTAGTTATGATAGAAATTCCTCACTTTTATCTCAATCTGTCTGAAATCCATTAGTAGTCCAGCCATCC
The DNA here is from genome assembly GCA_963082605.1 of Rhodophaea formosa. Lineage (NCBI taxonomy): Eukaryota > Metazoa > Arthropoda > Insecta > Lepidoptera > Pyralidae > Rhodophaea > Rhodophaea formosa. Next base: position 22,411,307 of record OY720213.1, on the reverse strand, counting down.
ACGGCTCTTTGCAAGGAGCAACGCACACGACCTCGACCTTTGCCGACCCAATTATGTATTGTGAGCTTGTTTTTTTTTTTTTGTTTGCTCTCTTCCATTAAAAGTACCACTTTCAATTTCTCATGGATTGGACTTGGCTTAGGAATTTTAGACGACAGTTTATAGCAGGGCGTTCGTTGATAAGTCATTGTGTATAATAAGCGTATTATGTATGTTATGTATTTCAAAATAAAATGTAGTCTTATTTATTTGGGAATATTTAAAACAAATTTGTCTTTGTTTTTAGATAATACATCAAATGTATGTCGAAACGATTGGAAGTCGATCATAATTACAGTTCATCTATCAAAGCGAGGCCAGCGACAGCGCTCACATAACAACAACATTAATAAGGGCAATTACTAAAACATTGTGTACAGTGGACAGCATGCATAAAAACGCACTTATTCCAATGCAATTAGGACGATAGAGAGACTGGAGTTAAGTCCGCTGTACTCGGGCAGCAAGCCAGGCGACCGCCCGCGGCGGAAGTCGGGTTCTCACGCGCTCTACAACAAACTACCACGGCTTGACTTGAAGGTGCAGTGCTAGGGTCGTATCAATTATAAGCAGGGTTTAAAACAGCAGGCAGTACAAGGTGAACTTAGACACGCAAGAGATACAGGTTCAGCGAACAGTCTTAAGAAGCTTTGAAAAATCACGTATCAAATATATAAAATACCATAGCAGGACAGATACCGGGCTGCAAGTACCAGTGTTGGTCACTTAAACGCACGAAAAGAAATTTTTCGCATGTGAAATTGGTCAAAACTGGTGTCAGATTATTCCAGCTGCCTAAAGGCATTTGTCATAGCTTAATGACTGCCATCAATGATGACAGCCGGGACCAACAGATTTAAGTTTCTTCCAAATATACTCTGCTAAGATCTTTTCATTATGACACATTTATAAATTATTAGGGTCTCGGGATTGAATCTGGCCTTAACAGAAACAACCTGATGTCAGAAGGTAGGTTAGGAGAGCGTGCATCAAACTAAGGGCGAAGCCCCCGTGAAAATTCGAGCTAACTTCTCTCCCCGCTTTCAAAATCATATTGTAAAGAAGAGCATAGCGAGTTCTAAACATGATAGTCGTAAAATACATTTATTTACTGATAAAGATCGTCACGTAGTAACTTAATCGCTATCACGTCCCGCCACTTTCTCCGGTTACCGACGATATGCCGACAGACGCACAATAAAATGAATGAAAACGAACAACTCTGTGAATGAGATGCAAATTATTAACTACGTTATGTACTCCGCAAGGCGTAGCAGCGCCTTAGCGCGCACGAGTTGTTACTGTTGCGATAATGCTTCGAAGTATTTGTTTGCATGTTCACCTAAAGGAATTTATTTTTCCCATAGCGGTCGCAAAATTAAGAAATATCAGATATTTCGGATATTCCTTCATTATTTTTGGTTTTTATTATTACAAAAACCAATCATTTTCATTTCCATTGTGTATTCTATAGGTGATCTGCTATCATTTAATTTTATTAAAATGTGATGGTTTTAACGGTTATGACTTATCAAATTTGTTTCCTATTGTTAATCCCAGTAGTAATCTATTCAAAGGCCCGATTTCATGTAAGTTATTTCAGCCTTTTCAACCTTAGTAGTAAACAGGTATAATTTCAAAAATATAATAGACACTTCTAAAGCTCTTTCTGAGTGAGTTATGACTCTCGTGTCGTCTGGTAGGCGCGTCTCGAGTTGGTCGACCCGGTGAAAATTGAGATTGATGGGCTCTCCACATATAGCAGTGCATCGTCTACAACTTTCTCTGCTTCCATGTAAGTCTCGCTAGCTTTCCGCGCCCCTAGCTATACTTCCACGAATCCGACTGACTAGATAGCCGCTTAAATTAAATATTACTTTTCTTAAGTCAGTCATGTTGTAGCCATCTGGTCAACCGTCAACTTTTAACCAATTGCATTATCTACAGATGAAAAATTAACAATTTAATCTATTGATTGATGAAAAGAACAATACATTATCTCCTTCACGCCCAAAAAACCCTTTATGTGTATCCCCTACAAGGCGATCCACGAAAACCTACTAAATAGGCCTATTTTCTGAATAAAATCTTTGAATCTGCACTTTTGAAGATATACACCGTTTTTTTCAAACCTACTTAAAAATATAATAAGCCGCGAGACCTTAAGAAGATTAGATATTAATCGTTCGATAACATTTGTTCAAACTCTGTTATCCCTCCTCGGCCTTCGCGAGTCGGTATTTCAGAAACAAGCCTCTCGATCGCTTGCGCAACGAACATACATTTTTACGGGGCTTTATAATATTTGTTTAAGTTGCGTTGCGAAACTGCAATGTTTGTTCAAATTTAGCGGTCTCGGTATGACATGTACCTAATTGTAATGTACAAAATTTAAACATTTCAAAAGCTTGGGCATGTTTTTGAATGTATTTTTTAACCCGTTGGTCGTTATCTGTTTGTTGTTATGACGTACTTTTCAAATCACAATTATTATCACCATCAATGGGTGTAATAGGTATAACACTACATTACCGGTTTATATAATCACATTTATCACTTACAGACTGATTAGTTGAACATTAAAAATAATTTTACTAATTTATTCAGAGTTTTTATTTGTTTGTTTTCATGTTCTAACGTTTGTTTAATGTCCGACCAGTCATTTGTCTGTGTTTAAAAGCGTTATAAGTTATATATGCAGATGACTCGTTATCACTTGTTCGTGAGACAATTGTAACTATTTGGCTTAATTTCGCATGCAATATTTAAGCACAATGTCTTTAATGTTTTTCGCGTGTTCCTTTAATATCACTTTATAATTGTCATCATTAGTTCTAAATTAAAAATAAAAAAGTTTAGTTTTTATTACATTGGTAATAATCTAAAACGGGAATGTGCTTGGAAAATGAAGATTACGTTGGTAATAAATAAGCATTTTATCATACTGAAAATTTCAACAAAAATACATTAATTTTAGTATTTTGGCAACTTTTCAATAACAGCATAAATTTTCGAAGGAACTTTTCTATTTCTTCTATTAATTCGTACGTGGTTTAATTTGGAATTCTGTTTTGACGTAACAATCTCTAAGGTAATAAAATAATATATTTGTTATAATAGAGAACACATAATCTTTGGAGGGAAAATACCAATATATTACAACATCACCAAATAAGTTGATAAGGAGTGACATATCCTCTTTTTAAAGACCATCAGGTAATATGACCATTAGATCAAGAACAGCCAAAAAAACGACAAGTTACAAGATGATAAGTTTGATTGCTACTAATAAGCATTAGTAAGAAGACCATTACTTGTACGCAGTATTTTTTGTGAGTCATTACATTACAGCATCGGCAAATAAGCTGATAACGAGTGACATAACCGCTTTCTCCGCAAAAACAATCAGCGAGAAAGCGCTCGATGCCGCCAAGCAATATACAACAAAAACAGTGTCCGTCCGGCTGTCGCGGACTTCAAAAGATGGCGAAGATTGCGTAGGGACTGTAAATAAACTTGGGAAAATAAACATTAAAACAAACGATTAACTTCTGAAAATGGGTTGACCTTAAGAAATTGAGAGTAATGCACAATTTTAAACACTATGTAAACAAGGGAATTAAAAATAAACATGTTTTCACGATTGTTGCACATTTAAATAAATTTATTCACAAACTACGTCCATTAAAACGTTAAGTCGCCTTTTTGAGTCTAATAGTCATAGGGTCTATCTACTACGTGATGGGTAAAGACGTGATAACTATGTAAGCATTTTACGCAAACCTTTAACATAATTTTTATTGCGATCATCCCTCGAGAACTTTTGGATAATTCTGGAGCAGTCTATTTGAACAGCCGATACTGGCAGCATGAATCGAGCATGTTTTGCACGATTTTAATGTAGGAAAATCAATGTTTCAACAGTGGCCGATTAAAAATATTTGCTTTTATCGGTCTATCTGTTTTGTTTTAAGATTTAGCTTCCATCATTTTATAAATTTTGGATACTAAAAAAATGTTACGGCTTGCGGTTATGCGTATGCAGTAGTTCTGTCTACCTAGCCTTATTGAGATGAAGTCACAAAACGCCTAACCCCTATATTTTATATTAGCTTAGTGCATTCCTAACTTACTTCAACGTTTATTACTTAGCGATTTTGTAATCTAAAGGCCCTAGATATATAAGTATCCAGATGAGTGCAACGTATCATTAATTAACTTCCAAGCTGGTCTGGGAGGAAAGAAAAAAATGTAGAATGTACCAGCAGTTTCTCTTCCCGCGCAGATCGTAAAAGCCGATCGAGGGAATGGGAGTGAGGAATCATGTCAATAGGCAATGCGGCTAGCAACTAAGCAATAGTATGTAAATGGATAACGTAGACGAGCGACATTTTCCTCCGGCCTCGAGAAAGTTAAGAGAAGTGGATATTTCCATCAATGATCTATGTATGTAGGAAGGTCAAGCAAAGGGTCGGTCGTCAGACGCATGCATGTATATGCAAAGGGTCGACGTATATGTTGAGTCATGCAGGTGCCGGTTTCATCGGTTTATATTGAGGATAGTTATTTAATTATACTTAATATGGTAAAAACTCCTGCAATAACTATGCTTCGGGGGAGTGAACCCCCACGATTAGCCACATTTTTAGTCACACTTTAGGCGCATACAAAAATTACTGAATACGGCCTCTGAAGATTTCTGTTTTGAGTGCTTCCAATAAGTTTAGAAGATTATAAGCATAATTCATATTATTTTTTCTGAGAAGACAAGTAAGTTTTTCAACATTTAATTGAAAAACGAAGAGATCCACCACAAGATTGACATAAAATAAATAAAATATTTATTTATTATAAATAAAGATTATTTAATATGGTCTCAAAACAACATTTGAAAATATTTTTAACCTTAGATCACTTACATGATTACTCGGTGACCAGTAGACGGTCGTGCATGGATATCCACTCGCTTACTGATGAGGCTGAAACTGTCCGCATTTTTTCACTAAAAAGACATGATTGAAACCGTTTTGTTACTCTAGGGGTTAATATAAAAATTACATCTTTCATAACTTTTATTTACATCAAGTATGTAAAAATATTACTCATTAAACTCCGAGTGTGCTGAATAACAACTAATTAAGCTAACTTTAGATTTAGTGTTAACTTGCTTGACCCCACGCCATTGAACGCACTCTATAGAGCTCTCTCTATTTGCTATACGCATATGTTTAATTATAACCCAGCCATACAAATGCATACAAATTGCTTTGTGGCACGAAATTTTTGTGCATTGAGAATTAAACGACAGTTGTAAAGATGGACGTTTTAGAGAAAGTCTTTGTTAAGAAGTTTCGTGTGGACCTAGTGTGGACATACGTTTGCACGAGTAACTATAAAACATGAAGTAATTGATGCGTGCAGCTAGGTTTGCCCATTGGTAGGGCGTTTTACGTTACTTTATTGAGTGTCTGTCGGATATATTTTACCGCAGGAGTACGTCTGATTCATTTCAGTTTGAAAATTAATCTAAAACTACACTTTGCGTTCTACTTTTTCTTTTTCCCTTCCGTCCGTTTTATTACGGGATAGGGTCCGGGAGCCAGCGTGCCGGCCGGCCCGGCTCGTTGCGCAATATCCGGTCCGCTTTGGCACGGCTCTGCCGCTTTCTTCGGCAACAGGTTCGGCAGAAAGTGAATTGAGATGTAAACGTTGCTCGTAAATCGTAGGTGTTGATAGTTCGTCTATAAAAAAGCAGCGCGGTCACTTCCACAGCACACGTGTTGAACTTAAGAGTCGCCTGGACGCGCATGTCTCCATACAAACGGAAAAATGGAATCGTGGCAATATTTGATAATTTTAGGGCAAAACTAAGCATCCAATCAATTAATCTCATTATAATCTACGTACGTTCCTATACAGTTTGGTTAAATTATCAAATGTTTGAGAATTATACGCCTCTCAAGATTTCCATACAAATTTGAAAATGCTTGTATTTCTCAAACCGTTGGTATTTTAACCAAGCTGTATAGGAACGTACGTATATTATAATGAGATTAATTAATCTCATTATAATATACGTACGTTAGCATTTAGCATTTAATCAATTGATTAAATGCTAAATGCTGTAATTTTACTCCAAAATTATCAAATATTACCACAATTCTCTTTTTCCGTTTGTATGGAGACATGCGCTTCCAGGTGACTCTTAAGTTCACTTCCATAGCAAACGTGTTGGGTTGGGTTAGTAACTTGAGTTAGAAAATATTGACTAGCACTATGGATTTGTTTTGTAGGTAGGTACTGCATGTTTGTAAGTAGGGTTGATTTTTATTTTTTGTTTTGTTGTATGTTCCAATGAGATTCACTTTCAGTCATGGCTAAAGAGATCTCAGAACACATAGTATTATTAATCAGTATGACGTAGAAAATTAAGATTCCGCAATCTCCTCTCAGTATCAATTTGTTTATCCATATAATAAGTTATGTTAGAGTGACTTGCGGAAGGCGAGAAGCCTTATCTAAAAGCGTTATTGCGTTAATGGTTACGGTACCGTCTCAAAACACGAGAACCTCTATATTTTACGCGTTCCGATAACTAACAATACTCACTAACATGACTAACACATAACTGTCATTAAGGCTGTTGTTGTAACAATGTTATTCGCTTGTTCTTCTACAACAATGTTATTCAATAATTTGCATAACTGCCGAGAAATTGTTTAAAGGTATCAAGGAAAATATAAAATTTATTAACGGTTGGGACAAAATCATTAATAGGGCAGTATTTCAATTCAAGTGATTTAATTATAATTTGCTAAATGAGTTAAACCACGCAAGGGAAAGACCATAAGATGCAAATCTCGTAAACGCCGTGGGAACCGCGTAAACTCGGCCGGCTTCCGCGAGCTATGGCGTGCGGAGTGCGGTGCGGTGCAGATACTTCAACTCAACTAGTGATTAAATTATAGTGCGCGTTGCTTATAGGGCTCTATCACTTAAGGGAAAGACCATAGACGCGATATCTCGTAAATGTCGTGGGAAAGCGCGCGGATTCGACTGGCTTCTGCAAATTTTGCTTGGTAGGTAAGTAATTAAGAATGATTGTAGAGGCAAGGAGAACTATCTTATGTCAAAGATCAGTTGAAAAATTGATTCGTCTAAACATGAATAGTTCAAAATCTACCCAAAGAGGGACAGTTGCAGGGATTAAGTGCACATTAAAGGGAAAAAGACGTGATAGTATGTATGTATGTATTAAAAGAGCGGTGTCTCGAAGAGGACGCTTCCTGTTTTTGTTTGTTTCTCTCTATCATACTCTTAAGTTATAATGTATGTTTTTATTTTTTGAAATGTATCTTCGAGCGACAGTAAATTAAATGCATGACCGTGACGGGCACTTTCCCATACAAAGAGAGCGTGTTCCTAACCTCTATACTACCTAACAAGTTGGATTTCCTGGCGCCTTGCGCAAAGCCCAGCGATGGAAACAATTTGCAGAAATAATAACCTGTCACTGTATGTATTGATGAACGAGGTATTTGGAAGAAGCTCATGAAACATAAGACGTCTGGAGATGCGAAAATAATTAGGAAAGTAGTATGTCTTTTTGTGTGTCAGCCTTAAGCTATGTATATTCCAAGGAGTTGATAATTGATTAAGTTTGTATGATGGGTTTGAGGCGATTTTCATAAAAGATCAGATTCTTGTAGCTAAAACAGACTGGGTATATGACTTTAGACTTTAGCCTACTTTTATGTAGTACAGATCCAGTCTACGCAAATTTTCTCAAGTTCACATCATAGCCAGCTATCAATCTTATCTTCCATGTTTTTAAGAGCAGAATGACATAAATTTTAAAGCTATTTAAGTAGTTATGTATTTTTCGCCATGGGTGTCAAACGGTTGGCATTCACATGGGCTTGCGCAAGAAGGTGACAATTCGCGTAATATTGCAGGTAGCGAGCAAATAGTCAACATATGCGGTTTCTCACGCTTGGGCAAGAGGGCAAATAATCTCGCAGGTGACAAGGTAACAGTGTTTTGTAAATAGCGGTGCAATTCATTGGAATACATACATATGTATGTATCTCAATTTGAAGGAGAAGGAACTAATTGTTTATCTTCTAGCTCTGCCTTGTTTGACTACGCCGTCATGCTCATGACGTGCCCCAATTGTTCCACCACTTGTGACACCATGAGATAAGTGACAAAGGAGTCGCTGTGGTCACATCTTGGCTTCCAAGTACATATCTCAAATAACTTGTTACCAGTGTAATATAATACATTTCAAATGCAAACATTGCAGTTCAAAAATGTATTTTTTAAAGGAGTGATGCTAATGCAATTGATAAAGTGTCGACTTTAGTTGGCGTAAAGTTTAATAAAATTTCATCCATCCAGGCAGTGGTCACTTTTATACCTCTGTCGCTGAGTGTAAGTCACGTTTTGTGAGCTAGTTGGGCACAATTGCTGTGAGGTAAGCACTAGCACGGTCTATCATGACCTTACCGACATCGAGCTCTGATCAATAAAAGCTACATAACTGTCATCACTAAAAAATATCGGAGATCGTACCGTGAATGCGTTACGTGCGTAACAGCCCCCTGCTGGTGTTGAAATACCACCTGCGTGCGGCGGGACCGCGGGTAGCGCTGACCCTAGCTGTCACCACGAAGTACAAAGGCTATCACGCGTCATTCAGGTCCAATAAACGTTGAGCCGTAATACAAAAAGTTTTTTTTTGTGAATCGATTCGGTACGTTTGACCTCTATCTTTATTGATGGCATGCAACGATGAGGGTTAGGGTGGTCCGTGCAAACTCAAATAATACCTATACACGCTTACCTTGAAAATCCCCAATTTGTATAAGTCGGGAAACAGTAAGCGGAGAGAGAATTACATCACCCAGGGCTTCGAGCTGACCCACCGCTCATGAACCACCAAAGGCGCTGAATACAGGCCGGAGGGGAAGCCTATGTCCAGCAGTGGACTTCTTGTGGATGAGATGATGATGTTTTTACTGTGAAATAGGCTTTGTTCTGATAAATATAATGTCTTTGATATATCTTCTAAAATGAAGTTGATCAATGTATGTAAAGTGCGATCTATCCAGACAGATTCAACGTAGCAGATGCAAACGCTACTCGTGTTTGCCCATGTCGTTATATGTTTAGAAGAGCGAAAGTGTCGGCAGGGGACCGGTCGCGGGTCTCGCCGTAATATTTATGTAAACTGTCTGCGGCTTCCGTACTGGGTCACGAGATGCGCACGACTTCTATACTTATATTACAGTCCTTTTTTTCTTAGACTGTCACTTTGACGTTGCCTTAAAATAATAAATGTACTCAATAAACATCAACAAACACTTCTTCGATCAGAAATTCTTTCCTGAGCTACGTTCAGTTCCAGATGACGATTTTTCGAATAGGAATAAAACTGATTACACAATCCTCGCTCTTTATATCTATGGAAGTTTAAAGTAAGTAATAAAGCTTGCGACACCATACTTTACCATAGGTACTCCTTATGTCATACCATAGAATGACTGTTTCGTTCATACTCATCATCAAATTAAAGAGCTGGGCTCTTTTCGGTGGAGCATTTTCTTTCCCCTCTTTCTTCCTCCAGTTTTTTCACTTCTCTATGAGCAGCAACTTATTTTTTTTCTTTCATACTATGTGGTCGATCTACTGCGTGGTGTAAGATTCCCTCCCTGTATTTTTCTTACTGGAATTAATTAGGGGTGGCTGAAAGCGGCCGAACATTAGTGCACTATATACCTATGTCGTACATACATTCAACTGTAGCCTTACATACACGTGTTATTGTTCCCAATATGCTCGGCTGTTTGGTAGCCGCTGCCGGTGGTGAGAGCGTGAAGGAATGCCGCAGTCATATATAACTCAATTGACAGTTCTATCACTCATATATTGTTACATATACAATAAAATATACTAACATATGCGACAATAACCATAAAAAAGCCATAATATTCAAATTATAATCATGTACGAGTAGAATTGTCACGATAAGCGTTTATGTAGTAAATAAAATTGAATTGAATTGAATTGAATTTAATAAGTTAAATAGTCATTATTATAACCAGGCTTTTCTAACGTTTTATTTTTATCGGATGCACCGTTTGTTTCAGTCTTATGTGAAGACTATTGTTTAACGGTAACGCTTCCCTCAAAGCACTGTGGCTGTGATTAACAGACAAACTGTTTGGCAAATAGCAAATGCTTTTCTGTCTTAAAATCTTTATGTTTAGTATTACTGCTTTGAAAGTAATGGCGACATTAGTAATTTATGGGATGCAACTAGACATTTATTTGAAACACATAATCAAAATACAATATCCTATAGCTCGTCACAATGTGGTGCTTACCCAGTTAAGCCTGCTCTACGAGAGATCGCTTGCAAGTGTGCCCAGTTTTTTCCACTTGAATATAGTTAGCTGGATTCTTTCATCTCGTGATACCATTCAATTACCGCTTCCGACAGACAAATAAAAACTAACAAGTGCATCCAATAAAGTTTATAGATCGTCACGCGAGCATTGCCGGCCTAGTAGCGCGCTCTGGAGACAGCAATCACTTTATGCCGCCAATAAATTACACGAGCTGTGTGGCTCATTCAAAATCAAAAATCAAAATCAAAATCAAAACGTTTATTCAGAAAATAGGCCTTTGCAGGCACTTTTTCACGTCATATCATATTTAAAATTATCTTATTAGATAATATGTATTTATTAATTGTTCATAAGCTACAGACTACTAGCGTTTCGGAACCGACCACTGCAGAGAAGAAACGCCGAAAGAAACTCTTATCAACAGTTTTGGTCGCCTACTCGCCTGAAGGGCTTTATATGATTACGAATATTTATTCCTTATTGTCTTTTTCTTTCTTTTCTTTTTTCTTTCTTTTTTTCTGTTTTCATGTTACAATTTCAATATACATAGATTTATTATTTTTGGAACATGTTTATGTTAACGATCGTTTCATCATTACCTACTCACTTCCTGGCTGTTCTGACCATCTAGCATTCCTTTAATAGCATTGGTTCTTGTCTACCTTTTGTAGAGATTGCATGGCAGTTGCTTTATCAGGTTATGGCTGCCAATGCCTTTTGGCACAAATGGGGCTGGCGCGATTCGGATGTTATAAAGAAGCCCAAACTAATGAAATATTCATACCCGAGACCCATGAAGGACATCTACAATCTTATCTAAGCAAAACGCAGCTAACTGACTAAGAAAACAGAATAATATTATATAAAAGTAATGTATTATATAAAAATAATATAAATATTCCATTGACTGCCATACAATTAAATAAAAAGTAACTTTATGTAAACCTCGTCAAATTATCTAAAATAGGCAGCGAAGCCCGGGCTTGGAAGCGTTGCTGCTGAGTTTGAATCCGGGAATACACTTAGATGACGATAATGATGACTTCCTGTCCTGGCTGTTCTGTCCCCTAACCAAACCGTTAATAAATATAAAATAAATTATAGCTTTATTCGAATTTCGGGCATGCTAATTAGTATTAAAAATAGGACATACTTAATGTCTTAACCCTTTTTAGTGGCATAATTTTAGAGACAGTAGAAAACAACAGTTGTTTATTTGGAAATTTTATTATTATTGTCATACCATCAGCCACAAACAAGTACAAAAAAATATCCTTACTTATCCTAACCTAACTATAATATTATAAATGCGAAAGTGAGTTTGTTAGTTATGTTACGAAATTTTGCATTCACATAGGTAACGGTACTGAGAAGGACATAGGCTATATATCAAGCGGGCAAAGCTGCGGGTAACAGCTAATGTATTTATAAGCTTTGAACATCGTCTAAATATTTTCGATGTTCGTGTTATTACTATTTGACAAGAGGGCTCGTCTGCCGGTGGTCCAGAGTCATTATTTCCTTCTGCAATCGTACGGCCTTGTAAATCCGCTTCCCAGGAGCCGGACACCCCGTTACATCGTTACAGCTCGTTGTACACTTCTCATTAAGGTTTTATATCTCGTAAACTTTATGGCGATTGCTGACGTTTTGCTCGCAATACAAGTTCGCTCGGTTAATAAAACTTTTGAATAGTTTACCATTTGTGTAAGTGGCCACCACTGGTAAGTAGTAGGATTTTTCAAGTTGTCTAAAATTTTCTGTCAAAACTTAACTACGGCCACTTAATGATGACAGCCGGACTCAAAAGCTGAATGGATTTACCAAAGTATAAATATAACGCCCAGGGCTGCTTAACATACATAAGTGCTAATAATGCCTACACCCACGGGGTCATCCAGCTCCTCACTTTTGTAATAAACTTTTATAATGATCAAAATTATACAATAACATAAATCATATTATATTTAAGACTCGTTTAATTATTTTTAACTAGCTTCATTAAGGAAGTTCTCAATTTGACTGTATTTTTTTGTTCGGTAATACTAGAGATAGTTAATGTTTTCTTATGTTTTTGCGATTGTTACACATTTAAATAAAATTATTTTAATACGGTTTTTATCGCGTTTATTACATTATTTATACACCTAACGTTTCGAGCACTTTACAGTGTTCGTGGTCGCAGGTAGACTAAGTTGACATTTGTCATGTGTATAAATAATGTAATAAACGCGATAAAAACCGTATTAAAATAATTTTATTTAAATAGAGATAGTTACATCATTTTTTTATCTTCTTTTCGTATCGGTGGCAAAACAATTTGAAAATATATATTTTTTATTTTCAAAATTTGGCTTTTTGAATATTACATAAGAAAATAAAACTATAACATAGAAGTAAAAATTAAGATTTAATTACTAGAAACCAAAAGCAATAAACAAAATTATTGATCTCATTCTTTATAGAATTTATAGTCAATTTTATATTTAGAGTCAGTTGCAGCCAATTAAAACTAACGTCCTGCAGATGGAGCATTGTTACATTGTAGCCTAAACACGCTCGACCCGCGTCGTCGTGTGCCGATCGCCGCCTGATATTAGGGGCGGCTTTATTGGATTCGCTGAGTTACGGCGCCCCGCCCCCGCCCCCGCCCGCCCAGCGCGCTCCACAGATAATGCCACGGATTGTTCGCTGCACAAAACCCCGGAAACTCGCGTTTGATGTTTACTGCTGACGTGAAATACGATCTCAAACTATTTTCAAAGAGCAAGGCTATTTTATACGGCTAACACTGTTTGGAACTATACATACCCACACATATTCTGGTATTGTTGGTGTGTACAGGTGGTACTCTAGGTTCACCGTTTTATCTTAAAATTTATTATAAATTGCTTTGAAGGTGAGGTAAATGCCCCAGTATCCAATATAGTTATTCCGCAAATTACACTATATAATTACTTAAAAGTTACTATTAAAGAAGCTCCAAATTAGCGCAACCAATATTTTATTATAGAGGCAAAGGAAAACCACGTTAAATAAAAAATTACCATCGGCACGGTACGGGTGCTCGTTGAAGTCTTTTGCATGGCGTTTTCTAATTTAATGAGATTTCAATAGAACGGATAATAACTGGTCTAGGTAGCTAGTTAAATTGATAAGGAATGTAACAACTAAGGACAAAACGAAAACTTATCATATTTTTGAGAAAATTGAAAAAGTAAGATAAGGTGAAAAAAATGTATACCTATTAGAATAAAATTGTGAATGCATAAAAACTCAAACAATATGTTAACCCGAAGTTGTATGTGTTATTTTTATTTCATAATATTAACATTAAAACAAAACTTATTTATTCGTGCTTTCTCTACTTTACCAGCACTAATTTTTTATCCTGTGGATATTATTTTTACTAAAAACAATCGTTGGCGCATGAGAACTTTCGCTGGAATTTCTAACATTTTTGATAAGCATTTTTAGTTAAACATGCTCGTAATTACCCTGCAATTAACTCTAAAACAAACTGGTTCAGACATCTGCCGTTCCCATCCCATGGACGAAAGTTAAATCAGTGAGAATTGTCTAAAACTGCAAGTTACAAGGTCATGTTCTAGCAGCTTACAAACAATGGAGATGGCAATATGGTTTGAATGTTATCAAAATTAACAACCTGAAATATATTTACTTACTTATGTTTAAATAATTTGACTTGACTTGATGATAAAGTCATTGCATTCATAGCCTGAAAGCGGTGTGTGATGTATAAATCCAGCACGTTTTTATATTCTAACTAGCTGTTACCCGCGGCTCCGCCCGCGTGATATATCCTTATATAGTAAAGCGTAATAAACAAACAAACAAACTCACTTTCGCATGTATAATAATTTAGTTAGGATTAGTTATAGAATTAGATTAGGACTAGCTGTTACCCGCGGCTTCGCTATATAGCCTACGTCCTTCTCAGTACCCTAACCTATGTATATGCAAAATTTCATGATGATCGGTTCAGGAGATAGGGCGTGAAAGCGTAACAAACAAAACAAACACACTTTTGCATTTATAATATTATTTGGAATAGTGAGAATTAGGATGATTCTGATTTCCAAATTTTGCCATTGTCAGGCGGTTTCTGTTAAACAATGAATGTTTAACTTCTAAAAGCTTGTCGTTCATTATACATAGGTACAAATTATCTCATCTGAACGTCTTAACCCTTACGGGATAGACCTTTGTCCAATGCCATAAAAACCAGATTAGACCCAAAAGCCTCGTTTAGCGTTTTAGTGGGCGTGTAAGTGAAAAATAGATTCAAAATATTGATGGGTTGCCGTATCGCCTATTGACAAAACTTTCGCCCATATTTATGTATCATAATCATAGTACTTAACAAAAACTTTATTAGTTTTTAGGCTTTGACGAGAAGTGTGTCATATGACGTCACACTCTCACGAAAATGGCTTGATGAGGTCTGCGGCCATTTGCCGACCTTCCAGCAGCATTTCTCCGCATTGTCACACTTGTGATACGGACCGCCAGCGGCCACTTTTACTTTTAATAACACTTTGTGTTCTCGGCCCTTTCTCGCGCGATGTTTTTGTAAACTTGCGATGGACAAGATAGCCGACTTTATTTGGGTTATAGTTGATGCTTTTAATGGAAGTAGGTCCGCAAGTATTTTGTTTTGAGCGCTGGAGCGGGGTTTTCAAGCAACCCCCGCTTATATTTTTTTATTTCTTCATTTAATTAGGTTTCTAGTACAGCATATTTCGCAACATACATTTTTTAAATTCTTTGAATAGGAGACTTTGTGGCGGAAATTTATGAGCTATTAAGAATTTCCAAACAATGGGTCAATGTTCAGTGCAAATCGCCAACCATCTATAATTTCAAGCAAAACGTTACTTTGCTAGTGGTCCAACATGTAATTACCCGCAGTAATATGGTTCCGCACAGCGCACGCGTGCGCAGTCACACGTCATGCGTGCATCACACGTCATGCGTGCGCGGCGCGGGCGAGCGCTTTCTTTGGAAAGGAAGTCGCCGAGTTTGTATCTTTTCTTTGCTGTAATTGGTCGCGATGTTGCGGCTTTACGACGGTTTAATTACCGTTTTGAAATTTACTAATAAATGTTAATAATGGTTCAATAATTAACAGTATGCTCGATGAAAATAAGCAGTTAAGAAGATCGACTACCAGTAAAATTTCAACGAAAAAGCGATAACGCTTCCCACCCCTTAAACATAATCTAATTTATATTTTTTTACACATTATTGATAAATTGGTAAAGTAGGGGGCTGTACGTTTTGAGATAAATTGCTTAATACATTTTATAGTAAACTTTTGAAATTCGCCCACCTTACAATTAAGCAATTTGATAGAGCACTGATCAGTGATTGCTAAATAAATAGATTTTGCTTGAGATATTTCGTAAAGCCGTACAGACTTTACGAAGGCCCTGTACCTTAACATCATAAACAGATGACTATTTGTACGCAACACATTGCTTGGAGCGCAGATCACACACGCTGCCGCATGCAAATAAACGACGACATTTCACAATGAGTGGCAGCGATCAATCGATCGGTCGCAGAGAATCGCCCGTAGAAACGGGGGTAGGGTCACAGCAAAAAGATGTCATAGAATGTTACTTAAGGCGCTGTGGTATCAGACACTAGCGCCACCCAGCAATTAATTCTTATAGTCCTAAATCGTACCAAATTTAAAAAAATCTAATAGCTTAATACCCTAGTAAATTACTTGTAGTATTTTTCGTACAAGTTTTCACTATTTTTAATGAGATGAATTAAGAGAACTATTTAGTACCGCCAAATGTGGCCAGTTTTGGCGGTAATGAGTAATTCTCTTAAACTTAAATTATAATATCTATGAAAAGTAACAAAAAGAATACTACAAGTAATTAACTGCGGCATTCAGCTATAAGATTTTTTAAATTTGATATGATTTAGGATTAAAAGAATTAATTGCTGGGTGGCGCTAATGTCTGATACTACAGCGCCTTAAGTTAAAAACGACAATCTATGTTGGTCTGTTTTCGAATGAACTTTTGATTGTCTTGAATTCTCTTGTTAGATATGCGTTAGGTTAGCTTAGGAAACATTAAGGTGATCTAGGTCTCAATATGTTTTGCTTTGACAATCGGCTAATATTTGAAAAGCGAACTTTAATACCTTAAGTTTTCCTCTTGTAATGTACTGTATATAGCTCAAATACAACAAAGGCGAAACAGAACGAAATAAAATAAGATAAACCTTTGAGCCAGCAGCCTAGCATAACTAGTAACTACGTCTTCTTTTATTTCCTAATAGATCGGTGTTTTTTTTTCATTGTTGTCAACCCTGTATGCTACGATAGTGGCGGCCTCGTGAGGGGCGTCATTGCTGCACCTTGCTGTTTGTCTTGCGGAATGTCATGAGAGCTGTGTGATGAGCGGCGGCGATTTTATATACTTTTATACAAATTAACTCATTCTAAGCATCGAATTGAGTGTCAATGGTTATAAGTATAACACTTGATACGAAACATCATTTCAGTGGCCAGACCTGCAGATATGCTGTATGGTTCTCAGCACAGTAGAATAGGACCACTCCAAGTCTTCCCGTGGACACCATAGAAAGCAATATAGGAACCACAAGCTAAACAAAGCCTATAAACATCAAAGAGCTCTGGTAGTACAGAGAGGGACATGCTCCTGCAGTAGACGAAAACAATCCCTGTTGACGGTGATGACCTGTAGATAAGTTCCAAAAGTTCGTCAAATATTTACTTTTTTCCGCCGGTTACATATCGTTTTATTTTCTTATCGTCTATTTTATTTACTTTTATCGATTCACCTATCACTAAGTTATCTTGTATTTCCGAGTAAGTATGACAGTCCGCCTCCTCTTGCCACAAAGGCACAGTCAAGCAGGAACAGGTTTCAGAGCAGTGTAACAAATGATCTGTAAATGTATCAAGGCAGTTCGGTGCACGTTAGAAGGTACCGGTTTCGAGAAGTATCTCTACACCTGCTTAAGACATTGCCAATTAGGATTATCAGTTTGTTTATAAGCAAAAGTCAACAATAACCACGACTTCCTTACAGATACTATTGACAAGCTGCAATCTCAGATGCCTGTTATTTGTGATTGCATTTTTCGAACGCAGTCGGTTTGATAATCCGACACCGGTGTTAGCCATGTCTATGTTATAGTGTTAGTTAGTTAGCTTATACACACAAAAAAACACATCCCCATAAAAAACTAACAAAAGGGTAAAGATAAATATACAATCTGACGAGTTTTTATTTATTTCCAACTGTATTTCACCCGCGGTTCTTCTCCCAGTACTGTCGTTTCTTCGAGAATAGTAAGTACATTTTTCGAAACAAAATGTAACCCATCCCTTTCCGTTAGCGTGATATCGTAACTAACGAACAAATAAATGAATAGACACACGATCTTACTTTTATATTTAATTTTCATTTTTATATCATTTTGCCTTCCGCCCACTGCTGTACGTGGGCTTTTCTTCGTTTACGCCACCCACGTCACGCGCGACACGACTTACAAACTCGTCTCGGAGCATTTTCTTAAAAATGCACTTGTTTTCATAAATGTGATAAGAGCATTGTTTATTTCCTTCGCGATTACATCTACTGTTATAACACGATCTCCGGACGGCCATACATAATAGTTAAAGCTCGCTATCTAGTGATCTCATTTCAGCCAAAGGTGAACAGCATTCCGCCGCGGGCTCCGCTCAGCGCACTTCATTAGCGCATTAGAATGTCCTCAGATAGTTTAGAAGATAATTTGTACACATTTTCATTAAATATTGGCGCTGGTTTAGTGATTGATTGAAGATATCAAAGGCTAAAATCTGGAATGCCAATCAATTAGAGTAACCAGCTGAGTTATTGGTAAATAAGTTTGTGAGGTGAAAAAAAAATGTGAGGATCGAAAAACTTTATTACTTATATATTATAACTTATTGAGAAAGATATTTCAAAAAACGTTTAATAGTCTAAAGAAATTTGTATTCTGAAAAATATATTGATCTAAGATTCGATTATGCCCTCATTTGAATATTACTTTCTAACATTTTAGTTGTGGTAGAGCCACGCTACGGTCAAAATTCAGTTTTGCTAGTAGCATGAATGGGCCGGCTCGTCCGGGGAAGTACCACACTCTCATAGAAAATCGACGTTCGAGTAGTAGTTGTTCACTTGAACGTCGATTTTCTGAGAGTGTTTTTTTCCAGAAAAAAAAATTTCTATTAATCATAATACTATTAGAATTAAAGAATTGATTAATTTAAAAAGCTACGCATAACACCAGCCTGAAAAATATATGTGATCGAAGCCTGAAACCACATTAAATATGTCAAAGAACGTTTATATAATAATTTAGAGCAGAATTTCTTTTGACAAATAGTTCTCCAACTTCAACCACAAACCACATAGTAGGTTAAGCCATGAAAATAGAACGAGAATGTGGCCCACAATCGTTCGACCTTTGTATTCACAGCTCTCGACGAGGTAAACCATAGAGGTTATATTCTGTACGCAAACACGTAAACACGCAGAAAGTGACGGACGTGACGTGCATACGAGGTTGGAGTCGTAAAATCGCAGATATACGATCCTATCGTGTCTTTCGCAAAAACGAGGAAAATCGTTCAGCAGGTCAAACGCAGGTGATCTGCGGAATCGCCTGTCAATTGCATAGTTTTTCTATTTTGGTTATTCGAAGTATTCAACCCGTATAGTAATAAAGTACTTATCTACATTAAATGTACAAGTATATTGTTTTATTTACGTTTTTTGTTATTTTAAGACACTTTTGTATCGAAAAAAGACAGACTACAGTAAATTTTCCGTTTTTTTTTTTACATTTGTATAATATTAAAGGTACTTTTAGTCGAACAACAGTATTTTATTCTATGGAGAAATAGCAGACTCGTATTGTCATTAATAATCACAATTTAAAGCTCATAAGATTCTTGCTTCCGCGCCGTACACGGAAATATTGACTTGTATTCACGGCCTCAAAGGCAAATGGTAAGCTTGGGCAGAATGCGTTTAGGTAGTAACGAATGCATTCGTGTGATTAATCTATGGTGTTTTATGGTTTGCATGCAAAACAACAAAAAATATTTAGACATTTTTTAATTATTTTAATTTTAAAAATATTTCATTTAAAGTTTTTGTGCTCAAACTTCAACCGCATTCATCCTTCCGGAGGTATTATCTATACTCATAAGGCATATTAGGAGAGTCTATCAGATAAGGTCTTCCTAGAACTAAACAGAAGCTTTTGCGTGAAAGATTCTAATTGTCACGATAACTGAAGAATTAGATTTTGCTACTAAAGCTGAGAAGTACTTTGCTACGAACGAACACTCGACCGGGTTTAAGACAAAGATATTTAAGAAGGATAATTCTATTGTTAGTTTGTATTTATTTTATATATATATGTATTTATTATAAAATGTAGTATCGATGAGTTAGTATCCACAAGTCTCGAACTTACTTTGGGGCTAGCTCAATCTGTGTGATTTGTCCATGTATATTTATTTATATTTCGATATATTTTGCCTTCATTAATTAGCTTAATGTTGTTCACAGCTCGGCCGGATGCCGGTGAGCATGATGATGCCACCCGCGCCGCGCTACGCGACGCTGCCGCTGCCGCCGGCGCACTATGCGCACGCGCCGCCGCCCGCGCCGCTCTACTATCCAGTGCACGATGCTGTAAGTAGCTCAGTTTTCAGTTCAGGAATTGTGTTATAAAAGTTGTGATTGATAAAATTGTCTTAATGTTTCGGCAAATCTGAAAATTCAAACGAATTGACAGGTCGTCCAAATACGACGAATTATAACTTATTTTGACTTAGAAGATGAAGAAGATACTGAACACAAGCATTGTTTATTTCTGTGGCTATCTGATATACTTAGCCTGCGTAATGTGATTGAAATCACAGACCTCAAACGCGTTAGCTACATTATAATTCCTTGCTCTATGACTGAAATGGACTTAGATTCACATGAATTGAGACGCATCAATACATTAATTGCACATTTTACATGTCCAGCGCATTAGTGTAAACTGTAATGCTGTACAATATAAATAATAATAAATAATAATATCTTACAGCAAATTCTTTAACATGTTGAACATTTCTATTTCCAGCGCATCCGACGCAGGCGCTCGCCACGCTCGCCCCGCCACGAGCGGCGGCGCACGAACGCGCGAGGACGCGAGCGCGAGTCGCAGCTCACCCGCTCGCTCGAGCGGATCCACCGCAAGCGGCGAGCGGAGCGGGAGCGGATGACTGACGCCGACCTCAAGCGGACATACACCGGTCTTGATAGGTGAGGGTTATACTATAGAAGGATATATATGATTGTGATAGCTCCGGCACCAGCGGCATTGTGAGGACGCGAGCGCGAGTCGCACGCAGCTCACCCGCTCGCTCGAGCGGATACACCGCAAGCGGCGAGCGGAGCGGGAAGCGGATGACCACCGCCAACCTCAAGCGAACCTCAAAAGAATTTATGTCCTTATTATCTTCCGCTTTTGACGTAGGTTCATGGAAGGCATCACTCTATGTTCATGGATCTATGCGTACGTTAACGGATCAAGAAAAATCTGCATCAAAGCAACAAAATCTTTCTTTTTCTTGTTAATCATCTATCTTATAGACCTCGTGATCTGAAAGTTTCTTAGAAATGAAATTTTACATATTGTATTTGAGGTATCAAAAGCAAACCGTCTTATTAAAACGTATTGACCGCAGGGCGTACGCGGAGCAGTTCATCGCCGTCATCGACGAGACGCGCCACGCCGCGGAGCAGCACGACTCGCTCACCAGCACGAGCAGCGACTCCTCGCCCCCCCACTCCCACCACGACCTCTAAGGTCCCTCGAGAACTCCAATTCGGGAGCATCAACGCGATGTCTGATCAGCAGGCCTATCTGCTAACTTTTGACAACTACGTTTGATGGTCACTTTAACATCCATTACGGATTATATATCTTGAATAAAAATAGTCAATCATACGAAAGCCGTAGTGGAATGGTAAAGTGACCATCAAAACGTTGTACACCGTAGTTGTCAAAAGTTAGCAAATTGGCGTGCAGGACAAGATAGTGGTCCGTCACCAGAGGCTCGTATGACTATGTTGAAAGATGAACTGAAG
This sequence comes from Rhodophaea formosa, assembly GCA_963082605.1. Classification (NCBI taxonomy): domain Eukaryota; kingdom Metazoa; phylum Arthropoda; class Insecta; order Lepidoptera; family Pyralidae; genus Rhodophaea; species Rhodophaea formosa. Next base: position 22,389,658 of record OY720213.1, on the reverse strand, counting down.
GTAGACGCTGCTTCAAAAGGTCGCTTAACTTAGAACTAGGATTAGAGAGGAAATAATTGGAGACCCAGTTTTATATAGCGCAAGTCATCACAGGTGCGAATTGTATGGTTAAAAATTGTATATATAGTTCGTGGTGCTTTGATACGCTCAATTTTGTGTAAAGTATTGTCCTTTGATTTTTCCTGGGCATATAGGTTTTCAGTGTCAGTACATAAACACCATACTTATTAACCGTGGCAAATTCCATGATTTGAGGTAAATCTGGATGATCGATAGTCATTTTACATGAAATACATCAACAAATTATTGTTAATGTATTGCGGCATTTATTGGAACTTCAAAAAAGCGGTTAAATGTCTATTATCCACTACCTCTCGTTGTGAGTGTGACGATGCAGTTACTCCGTCATAACCGCTGGTTGCAATCTGAAGTGATGACTGGTGCTTACCTTATTTTTACATGCCGTTAGTGCCTAACCGATACTGTTATAATTGGTTAACTATATTATTAACTTTGCTAGTTTTACTTATGTTACTCTAGTGATGTTACCTACGCGTTTATTTTGCGTATCTAATTTACTTAGTCGTTTCAAATAAGACTAATTATATTGTACCAAAGCAAAGAAATCGACGTTTTACAGAATTAGACATTTTGAAAATTTTCCGTAAACAACAAAATTTTATGAGAATCAGTCGAGAAATGCGACCTGAGAATAGCTGGACAGACATACCAAGAATATTTTTCTCAACCAGAAACAGAGACTCTCCACGCTCGCTCAGTATATTAGTGAGTAAGCATATATTTCTATTACATACTTTTTTGTAACGGTACTTTGAGTTTACATTTTAGACGTTAGTAGGTGGTAATAGATTTAATAATTTAAGAAAATGAAACTCATTTCTTTGCTTTGGTCGATTACAGTTTTTTAAATTTATTTTTATACATATTTGATTAAAGTCAAAGATATCGGTGTTGCTGTGGTGCAATCAATTTAATTTTATAGAAAATGTGTCACAATAATATGTATTATAAAATTAAGTACTTTTATTATTCTAGAGTCTTAGGTTTCTAAATACTCGTAGTTTAGCGACTAACTGTTAACATATCATACCAAACTAAACCGATAGCTTTACGATTGTTATTATGTAAATAACTAAATAACGTAAGATTACGATACTAACCCCACACGACTTAACAAACTAACTGATCGCACTTGTATGGACTAAGTTTGTCACAGGCTAAAGTCACTTTAGTATGTGGATCCGTAGTTTCTCAAACTACTATTCTTGATTCAAGAAGTGACGTAGAAGTTTAGCTTACCGACCGTTCAGGGCATTTCCAGAAGGCCAATTAGATTTCTATCACCAACATCATCTATACAGATCTAGGATATGACCTGACCTGAATTAATCGCCAGGTTTATACAGGATCAATATAAAAACTGACAGAACCATCCGAGAGAGACGTAGAGTATTGAAGACTAAGTTCTCTGAGATGACAGAAACTTAGGTTTGAACGATCTGTAGTAATTTATCGTCGTCGTTGGTAGGTACATCCTATGTATCTATCTATGAATTTTAAATCTGGCAAAAATTTACTTTTATTAAACAAATCAATAAGATGTAGTGAAAAAATTTACCGCGGGTAGGTTGCGAACCGGCGACTTGGTTTTTGTACGACCAGTGTTTTATCAATTATGCTATTGCGCTCTGATTCTGCGCATTCAGTGTCTTTTTTCACCATTTGTTACTAGGTAGATTACTAAGGTTTAAAGCCAGTCGCAGTATTTTGCTAATTAACAAAATTTCATATAACTATTTTGACCAACAAGAATTGTTTCTAAAGAGTTTGATGTTTGTTTGCTATATAAAGTCATCACATAATGATATATAACATACACTTACATACATACCTACATATCCTTTGTACACATGACTAAACGACTAACTTCACCTTACTAACCGAACGTTGTATACTCGTGTTTATCGTCAAGAATCTGTGTTATACTGTACTTCTAGGTCTACTGTATTTTACTTAGTTTAGGAAGGTATAGTTCTAGTTGATAGGCCAGATGGGTTTTCTTCGTCTAAGCTTTTGTTTGCTTTGGATGATTGTCTATTGGAGTTGACAGATAAAAAGGCATATTTTTTCCTCTTTTAAATTGTCCGACTGCACATTTTTTTTCCTGTGCTTTTTGCACTTTCCAGAGTTATTGAAATAAATGTTTATTATAGTTGATCTATAGTTTAATAGTCTTCATTCATAGAAAGTCAAAAGCTTACATGAAAAAGATCACCATCTCGGCGTTTAGCATAATGTTAGCTATAACTTATCTGTATGTTTGTACATATGAATGGAAGTCCTATGTACCTAAACGGTGCCAAATTCTCCGCGGGCTGGTGGCCGGCGGACATAACGAATTATCGAAATTGCTCAACTCGTTGTCTTGTTGAATTCTTAGACTTATTTACACTTTATCGTATTTATTATTTTATCATTGTTATTTTATCAAGTTAGTTTATACGTAAATGTAGCTAACTGGTTTATTGTTAGTCTTAATAAGACATACAAAGTATTTTAGTAAAATATGATTATTAATAAGACTTATCCAAAACTGCCCCGAACGTAATAGTACTACCTACGTGATAATCTGAGTTGTCTCAAATCGAAATCCGTACATCGGCGGTAAAAGCCATACATCGGTAACTCTTTATCAATTTTTGGTAATAATAAACAAATTCAATATTATCGATATGCAAATAATGTATTGTAAAACATACATAATATTAATAACTTAGACAATTCAATAGTTTAACAGTGGTCAGCCGGGTACTTGAGATCTCGGATTATCTTGAGGTTACAATATTACTCGTACTGTTATTTAATTTAAATAAATAAAAAATTATTTACAATCTCTTTAATGAATTTATATCATCTAAGTAAACGTTAATCTCATATAACATCACATGGCGTGTAAAGACGTGTTTGTTTTGTACATAAGATTTAAGTTATTTTACTGTTGTAAATATATTATCAACTCGGTCTTGGGCAGCTGTAATATATTATTTCCAAGTCGTGTATAAATGCTAGATCTATTTTTTTACATTGGACTAGTTAAGTGACACATTGAGGATGTATTTATTTTATAGATATTTTAAAATGTAAGCAAGATACCACAGCTTGCGAGGTAATGTGAATAAATATTTTGATAATAAATTAGACTTTTAATTGGAAAAATGCCTGTCATTGATCTACGGCTGTCTCTTTCACACATCATGACAGCTATTTTACCAAATTCCCAGAATAGATTCCATAGAAAAAGATAGTTATGTTATCAATGATTTTACGACCATACATTGACCCACTTGGTATAACAGAAATGGAGGCAGACAATAAATCCTTCTGTTGCTGCGCCGAAATAATGATGTCCGTTTGGAGAGTGGGCAACACAGCGGGGCGAGGGATGCGGAGAGGGGCACTAAGCGGCGGTGCACCGACTTCTCCACTTTCTTGGCACAGCGACACCCAAGGCGATCGCACGGGGTTCATCCCGGATCCACGTGGCGGCAGATCGGCGGCGGCGGTGAGTAACTAGGAGGCTGCTGCCGCCGGCATCTCCAGCTTGGGCCATGGGAGCCGGGCGTTGACACTTCTTTAATTATTTATTGAACCCGAACCTAGCCTTCATTTGGTAGCGAGCAGCCTGAACGTGACGGTTTTTTAAGTCATCAAAAATAAACACTTGTTGAAAACGCTCCGATAGAAAGATTAGAGGTTCTTACCTAAGTAAATCAAAAAGCTAATAGTTATTGCTAAACTTTTTAATGAATTTAAAGAAAATCAGACAGGCACATGTTAGAACTCGTTGTCGCTGAGCGCCGAGGCCCTGCCGTGCGGCGCGGCCGGCCGTGCGCTGGTCAGCCGCAGCTCGCTCTCCGACGAGCTGCCCAGCGAGTCTCCCGAGCCCGTGCCGGCCCCGCCGCCAGCGCCGCCTAGTTCTGTACCTGTCAGATATAAAAAGTAAAATTTAAAAATTTCCCGACATTTTCAACATTATTGAAGTAACGCGGTACAAATTTTCAAATCGATCGGACATAAGGAAGTTAGTCGGATCATCAACTAGAAAAGAGCTGATGATCTTCAAACGGTTGCACTGATTTTCATGAAACATGGCTAAAAAAAGTGGAAAAATATTCTGTGACAAGAAGTAATCAGTCACACAGTGACGTTTGCCAGGTCGTCCTACTTCCTGCTCTCACTCACCTTCGATCAAGTCGGCAAACTCGTCGTCGTCGGCGGCGGCCAGCGTGCGCGTGGCGGGCCGCGGGCGCGCGCGCGACCAGCGCGACGGCATCTCCGTGGCACCTGACAACAACAAAATATACCTATATGAGAGATACAGTGGAATATCAAGAGGTTCCTTTGAAAAGTCTGGCAACTATTTTTAATGCTTATGAGTCAGCAATGGTCAGGGCTGCCATCCTCAACTGCCTGTTCGATGATTGCGGGTATGGCATCGGGTAAGCGCGCCTGGCCTCCCGAGCTAAGACTTTCTCATTCCCAACCATCCGAACACATCATATCATTCCTACCCTACTCTAAACGGTTTTAGTGGGCAACAGCCTCTGAACCGATATAAGACAAATAATTGCTGTCATCAACCCGTTTTCCTATCGTGGAAAGTATGGCAACCATCCACGGGCCCACACTAGGCCAACTAGCGACACCAATAATTTTAATCTTGAGTCGCCTGGAAGCGCATGTCTCCATACAAACGGAAAAAAGGAATTGTGGCAATATTTGATAATTTTAGGGCAAAAATAAAGCATCCAATCAATTAATCTCATTATAATCTACGTACGTTCCTATACAGTTTGGTTAAATTATCAAATGTTTGAGAATTATACGCCCCTCAAGATTTCCATACAAATTTGAAAAGGCTTGTAATTCTCAAACCATTGGTATTTTAAGCGAGCTGTATAGGAACGTACGTAGATTATAATGAGATCAATTGATTAATTTTACTCCAAAATTATCAAATATTGCCACAATTCCCTTTTTCCGTTTGTATGGAGACACGCGCTTCCATGCGGCTCTTAAAACCTGTAATCTGAGCTTAAAACTTTATAAGTAAAATCAAATTCAAGAATCGAAATAATATAAGCCTTAGTAAATGACCTAAAGTATTTATGGAATCATGTTTTAATATTAGAACTACTGATTACCGCCTAAAACGGCAGTTTTTGGCGTGAATCAGTAGTTCTCTTAATGACTGATTCTCATAATATTAAAACATGTGTGCGGGCCCTTTAGCACGTGCTCAAAACTATTACGGAAGCATGCTACTAAGTAGCATTTTCTTGGATGGTCTTGGACCGCAATAAATGTGATCTCAGTTGCCGGCTAATTACAAGAACATACTGTAGACATACTTGATACGTCACAAAGAAGAAAACAAAGTATATCAGTGACTGACCATAGATCTGAGTGTCGGAGAGGTCGGAGTCGGAGCGCGAGTCGTCCTCGTCGCGGATCTCGTCCAGCGAGTCGCGCGCCGCCGCCATGCTGCCGAACGCCCGCCGCGCCTCCGCTGCGCCGCCCCCTGAAACACAATATGTCAATTATTTGTCATGTCAAAAGATTCAAAACGTTTATTCAGAAAATAAGCCCTTGCAGGCACTTTTTCACGTCAAATCACATTTAAAATTATCTTATTAAGTATTATGCATTTACTCATTATTGTTCAAAAACTACAGACTACTAGCATTTCGGAACCGACCACTGCATAGAAGAAATGCCGAAAGAAACTCTTTTCAACAGTATAGGTCGCCTACTCGCCTGAAGGGCTTTGTATGATTAATGATTATTATATTTCTTTCTTTTTTACTTTTCTTTTTTTTTCATCTGTTTTCATTTTACAATATCATTATACGAATCACGTTAAAAAGTGATGTGGCTAGCAACTCATCACTATTCTGATTCCACCCTAACGCCCACTACCACGCTAAACGTAGCCTTTTGGCTTTACGACAAATCAAATCAAAATCAAAACGTTTATTCAGAAAACAAACATCTGCAGGCACTTTTTCACGTCATATTTAAAATGATGAATTAGACAATATCTATTTATTAATTGTTCAAAAGCTACAGACTACTAGCGTTTCGGAACCGATTACCTACTGCTGACCAGACCTTGGGCTCTGTCTACCCCGCAAGGTGTCTATCTTTATCCCTTGCTAGGTAGTTAGGGTAGCGGGTAGATATAATAAACCAATCTAACCTGCGGTCTTGATCCTGAGCCTGGTCTTGGGCCTGGTGGCGGGGCGCGGCTGCCGCACCTCGCTCAGGTCCTTGCCGTCGTCGCTTGAGTCAGACTCGTCTGTCAGAGAAACAAGATATAAGGTACTATTATGTATTCTGTGAAATAAGCGAACCATAATCGGCCGAGTGCCAGTTGGAATCGTACACTGAAGTGTTCCGCGTGTCACCACCCAAAATGTTGGTAACTACAAAAACGGTCAAGAAACAAGTTCTTGTATGTACCTTAATTACTTTTTTGTTTCAGCGGCAATAAATATCAAATTCTGTAAATATTTCAAGTATGTACCAATCACGGTTCAATACATACGGCCCAGTGACAGACAAACAACGGAGTTTTAGTACTAAGGGTTTATACCTTTGGGTACGGACCAATTCAAACTAACATCCTCATTGTCTAGTATCCTTATATTTATACCACAAGTTATCTACAGCAGCAAATAGTACTTGCCCAACGTATCGTATAAGTTAGTAGGTAAGACCGGTTGGGTGGGAACGACCTGACGTATTCCTGTGACTTTGATTTTTTAAACCGTGACTTTATAAGAGGAGTGATTTTTCCATACAAAAATCATTCGTTTTCAAGTGATACATTTTTAAAAATAGTGCTCCAGGTCATCCAATTTATTTGGCGTGTACCGGAAGCTTTAGCGGTGCTAAGATATTTGTAAAATGTTACCAGACTCGCTGAGCTTGCCGAGCACGTCCTCCGCCTCGTACTTGTGAATGAGCTGCATGATGGCCGCCTGCTGCTCCTCGGCTGCCTGCAATGTCGGTTTACTTTTAAGCCGGAGGTGATGAAAGTAGAGATAAAGGGCGTTTGATAGATGCTACACCCTGATGCAAAAGCCATAGAAAAGAGTTATAAAACACAGAACAGGAGAGCATCCATGCAAAGATTGGTTGAAGTAGATGAAGCAAGAGATTAAGGAAACCCGGCATATTTTATTTCATCGGATATGCCGACTCGCTCTCGATCTCAGGTAAGTTTTAATAAGCATTATTATTGAATCGAGAGGTTAGAGGTTTATTAATACTTACAGTATTATGATGGTATCGAGTCTGGTGTAAATACTCGTATTTGTACCATAGATCTGTACAAGGTGCTGGCTTCTACATATCTTCGGTATTACACAATGTATACATAGAATACCCCATGGCCATCGTAGTCTCCGTAGATTCCCAATCGCTGAATGCATGCACACGGTTGGTTACGTACAATTACCTCGGCTTGAGCGCTTTCCAGCAAACTGAGCTGATGTTTGAGCGCCTCCACGCAGCGGTAGCGGAGCACGTACTGATCCCACAGCTGCTCCAGCTCGCCTTCCAGTGCCGTGAGCTCCCCTTGATAGGCTGGTCTGGGAAGTAAAAGGACTAATTCAAGTAGAAATATTTCAGTATACCTACTGTCTTTTGCATTAAACAATACGACCTCATCCAGAGGTCATTTTCATGCATGAGGATGAGGTCGAAACATGACAGCCTATAGCTGAAGTAAGGATATACAGACTTTCTTCTTCTGTGTCTTGTCTTTGTCTTTCGGTGACTATTTCTGAAATAGGTTTCTTGTTCAATTGTTTCTTGTGTGCAGATGCCATTAGGCCATCACTAGTAAGTCAAGAGGGTATGAAAAGACTTTGATAAACGAAAATTAGGCACAAATAGCGAGTGCAAACACACAACATGCACCTACTTAATCTTCTGGACAGTGTGGAGCCTCTTTTCCACCCTTTGCAGCTCGGCCCTACCTCTCTCTAGCTTGGCATCGAGCGCAGCCTCGCTGGCGGCCATATTGTCGCTCAGATCCTTGCCGGTGGACACGCTAAACGTACTAATTCTATTTGCACCTACTTAATCTTCTGGACAGTGTGGAGCCTCTTCTCCGCCCTTTGCAACTCGGCCCTACGTCTCTCTAACTTGGCGTCGAGCGCAGCCTCGCTGCCAGCCACGTTGTCGATCTAGTTCTTGCCCGCGGCCACGCTAAAAATACTAATACTACCATAAACATACTTAATCTTCTGGAGAGTGTGGAGCCTCTTCTCCGCCCTTTGCAGATCAGCCCTACGTCTCTCCAGCTTGGGGTCGAGCGCGGCCTCGCTGGCAGCCACGTTGTCAATCTGGTCCTTGCCAGCGGACACACTGAAAGTACCTACTAAAACTACGATGCACCTACTTAATCTTCTGGACAGTGTGGAGCCTCTTCTCCGCCCTTTGCAGCTCGGCCCTACGTCTCTCTAACTTGGCGTCGAGCGCGGCTTCGCTGGCGGCCACGTTATCGATCTGGTCCTTGCCGGCAGACACCTTGGCGGCCACGGCGTCCAGCGCGCGGCGGAGACAGGCCTCCATCGCTGACATGTCCAATGGCCGCGAGAGCGCTTGCTCGCGTAGTTCCTTCAAACACAGCTTATTATGTATAATTCACGTAACATGGTTGTGTTTATTCGTATTTACAAGTTTGAGGCGAAAAAGTTACTGGAAGTTATAGTCATCATTTAAAAACACTTATAAAACATTTTAAATATCATTCAGTTAAAAATTATTTATTTATTATTTTTGGCGCGCTTTCAATGGGCAGAGCAGAAAAAGCGGTGATAAGCTGCGCATTTTTCCAAGTAAGGTTGACTTACAACAAAAAAAAAACAGAATCGCTTATTTCACCAAGATTATTTAACTTCTTATATTATTAAACATTATTCTAATAGTGGGAGAGCTCGTGAACCATCTGACTAACCCGTCTCCCACAAAGCTAGAAATTTTTTAAATGATATTTTATTGTCTACTAATTATAAAAGTACCGGTCTGGTAGGTATATCGCGGTTGCGTCATCATGCTTTAAATTTTTGAAAATGCAAAAAAAATTTTTTTCGTAACTTTCTGCCACAAGGCTACAATTTTAATATATTATAATTTAAGTATGTTTAAGTCTAAAAAAAATCGCCAACCTCTTTTGAGGGTTGCAAGTGTGTGCCAGACGATAGCAAAGTTGTCATTGGGACGGTAATTCATAACCTGCTGCCACAAGGCTACAATTTTGAGAGAACATTCTTTCAATTGTTTAAAAAATATATGTAAACAGCCAGACCATTCTAGCGGTTGCAAGTACCTGCCAGACGACGTGGAAGAGCTCGTGACCCACCTGACTAACCCGTTTCCCACAAGGCTAAAATTTTAATATGTTATAATTTAAGTATGTTTAAGTGTAAAAAAAAATCGCCAACCTCTTTTGAGGGTTGCAAGTGTGTGCCAGACGATAGCAAAGTTGTCATTGGGACGGTAATTCATAACTTTCTGCCACAAGGCTACAATTTTAATATGTTATAATTTAAGTGTGTCTAGGTCTAAAAAAAAACGCCAACCTCTTTTGAGGGTTGTAAGTGTGTGCCAGACGATAGCAAAGTTGTCATTGGGACGGTAATTCATAACCTGCTGCCACAAGGCTACAATTTAATTATATGTTATAATTTAAGTATGTCTAAGTCTAAAAAAAATCGCCAACCTCTTTTGAGGGTTGCAAGTGTGTGCCAGACGATAGCAAAGTTGTCATTGGGACGGTAATTCATAACCTGCTGCCACAAGGCTACAATTTTGAGGGAACATTCTTTTAATCGTTTAAAAATATATGTAAACAGCTAGACCATTCTAGCGGTTGCAAGTACCTACCAGACGACTATATAATAGTCATGTCGCTCGACGGGAGTGCGCGCGCATCAGACTTGTAAGAGTTAGAAAGTTATTACAATACAATATTGTAGTGTTCGACGGCCTCCGTGGGGCAGTGGTTAATCTGCGGCAGGGGTGGACCCTAGTTCGATCTCCGGCCAGGTCATGATGAAAAAAGATCTTTTTCAAATTGTCCTGGGTTGTGGATATTTATCTTTATGAGTATCTATTATAAAATATAATATTATTGAGTTAGTATCCTACTAGTTCACAAATACCCTGAGTGGGGCTTGCTTAATCTATGTCATAATTTGTCCCTATAATTACACACTACCGCCCGCGGCTTCACCCGCGTGGATCTCGTTTTTCGCGACCAAAACTTATTTATGTCTTTATGTTTCAAAGTATCTCCATGCCACATTTTAGGCCAGCCGTTTCAGCTTGAAAAGGTAACAGATGGTAGATACAGTTACTATCGAATTTCCCTATATGTTATAAGTATGGATTAAGTTTTCGGCGTAGTTAAGAGTCGTTCACGCGGCAGTAACTATGGGGCTATGTTACGATAGTACCTACATAGAACCTAATAAGTGTTTTAACAGTGAGAAGGTACTTATTACTACGTATTTTAATCGTTTTTTAGGAACATATAAAAAAGATCGTTTTCCATTACGACCTGGCCGGAGATCGAACCAGGGTCCACCCCTGCCGCAGATTAACCACTGCCCCATGGAGGCCGTCAAACACTACAATAGATATATTGTTTCTTTCTAACTTTCTAACTCATACACGTCTGTTGCGTGCGCACTCCCGTCGAGCGACATGACTATTATATAGTCGTCTGGCAAGTACTTGCAACCGCTAGAATGGTCTGGCTGTTTACATATATTTTTTAAACAATTGAAAGAATGTTCCCTCAAAATTGTAGCCTTGTGGCAGCAGGTTATGAATTACCGTCCCAATGACAACTTTGCTATCGTCTGGCACACACTTGCAACCCTCAAAAGAGGTTGGCGATTTTTTTTAGACTTAGACATACTTAAATTATAACATATAATTAAATTGTAGCCTTGTGGCAGCAGGTTATGAATTACCGTCCCAATGACAACTTTGCTATCGTCTGGCACACACTTGCAACCCTCAAAAGAGGTTGGCGATTCTTTTTTAGACTTAGACATACTTAAATTATAACATATTAAAATTGTAGCCTTGTGGCAGAAAGTTATGAATTACCGTCCTAATGACAACTTTGCTATCGTCTAGCACACACTTGCAACCCTCAAAATAGGTTGGCAATTTTTTTTACACTTAAACATACTTAAATTATAACATATTAAAATTTTAGCCTTGTGGGAAACGGGTTAGTCAGGTGGGTCACGAGCTCTTCCACGTCGTCTGGCAGGTACTTGCAACCGCTAGAATGGTCTGGCTGTTTACATATATTTTTTAAACAATTGAAAGAATGTTCCCTCAAAATTGTAGCCTTGTGGCAGCAGGTTATGAATTACCGTCCCAATGACAACTTTGCTATCGTCTGGCACACACTTGCAACCCTCAAAAGAGGTTGGCGATTTTTTTTTTAGACTTACACATACTTAAATTATAACATATTAAAATTGCAGACTTGTGGCAGAAGGTTACGAAAAAAATTTTTTTTGCATTTTCCAAAATTTAAGGGATGATGACGCAACCGCGATATACCTGCCAGACCGGTACTTTTATAATTAGCAGATAATAAAATATCATTTAAAAAATTTCTAGCTTTGTGGGAAACGGGTTAGTCAGATGGTTCACTAGCTCTTAATCTATAAGTACAAGAGGTTACTTAAAATTGCGTTATAACGGCAGTAAGGGCAGATCCACCTGAAAGATCGTCACCAAACAACATATGGGATATTACTAAGCAAAGTAACTTATGTATATAATTACTATCACTACACATTATAAAACAAAGTTCTTCGTCGTGTCTGTCTGTTCGCGATAAACTCAAACTACCGCACGGATTTTGGAGGAGTTACAAGTAAAATAAAGCATTTAAAAGAATTCCTATTCAGTAAGGATTATTTTGACACAGAAACCGTTACATGGTTCGTAAAACTTGGGAAGAGAATACTGTAACTTGCCCCCACCTTGTTCTCAGCCTCCTTGGCCAGCAGGTCGTATAGGAAGGCTCCCTGCGCCGTGATGTCGGTGGCCAGCGCTCTCGCCTGCTTGATTTCTGACAACTGAAATATTGTAACTTTTGTTTGTATTAATGTATGTACTAAGGTATGTCTATTGTTTACAGTATTCAGCCTGCATGATGATGACTATACCTTCTCTGAGACAGCGATTATGAAAACTTATGATAAATCTTCGAAGATACGAGAAAGTAGCGAAGCGTGGCCACTTTCAGCAACTCACCACAATTAGTCCACTTACCCTGGTGGTGACGTCATAGTTCAGAGCTCCGGACTCGGCCTGCTGGTCGTCCGGCGGCGGCGACTCCAGCGCCGCGCGGAGAAGCGTGGCCACTTTAAGCAACTCGCGCACCGCCCAGCCATCTGCGCCGTACATTTTCTTGCCGTTCAGTTTAAGGTTGGCTCTTGAGTGCTGTAAGGATTAAAATACATCAGAGAAGTCCTGGTGATAAGCCAAGTAGGTATGCGACAGCGAAACGAATTATACTGACAGGTATTTCGGAAAAAGAATGTAGTACGATCTAGCCGTGTATGGTTCCCGGCAGAGTAGAAAAGGACCACTCCAAGTCTTCCTGTGGATGTCGTGAAAGGCGACTTAGGAAGCACAAGCCAAACAAAGCTTATAAACCTCAAAGAGACCTCTCCAACCCGTCAGGCCAGCTTGGAGATTGTATGCTAATTCCTCTGACTGCTCTAGCTAATATATGGCTCTGTAGTACAGAGGTCGTGCTCCTGCTGTGGAGACTAAAAAAGACCTGATGATATTGAAAAAAATAGAATAGAAAATGTAGTAAAAAAGGGAGTCCTGACCTAGATAAACACCTAGATTTTTATGCTAACTTACAAACAATGCGATCGCGTGGGTGACCATCGCCACCCTCTGTTCCATGGTGTCCCTGCCGCCCGCTAGCGTCGCGTCGGGCTCCACCCTAGCCGCCAGCCAGCGCAGACACTCCTCCACCAGCTCCCAGTTGGGGGTGCGGAAGCTCTCCAGCGAAATGGGACGGGGGAAGCCCAGAGCACGCATGGCTTCGCTAAAATCTATGGGAACGATGAAAACAGTAATAAATAATCACACTAGTGATTCTCTCGGTATTTTTTCGTCATAAGTACGTTAAGTCTTGGATGCGGATTAAAAAACATTCTACCTGCGACCACGAACACTGAAAACCGTTCGAATCCGTTTATAAATAATGTAATAAACGTGATAAAAACCGTATTAAAATAATTTTATGTAAAAAACATTACTTTGTTTCGACAGAATAAGTACTCTACATTCCTAGGTCCATGTACTCTACAAACAAAAAATAATAATTTAGTGTACTTCTCTATAACATGAGGTAGAACCGATATAAAAACTAATTCATTTTTCAGCAGCCAAAAAGGGCATAATAGGTACTTACTTCTCAAATCTCTGTACGACATTATCAAATTGTAAACTGAAATAGAATAGGTTGACCGAAACGTGACGAGCCCAACGACCAAGAACCACTGTTTTTATGACAGCCTGTTGTTTACGGAAACGTTTCCATGGTAACCATTTCATAGACAATACGGAGAGGTTTGCTTTGTTCTAGGCACGAGTTCTAGGCACAGTCATGAAAAAGTTCTGCCGCTATACCACGGGGCTCTTTGCTCTATATAAATGAAATTATGTATTTACATCTGACATAAGTATATTGTTTGTTAATTTTACGCACCAAATATTTATATAAATATTTCTTTCTTTCTTTCCATTGTTCTCAGGAAGTAGTCCGAGATGGTGGAAGAGGTCTAAAAATTTTACGTTTTAATCCTTATTTTTCTTTCTGATCCGGAGATTATATATAGTTCTGTTCATAGGTTCAAAATCAGTCTGTATGCTCTGGTAACATCGTACCTATCCATGGAAAGCGGATAATACATACATATTATCACGTCTTTATTCCTTGCGGGGTAGACAGAGCTCAAGGTCGTCAACCACGTTTAGCGTGTTAGTGGGCGTTTAGGTAGGTAGCGGAATTAAAATAGTGATGGGTTGCTACCCGCATCGCCTATATATCGTGATTCCTTAGATTTTCGCCTAAACTTTTGACCGGCCTTTACGGTCTGCGTGGAAGTAAAGGAGCTGGTATATTCTATGTTTTTCCTTTTCTCCTAAACCAGCATGGAAGAGCCAAACCAGCATGGAAGAGCGGAGAATTATTGGCAGATAACAAACAGAATCAAAGTAACCATTGGAATATAGCAGGCGATTAGTAGGTAACCTGTTTGCTAATATGGGGATAAAATAAAAGGTAGACTAAGATTTAAAACCAACACTTTATTCATTTTAAGTAAAAGTATTACTAACTAGAACGCCTTATCTATTATTCTAAGCAAACTTTTTCACCGATTGTAAGCTTCTATACATTGAGTTGAATTCTAAATACATAGCTGGTTCGAATATCGTTAATTCAGATAAGTACTTAGGTATCTTTTGCTACCCTACTTAACCAGTGCATTTGAAATCTAACACTCCTCTTAACTATGAACTCTTGTCCTCTTTCTAAATCTTCACAGTATAAAGACGCATCATAATATATTATAAATTGGGCATACTCAACAGTATTTTAAACCATTACTGGTCTCCATATTAAGCTGTTGAATCAAATTATGATTGACTCTGTTGACTAGCTAGATAATTACTACTGCAGGCTGTTGATATACTATGTTCACATTAGTACAAGATTATGACTAAACCTGAGCGCCTGTGCAAAATTTAGCGCAACAAAGACTCAATACTGTAAATTAAATATTGCTTTACGTTTTTGTCAGGCGTCAGTAAATAATGCAGCAGAATGCATTTATCTTACGTTATCTTCATTTAATAAGAACATTCGAGTAGTGCTTTTTTAAACAAGCTTCCAACTTATCCCAAATTTTGTTTTTAAAACAAAAGGTACACAAATAAAATAAATAATAGCAAATAAAAGAACCAAAATAACTCATAAATATAATATCTAATTTATTCGCTTGCAACAATCAACAGAGTCAACCACAATTCCACGAAGCACACGGCGTTTCACTTCACCATGCGCTCCACAGTATGCCCAATTTAATGGAAAAATCATAAGTCGAGCGTGGGCGCCCGCCGCAGGGCGCGCTTCGCGGCCTCCTCGCGCTTGATGGCCACGCGCAGCCGCGCCGCCTTCAGGTGCCTGCGGAACAAGTGACGATGTATTACAAGTCTCAACCACACTTTATAGCGGCTCGGATATTAGGTGCGAGCTGCGCAGAACGTACCCCGCCTCCCCGCGCGCGCCCCGCGCAGACCTAATATTGTTCTGCGCATCGCCTCACGTGATATCCGAGCCGCCAAAAATTTTGATTCAGTCCTTATTTATTTAAAAGATACTGAAGTAAACAAATCAAAAATGAAAACATTGCATTGGCATCATTGGTAATCCTTATCAAGTAGTTCATCAATCATTTTCGGGACCTGACGATGTTGGCATGTGGTTTCTCCATGCAGTTCAATGGTTTCTTTGTTATTACACACATATCTCAAAAGTAAACTTCTTATGCTTCATAAAAATTAAAGAAACAAGACTTAAACAAATAATGGGGGTACAAATGCAGACTTATTGCAATATGCAATTTCTTCCAGCTCAACTCTTATATAAAAAATTATGTACGTAAATCATTAAGGATTGAATTTTGAAACTGCTTAAACCTATAATCTGACAAAGTATAAATGTAACACACATAGGACACAAACATCAACTGCAGGTATGCATGATGTTATCTATGCTCACACATATTGTGATTTCGCCGGCCTTTAGCTTATACACCGGAAGGCTGCTGCCTAGGGCACCTTGTGGTCACTTCAACCTTTTTTACTGATAAGTTATTTTATTTGTTTGTATTCAATAATTGTATCGTTTACTTTTAAAAGATGGTGATAAGCATTCATGCATTCAACAACAATGCAACAATAATTAATTAACAGCTTGATATGTACTACCTCTGTCTGATCCTTTCTTGCGTCTCGAGCGACGGCTCTTTCTTGGTGACGGCGGCCTCTCGTATGAACTCCCTCAGCTTGCGCATGCAATCTGCCAAGTTGAGCTGCTGCGAGCGAGTCACGTCTGATTTCACTATGAAGTATCCCTCTCTGGTCAGCTTGTTGGCATACTTAAATTATAAAGAAATGAACAATCAGAACTTGGTCCTACCGTTTCGTGTTTCAACTCATTTATTAATAACATATTTACATTGCATTACAATGCTCAGTAGTCTTTTTCATCACAGATTTTCAATTTTAATATTAATAGCATGTTAACATTCATTCATTATTATTATGGTGTCTAAAATGCCCATACAGGAATAAACATCTCATCCGAAGGCACATGCTCTGGCAAACACTCTAGCAAGCTAATCAGAAAGTCACCATAGGTTTATTTAGCAGTAGCTAGTTAACTAAATTAATCTGGATGTTTTTAATTAAACATCATTTTTATAAAAAGGATAGTATGCATTTATTGTATTTGTTCAGATTACATTCTCAAGATAGTCTTAAAATACAATAATGAAAAAATTTAAGATATTTTTACCAAAAAACGACTTCAATCCTATAATTTTTTTTTAATAAACAAAAATAAAATGGAAATAAATAAGTGTAATCCGAATGGCATTCGTGTAAACATTATTTTGGTTTTTATGTATTTTTTCAAAAAGTGCTTGACACATTTCGATAAAAATTTATGGGACCATATGTAAAGTTTTACCTATCGAAAAAAAAATTTCTTAAATTGGTCCAGGCGTCTTCGACATATCGGGGTAACATACATAAAAAAAAAGATTACAACGAATTAAGAACCTCCTCCTTTTTTTGAAGTTGGTTAAAAATGCTTCTTCTTCTTTCCTTCTTCTTTTTAATTATGGCTTCCACTGAGATTTCAGTGATTCTGCCAATGTCCAGTATAATGAGATACTAAGTATCGGTGTTGTACGGTATGTGGCATCAAAGATGGCGTATGTTCTTTGGCAGCCTCGTGCGAGATTTTGGCGACAAATCTATACGAGTCCATTTAACAGTCTACTTTAACTATTTCACAAATTGTTCTTGAGCACGAGCATTTATAACACCAAACTACACCAATTTCATATTATAAAGTCCACTTAAATCAATTTGCAAAATTGTATAAGGCAAACGACAACTGAACCCCTTGACTTCCCACCAAAAACCTCAAAAATGCTTCTTGTAGTAAGTTGTCAAATGAATATCTGTTAAGTGGTTTAATATAGCATGTAGCGCCATCTGTGTATAGTTGGAGAGCACTTTAGTTTGTATGAAACTTTGTGGACACTTCAAATACATATAATACTGCCATGGTACTTAAAGGGCTTAATGAAGTTGCAATGTTCTAAGAAAACGGTATCGGAGAATGATTACATCCTGTAATTCAGTTTATCGCTTGTTTGTAATACTCACAAGTTCCTTCATCTTCTGTCTGATGTCTGGGTGCAGCCAGTCAGCCTCGCTCAGTTTGAATCTAAGATCCACTTTTGTGTGAACCTGTAACAATGTTACCAAATTCAGTAAGTATTTTAAAGAAATTTCTAGTAGGTTTCAGGCAGTAGACAGACATGTTTATAACAAAACACAACTTAATTGAGTCAAACCCACTTCAAAACAATAAGTTATCAATTTAAAAAAGGAACTTTGACTGGAAAAAGTATTTTATATATGTATTACAACAACACATTAAATAGTGAAAATATTAATATAATACATTTGAGGGCAAGATGCATATAGAATCACTGTTTAATCACTTACTATGTTTGTTTGCTGCATGATGCCACGGCAAACACACATAATTTCCATGCATAAACACTATTTTTACCTTGTTTACATTCTGCCCTCCCGGGCCTGAGCTGGCACTGTATGTGATATCCAATTTCTCCACTGGAATGAACCCTGAGAACTTCTCCGTGGGGTCTGGGCTCTGTAATCAAAAGACAATATTTTGTATGATGACCTTTTGAAGTATGCATATTTAGCAAAAACTATATGCTTCTATACTAATCGCTACACGCTTCTCTTTGCTTAGATGACATCCATTTAATGCAAATAAATGATAGATATTGATATTGTGGCAGTGTTTAACACACTAACCTGCAACACAAGTGGTGCCGAGATCAATCACCGGCCAGGTCAGAACGAAAACCAATATTTTTCAGATTAGGGTCTTAGATGTATATAAAACAAAGAAGAGTTTAATAGTATCCTATGACACACATTCCCAACTTCCTGTGGGTCTAGTTCAATTTAAAAGATTTGTTCTCACCAGAGTAGAATAGGACCACTTCAAGTCTACCATGTGTAGAAGGCGACTCAAAAAACAAAGCTAAACAATGCATATTATACATCAAAGAGACCTCTCCAATCCGTCAGGCCAACGTCAACTCTGAAGAGAGGGTCGTGCGTGCTCCTGCAGTGGAGACTACCAAAAGCTGATGATGTGTTGATGATGATTAAAACAAATGAAAATCTGTCGTTACTTACAAAAGATGGTGTTGTGAGTTTCAATGAGCTGTTGGGGTACAAGGTGTCCAAAGAAACCGAACTTTTATAGGCCATAGGTCTGGAAAGCAAAGAACTGTAGCTCTGTATCGCCTTATGGAGGAAACCTAGTCTCAAAGGAGCTAGCGCCATTTTTGTGATTATTTATTTAAGAACCAATTATATTTTTTAACTCGTCTCCACTTTCAGGATTTAATAACATAACCTTTAACTATACTTCTGTCAATGTCAAGCTCGCTGTCTGTCAAGTAGGTATTGCAAATGTCAAAGTATTTTTTTTCTATCGTTCATAGGCCACGTTCAAAACAATCGGTACAGCCTTGCATACAAATAAATCGATTTGAATGAAACCAGCTACCTACACATTATTTTACGTATAGTATTCATTAGATGCAATGCGATGCGAGCAATTAACATAAAACACGAGAAAGAAATTAATAAACGTTTGGGATATCTTCAAGTTTGAAAAGATTGTCTACTTTTTGTGGTAAAATATTAAAATGGCTAGTTTTAAATTCACAAGATAAATACGAACATAAATGCGCTCGCGCATGTCACGCTCCAAATAATTTAATTAGGATCCCGTTCCACTCGACGACGGCCTCTCAGCTCACGTTCTACAAGAATATTTAAAGTATACTAACTCATGCTTTTTGACATTTTTATAGTTTAATGTCTTGTTACTTTTTCAAATAAAATAGAGTGATAAAAAGTTTAAAAATACTTTTCCTGTAAGAGAAACACTTATTGCAAACTGCTAAAAAGGTGAACATGGGTCGTTGTATGTTTTTTTTATACATAGGTAGGTACCTACTTAGATATTAATATAGTTTAAAAAATATACTATAACTATGGTATTATACACTAACGTACTAATACTAATTAGTATAGTTTTTTTAGTAAATCGAACACAGATGGTTAATCTTCCATGCTCTGGGATCTGTCTACCCTGTAAGAGATAAAACTTATGTATGTTTGGTATCTTATATTATGCTTGGTTTAATTATTGAAACATCCAGCCTGCTGCTTCTACCTCTGGGTTGGCCACCCCCAGGAAAAGCCACCCGCGGGGCCTGCCCCCCTCTAACGCAAAGCCATAGTTAGCTACTGCCTTATACTCATCATTACATTATAGAAAGGCGTGGTAGTGACGGTAAACACCTACATATGTTAATTACAATAGAAAGCTATATTACAAGGCACTGCTCCAATCCAAATAATTAATTACTTGCATGCATCTTTTACCTGTCTACAACATTATCATAGTTACTCACAATTTAGCAATTACTTAGGCATAGGTACTTTTATCAGAATTTGCAAAGCATAGTAGCATATGAAAGAAAACATTAAGTTTTTTATGTAGGTACTGTAGGTATCGATAAATTTAAAAATTTTTAAGGATTTTATTATTTACACGCGACGGTTAGCTCTATTACATTACCTATTACTGTTCAATTGTTGCTTCCTGTAGCCTAACTAAACGACTTGACCGATTCTGAAGTGTGAGGTGTGATAAATTTCATATTCTTTCCCAACATCAGCAAAAAAAACAAGAAGGCGAACGTAAACTGACAAAAACGGGATAGTTGGGTTTTAATTGTGCAAATTGGTTTTGACATTGGACATATTATTCAAATGAGCTTGTACATCGAAACCATTTAGACTCATCCATCCAAAAAAAAACTAAGCTTGGCGAATTGCGGAATCGCTACATGCACATACCAAAAACTCGTCAGAATATGCAAAATTCACTTTTATCTTAAGATAGCGTTCTCTGCTTGAGATACCCAATTTATCATTTCTGTGGCGTGCATGCAATTTAATCCATGATACCGTTCTCGCGCAGATCCATTTCTTACTGAACTTAATGAAATGATTGATATGAACGAAATGAATAATAATGAACGAAATTAACGATATCAACGAAATGAATGAAACGGGACGGGACGGGATTTAATCTTTAAATTTTTTTAATAATCTCTCGTACCAAGTGAGATTTTCTCTGAAACTCAACCACGTTCAACACAAGCGCAGTTGCCGGAAATTGAAAGGAGGGAGGGAGGAAGAACGTTCTCTATTTTGGAGAGGCACCTTAAGAGCGTATACTAGCAGTATTTTTTCAATATGGTTTCCATACAAATGTATTTCTCTATTTTCTCGCTGAAAACTGATTCTAGAGCCACAATTCTTTTTTCATAAAATCTAGTACTAAAATAGGAATGCCCCTATTTTTTATTTTTTCCAAAAAAACCGTTTCTTACAAAAAAAATTTTCTTTTAAACAGGTTTTTAGAAAAAAATAAAACATAGGGACATACCTATTTTAGTAATAGATTGTATGTAAAAAGAATTGTGCCTCTAGAAGCAGTTTTCAGCGAGAAAATAGAGAAATACTTTTGTATGGAAAACGCACTGCTAGTATACCCTCTTAAGAAGACGATAGCACTTTTTATTACACCTGCAAATATATCCGGTGGGTACTTATATGTACCTGATGCTGACACGTGCTCACTCATGCCACAAGAATTCCAGCAAGCACCTCCCTCATACACATGATGCGAAAATGCGATAATTTTAGCCAGTAATCTCATTAGAATCGTCGCGAATCCGTTCTGCGTGGTTGACGCTGGTTTATCACAGAGAATGTGTGGAGTGGGAAAGCAAGGGAAACACAGAAGGAAAACCATCTTCGATCGGGCGTCCATTTTAAAATGTTTTTAAATTTTTTTTTTACTTTAAAAGAAACTAAAATCAGTACGCAAATATTCTATAGAATGGCGGTTATGATGCAGCAGGGAATAATAACATCAACGACCACGTCGACGACCTACGTGGCGCAGCTTTCGACGCTGCCATTCGGATGGCCCCGGGTTCGATCCCCGGTCAGGTCAAGACGAAAAATCATCTTATTCTGACTGGCCTGGCCTAGCCATTCTGGCTAGCTCAATCTGTATGATTTGATTTATTTATTTGTCTGTCTGTCTGTCCGTCTGTCTGTCTGCCCGTCTGTCTGTCTGTCTGTCTGTCTGTCTTTCCGTCTATCCGTCCGTCCGTCTGAGCGTCTGTCTGTTTGTTTCTTTTTTATTTATTATCTTTATAATTCTTTTAAAAAATTCTGTTCATAGATACCTCTAGGTCTCAAATTCGGCGTGATTTGCACATTGAAAGAGCGCTGTTATAAAATACAAGATATATAAATAAATAGCATAGAATAGAATAGAAAAATCTTTATTCAGTGATTTACAAATGGTACAGTACAATAACAATAGTTAACATATATAATAATAAATATATACGGACAAATCACACAGATTGAGCTAACCCCAAAGTTATTTCGAAACTTGTGCTATGGGATACTAAACCATATTTTATAACAAATACATATATAGATAAACATCCAAGACCCAGGCCAATCCGAAAAACATCTTTTTCCATATTGACCTGACCGGGGATTGAACCTGGAACCTCCGTGTCGCAGACCGGCGTGAGCTCGTCAATATCTGCAAATGTCACCCTAAATGCGAATAATAAATTGGATTCAATCAATAAAGAACTGCCAGTCTAATACGTAGTTATTTGCTGTCCTATCAGCACTAGAGATCAGAATTCCTAGACAAATGCAAACAGAAGCTAAAGAGAAAAAGCTACGTTAACAGTTTTTTCTGCAATGTAAATACGTACTTGTTATTTTCGCCAGACACTTCGATACACAGAGACGGCAGCCGTGACGCGCTGACAGTCCGCCAGTGATTAGCGTTGCCTCCACTATTTGCTAAATCTTCAACTAGCCAGATATTACAGCATACGCGAAAAGATCTTAGTAAATTTCAACATACGTTATGTTGCAGGTTGGGGAGAAGTGGGCTTTTTACCAATCATGTACAAAGGCTTTGCTAGGATGGATACGATATATAAAATGATTATTTAGTTATTTATAACTTAATGGGACAAAATACACAGAATGATTTCACATGGTTACTAACTCAACGATGAAATGAACTGAATGAAACAAGGGATAGGAAAGAAACCATCGTAACGAAAAAACGAATCATTAAGTACGGCCTTATAGTACGTTATTCGTGAATGAAATTGAAACGAATTTCATTCATTACACGGGTAGGGACGGAACGGGATCTTGCCACGGATAAACCCTGCGATTCAACAGTACAAGAGGTCGTCGATGATGACGATAACACTAATGTTTGAAGAGAGATGTTTTCTCTGAAACTCAACCACGTACGGCTCAGCAGTCGTCAATGCTTTCATCAATTATGAAAATTGCGCAGAGGTGCGCCCGCGCACGCGATGCTTTCCGAATTCCGCGCGGCGCGGGCGCTCCGCTCGTAAATTCGACTTCTTACTGCCATCATTACTGCGAACGTTTCTCTGCAGTCCATTTTGAACAGGCGAATTCATTAAGACGTACCATTTTTAAATGAAAAAAAAAAACTTGTTTTGTACATCCCCAGTGTACGACACATTGGCGCAACTGATGCTTGCAATGAAAATTAAAATCATTTTTTGGTTTTAAAAAAGTACGCTAGATACCTACATTATACAATTTGTTTGATACCTACATTATACAATTGCAGAAGCAAAAGTTTTAAAAGTAAAAAGTAAAGTTTTACCTTTTGAATCTAAGATTCATTTCTTGTATAAACAGACACAAATGACAAGAACTTTCAAGACGAGTTACTAGAATTTATTCTTGATACCCAGACAGAAAGCAGGCATTTTCGGAAGAATACTAATTCGGGAGGATTTGGTTTACACTCTCCACGCTGATGTTGAAGAGGTCTTTTTGTTGTTTATAAGTTTTGTTTAGCTTGCGTTCCTAAGTCACCTTCTACGACATCCACGGTACGACTTAGAGGTGGTCCTATACGACTCTGCCGCGAACCATACGCCCTATGGACTCAAGGGTTTAAAATCCTTATAATAACCCGGAGTGATGCTGTAAGTATGATGATGATGCTGTAAGTATGTAGCAGTAGTAACCCTGTTGTTTTTGTAATTTGCTCACTCGATCGTAAATATAAACATGTTTCAAAAATAATGTATGTAGGTATAATGATATTGTAAAATGAAAACATGAAAAAAAAAGAAAGAATAAGAAAGAAATAAATAAAAAAATAAGGCGAGTAGGCGACCTATACTGTTGAAAAGAGTTTCTTTCAGCATTTCTTCACTGCAGAGGTCGGTTCAGAAATGCTAGTAGTAGTCTGTAGCTTTTAAATGCATTATACTTAATAAGATAATTTTAAATGTGATTTGACGTGAAAAAGTGCCTGCAAGGGCCTATTTTCTGAATAAACGTTTTGAATATTTGAATCTATAAATTGTTCAGTAGGACAGTCGTGCTGTTTTACTCCAAAAAGCTTGTTTCCATTGTTGAACAAGAAATCATTGCTGCAGTACACCTGCCATTCGTAAAAAAATTATAGGTAGAATTTTCTACTGTGCTCATCTTGCGGTAGCGAATGATATTCAAGTTATTTAAGTACATATAATTAGGCTGTATACGCATGTAAGTATACGAGAAAGTGGCGCTCTGCGTGTATTTGGAGAATGAGGAAGCCGTGGAGATGGCCGGCTACTAATTGGGATATTGAATTATTATGCAAATCAGTCAAAACAGAGTATTTGGTTTTTATTACTTACTTAGAGCAAAAGAGCTATAAAAATGAAAGCGTTGGTGAGTGGTTATCAAATATTGAAGTCGAAGAAACGTAATAAGAATGACTAGGTTTGTATATTAAACCTGGTAGTAAAATACCTATATCGCATATAGTGTACTTAGTTACAGAATTAATGGTGTAGCTTAACGCCATAGGGCCACGGACGACATATTTTGCCTAGACATTTAGGACAGCCTACTTACATCAACGCCACGGAAACCATTGGACTGGCATGTGGGAAGAGAGATGATTGGAGGAGAACTTCCAAATAAGCACTGAGATTTTTAGAAGTGGGATGCCACAGACTTAAAGACATCGCGCGTTCCGTTGGGAAGAACGGAATGTGAGAGGATGGCTGTTGTATTCTCCATGGTGAAACAAAATTCAATTGCTATAAGTAGTAGGTACTTCTAACATCATTTTTAAATAGCATTGCAATGCTTAATTGAGACTGAAAATATGAGATGAAAACGAATTCACCACAGGTAGAATTCGAACCACGACTCACACTTAGGGCGTAGACCTAGGAGGCCTGGGTTCGAATCCTATCTGTGACGAATTCTTAGTCATCTCATATTTTCAGTTTTAACTTCTAATATAATCAATAGGTATGGGCAAGTAGTTCAATTTCATTAATGGAAAGTTGAAAGCGAATCCGTACTACTCGCTGTGGCCGCAGATGTAAGATAACACAGGGGCTCAGAGTCGGCGCCAGACACCCTTGCGCGGCCACCGTGCGCATAGCGCTCCCAACACGAACGCCGCAATTAAAAATTAAGACCGTGAACGCTAAACATTCATAATTAAATCGCGCACATACCGAAATTGCCTCGGCCGAGACGCTCGCGCCTTCACGCTCTTCTACGCTGGCCTACAATGCGCCAGCTTCTATATCTTGACCCTCATCTGCCGCCAGATTTGGAACATTTTCATCAGTGTTATTCAAATGCTAGAGACGCCGGCGGGTCTGGCTAGGCTGGTGCATGGTTATGGCTATATTTTACAATATTAACGGGAGCCGAGGTTATAGCCCGCTAATTGGTGCTTGATGAAGACGTTCTCGCCATGAGGCATCTCGGATTTTATCAATATCATAAGCAGACGCATCCCACCCATCTGCTGTAGAATTCATTCACATGTCAGGTCTCGATCGGAACATTATGGATCTGATGCCAAAATTTCTCCAGTTGTACATAGTATATGAAAGTCACATTCTTATTCCTTTCTTTTGCACACATCGTTAACCAAAATCTCCAAAAAAATGGTTTCCAGCTCAAGATCACTCAGAAATCAGAACATTTGGAACAGATACATGCGACTAACTATCGACCAAATGATTCAAAGTCATTTTTTTTTCAAGCTTTTATTTAATTTACAATGTAAGTAGGTATGTTTTGTATGTTGGTTCAGGTAATCAGGTCACAACACAATATTAAGCCGGTTATAGTCAACGAGCGATCAGAATTTTTGCATATTTTTGTAAGTTATTTACATTTGATATATTTACCTAAAGGTGGCTATATGAACTCCTAAATTTACAGATATAATCCATAGTTATACATATTTGGGCCCTTTCAATTTGCCTAGCACTTGTTAGTATAGGTAACTTGCAATGACGCTCAATGTCATAATAAATACAAGACGCAAATTATTTTTTGGAAAAACCTAAGTACTTACTAGTTGATTAAGCCAACTCTGTAATGGACTAGGGGAACCCGATAAAAGATTATTTTTTTGGGATGCTACTTGCTCAAGTCCTTGCGTACCCATTGCCATACCTTAAACCACTGGACTTGAAGTTGAGGAAATCACCTCTGACCACTGCATATGAATTGTGTTTCTAGGCATTTGTAAAAGCTCACAGTAAAAGTATGTCCCAAAAATATCACTTATCTGTTTTATTTTTCCTTCTCCTGCGTGGCAGGCTGTAGGTTGCTCTAGTTATTATTTTGTTTTACATAGCTACTTACACCGTGGCACTAAAATACTATACAATAATCTTTTTGTAAGGCCTACACCTTTCTGTTCCGACTAGATCAATGTGTTTATCTGCAGCGGCCATCGGACCGCACCAACGGCAGATTAAGCACCATACTACCATTTATCAGTTTAATACAACGAGAGGTAATTACGATCAGTGTGTTAGGCGTGGATTTGGATTGACCACAAGTGGCATAAAATTACTTAAATTCTTTCGTGCTTTGGATGGAAGGCACCCTAAGTCGATATTCCCGGCTGTGTATGTCGGAGGCAAGTTTTATACGGCAAAAAGTCTGCCATCAGTGTTGGCCAAGTACCTACTTACGAAAAAACACTGTTGACTATGCAATCCACAACCAACATACCTCAGATATAATAAAACATTGAAACTGTATTAGCGATATTTCTCTACAGTGGAAGAATATCACCAATATCAGTTAACTAAAAAAATAGAAGATTCCAAAAAAAGACGTGTATGTATATCCAACCACAAATCCAAGGAATTACGTCAATAGGCGATGCGGCTAGCAACCCATCGCCCACTAATATGCTAAACGTGGCCTCTGGGTTTTATGACCTCGGGCTCTGTGATATAGACGTGCATAATATTATTATGTACTTATGTATAACGAACAACTGCATTGGGATTGAATAAATGATGGATTTATCTATACACTGTAGAGATGCGGAGCGCGGTAACGGGAGATTAAGCACCATTATCAGGGTACTGTTACGTACGATAGAGATGCCTTCGCAGAAGCTGATATCGATGGGTAATCGATCGAGACAGATCATTGCCATTAGCCTTCCATTAGCTAAGCATGCTTGACACTCAATGGTGTGATAAAACAAAGTTATCTTATCATTTTTTGTTTACCAGTTAGGTATTATGAGCAAATTAAGTGTAAATACTAGCCGCGAGATAATCAAATGAGCCGGAGCATGATGGTTTATTTTTTACTACAGACCCTATTTAAGAATCAATTCATAAATAAGAAGGAAGGAAACGCTTATATATAACATTACGAAAAAAGATATTAACAAAGGAGGACTAACTAAGAACAAAAGTTATTTATGTACTCGTATGTACCTAGATGAGATGTATGATGTAGGTGTACATAGTTGAGGATGTCCTAATATTAAACGCAAGGTTCTCAAGACTTCAACTACTGAATATCCATTATTTATTCATAACTTAAAGTTAATAATGAAATAGATTACAACATAGAAATTGAGGGCGTCTTTTTTTAAATTATAACCTTTTTATGTAGTAACCTCATCTGAAGAACTATGGCTTCAGCAAAGGCAAGAACTTATAGGTTGCATTCAGTAAGTTTTACCACTGTCAACGTATCAATTGAGAGCTTCGAGCAACACGTCTTCTGTTACGGAAGGCGTGTTGGTCGAAGATTGAGAGGTCTTAATTCGTAGATAAATCTTAGCTTTCTGAATTTCTTCGTAGATAGATGTTATTTTATTTGTTTATTCGTATGTATTGCAGTTAATATACTTAGTTATAGATGTGAATCTCTACTTCGCTCAGTCTGGTGTCTCGGAAACTGATTAGGTTAGGACTTGTAGTATGCGTCAGTGCAATGCAGATGCTCACGCGTCTGCGTGCATGAACCATTTTACATGTGTTTTTTCGTTTGTCAATAAAAAAAAATGACAAAGATATAGCCCGTTAAAATTGTGTGTGACGTCACTAGCCAGTACACTTTTTAGTGGCCTGTGATGTCACAAGCCCCCACTCGTGAACTTTGACACGCTTTATTTTTGACATTTATTGATTGATTTTTTGATTGTCTAACTGACAGTCTAATTTAATTATTAATATTTTGACCTGACATTTTGACCCAGAAAAATAGCCTATTCTACATAATATGCTCGCGGTACGTGCTTAGTGTGAGACACAGGTTTGATTCCCACCGCTCTTGGCGCGAAGCGAACAATGCTGTGCTGTGACTGAGGCATGGACTAAGGCACGTACAATTTGATGGCCTCGGTGGGGCAGTGGTTGATACGCTACTCTTTCCGCTAACGACGAGGCTTGGAGTTTGATTCTTAGGGCGCGGAAATACTTCATTTCTGGGATTCCGTAAGAACCTAAGGAATGTTGGTGTTTTCATCGATATTAACGCCAGCGTTAGTTTAAAAATAAAACACTGTTCCTTTAGTAAATTTCCATCATTCTATATGCAATAATATTATTTTATTACGTATCTAATATTTGTTGCTTCGTTTTGACGTGACGGGAGATCATATAACCATATTTTCACATAAGATTAATAAGGACTACCTGCCTACAGGGTGTTTTGTTATTAATAGCAATCATCATCATCATCAGGTCTTTCTAGTCTCCACTGCAGGAGCACGACCCTCTCTGTACTACCAGAGCCATATACTAGCCTGAGTAGTCAGAGGATTTAGCCTACCCTCAATAATATATTTATTAATAGCAATGTGTACAAAATATAGTGAAAGGACAAGCAGTATTGCAACTACGAGTACATACTATGTCCTTGATTTGTTTTTTTAAATTGAAAACTTCTGGAATTAAATGTCAAAACTAGCACAGAAGTTGAAATTTAGGGGATTTTTAGTAACTTTTGAAATTCCCTGAACGTATTCCCTGGAATACGGAGCTAAGCTGTTCTCTGAATGGCTCCAATAAATATTAATTCATTTATTAATTACTTGTTTGTTAATGTCGTTTGATGCTCCTTATTTTTGTTTATTGGTCCAAGACCTTACATCAAATGTCAGTAAATGGTACAGCCGAGTAGATAGTGTTAATGACGTGGCTGTAGCTGCAAATGGGGCAGATTAATAAAAAAACACAGACATTGCGAGTCGGAAAGAAGAAGTAGTGATTTGCAAATCACGTCATTAATGTGTCTAACTTCCAAAATGTAATCCTATCCCAACTAATATACGGTTTAAATGCAAAAGTGTGGAAACCAATTATCATGAACTTTTGCATACAAGTATCTGGAGTACATAGGCTACCGTCCATCCCGAAAAAAATAGTATTAAAAATAAAAAAAATAAAAAATTGTTTATTTTCAGATTACAGATATCTATAGTCTTGTTAGTAAATGAAACTTAGCCTATTGTTAGAAATAGTGTAATGCGTACACAATTATATGAAAAAAACAAAAAACAACTACATATACACAAACAAAGAACACAATGATTACAAAGGAGTGCGTCTCTCCGTAATCACTCTCCTGATAAATTTAGTCCACAGAGGAGACGTATAACGGTCAGCTAACGTCATTAGGATGCCGTTGGTACCTTACTGCCTCTCACTCTGAAAATTAGAGAGTTCGTTTTCTTGCGTATAAGTGCCGGAAACCCATCAATTTTATATTCTGCAAACATCGCCGAGGCGCTACAGAAGCGAGGCAATCCCAACATCATCCGAAAGACGTCATTATACTGAACGCGTAAGGTGTCCAGAGACTTTTTAGTATATCTGACCCACAGATTTCCCGTGTACATACTTGTGCAGTAAGCTTTAAAAAGCGTAGTCTTCACATCTTCAGTACAGCGCGAAAATCTGCGAGCCAGCATATTGCCGAGAGATCGATATTAAGGCAATTGGAAACACAGGCGAAGCTTATATAAAATAATTCTTAAGCTCTTGTTTATTTTCCATTTTTGGCAAATAGGTAGTTCAGTGTCGTCACTTATGTTTACTGCATGACATACATATATGGAAATTTTATACCAGATAGTATGGACTCGAATCGAACTTAAGGTTTGAGTGTATTTAGATAAGATTGTAAACTTCGTCTATGCAATTATTCTCTGCAATAAACTTGTAGCTTGTAGAAATACAGTGAAGATAGAAAAAAAACAGCCTGCATTTACGACATATTTATACATTTTTGTAGACCAGCTTGGAACGATTAACAGTAAAATAACGAACATTAAGTAAATTACCTTCTTTTTTATAGTATCTTCAAAGCAAGTAAGTAAGTAAGTCAAGTATAATTAATTGTTTTTGTTACTGAGCTATAGAAAATCAGTCTCTACATGAAACGTGAGCAAAACATAGCTCAGATCTCGATAAGTTGGAGTTGCAGCTGTACCACGGTCCGGTGGCTTCTTAATATAATCAATTAGCTGGATGCCGGCATTCTGTCGACGCTGGAGATTTCTTGCGGTGAAACTTAAGCCAATCATGTTGGACATTATACCAGGCATTCCCAGATAAGTGTTCCGAGGAGCTCTGCTGGAGATCGGTGCCTGAAACATTGTATGAAAGAATTTGATAAGACAGGTAGGAATGTCGGAGACTACAAGATGTTTACAGAAGTGCTACAACAGTATAAAATAAAGATACATATTCCGAAGCAAACTACAGCTAAGCAACTGTTGATTATTATCTACAATGACTAATGAAAATAAGCGCATATAGTTACAATATTAAAAATCTTTTATAATCAGAATCTGCTTACATAGTAAATGTAAGCGAGTCTGATTATAAAATTACAAGTGTGTATCCATAGGGGTCGAAAAACCGTATAAAACGTTCAGCAACATCAATTCCAACAAGAAGCAACCAGCTAAGTACATTTCTAAAACTCTGCTTTAAAAATAACAATACAAAACATGCTTTGATAATTTTGTTTGTCTCGTTGAAATACAGACCAACTTTTTACTGTACCTTGCCGCACAATATTAATGCATAACCAATTGACTACTTCCTCAAGAATGTTTCATAGTAACGTCGAAAGCGAGTTGAAAGGCTAGGTAGGTTGCGGATTTTCCGAGTTTATTGAACAAATACATATACAATGCACTCTCCACTGCCATTGCAGTTCGTTGTTTTGTGCTGATGCAAATGCTATTAGCCAACACTTTCCAAACCCGAGAAAGTGCCTCGAATATGAGCGTATAATGTTGTGAAATATATTTATGTTTTAATGATCTCAAATCAGTTCATAATTTAGTGGTATCGATCTTTTGATTTCACTTTTTGATTGATTTAACAACGTACCGATGTTTATGTTGACGTTGAATGGTTTTGATCAAGCACTTGTACTCATCTTGTACTATTTAAATTTCACATTGGTAATGTGAGCTAATTTCCGATAAGTGATATTGTATAATCATTAAATGGTTTAATGCAAATCCTTTGGTTACGAATTAATATTTATCTCAAGAAAGGCAATTCTTGCTTTAAAAAGCATTAAACGTTGTATTTTCTGAAATCTCTCTAAAATATAACCTCTTTAAAAATATCTAAAAAGCTTCTTAAAGTGGCACACACTCACAAGTAGAACCAAAACGATAATCCACAATTTCAACGCCGTGTATTGACCTCAAGTAACAGTTAATATCTTCATTAACTTGCACCGAGTTTAATTAAAATTTTATCACAATAAAATCGCAAAATGAGCGGTTTGAACTTTCACGCAAAATAACTTGAGAAAAACACAACACGGCGATTGGCGGATGGTGATCGTTCTGCTCTCTGATTGGTGGAATCTGTAACGGGGCTTCTGCGGCTGCATTCACGCGCGTCATCTCGAGCGCACGCAAAGCGCCATCTTCAAATCCTGTCAGTCCGCCGCGAGCTGTCGTGGGGGTAGTGTCGCCGCGCGATTTATTTCTGATACCAATCCGCACCGGGCCCTATTTAGCCGGCACACGCAATTTTAAGGATAAAATAATCGTATCACTCAAATTCAGTGTCAAGTTAATTGATGTTTGTGTAGACTTATTGCTCTAATTAGATTTTTTCGTAGTGCAACAGTGGTTTGCGATCTACGTGACTGCATTTCTTTGGTGTGTGAGCTCGCTGAGGTGTGAAAAGGTGAGTTTTTGCTTAGTTTCGCGAGAATATGGTGATGTTCTGCGGGCGCATAGGGGAGCGCTGCCTGGATCGATCCCGTTCACGCCCGGTACTCCGCGGCCGGCCGGGATAACATAGTGCCTACTTATAGCTGGGTTGGGGCTGGTCACCCTCGCTCTGTCGTTCCCGTGGGTGCTGTATCGCGCCTTCGCGCCGGTGTCGGTGATCTTGAACTACGAGCTAGGCGCTGTTGTCATATGAATTATTTATAAATATTGTATGCAACTCGCATGGAACGATGGTTGTGATGGGATTCAGCAAAGAATAGCCTGTTTACCATTTAATTGTTGTAACTAATTGAAGCATGCTGTTTCGTTGACTACCCGCGCGCTTGACAGCCACGATTTATTCATGAAACTTTTTGCATAAAGCACACTGTTTAGTATTTAGATCCTGGTAATTACCACAATGGTACACCTAAGTATGTACCTTCCATTACTTACAAGTCCCCTAAAATTTATGACGAAATTCGTCAGTCACTTTTCCCCTCTGTTTTTGTTAGTTTATTTTTGCGGTAGAAAGGTAGGTAGGTACTTATCTCCTATACAAACAAAGCATAATGGGTTTTAAAGGTTCATAGAAGAGAAAATAGTGTCTTTATTTTCCCATTACAATATACACAGTTATAATGTCATCACAGTATGTATGTGTCATTATCCCCCGGACTATAATCAGCGGCGTCACCGCAAAACTTGTTCTTTCCTCTAAATTATTTTGAAACATAAAATCCTAATAATATTTAATTACATATTTAATAGATATATATTAATCAATAGCTTAATTTACCTGTCATTGTCTTTGTCAATATTTAAAAAAAAAACATATTTTCCCTTATATAAATGGTGATACTAAACAACCGGGCAAAAATTATAGTTTATTTTTTGTATGTAATTAAAAAAACTGGTCCTCATAAAAGGTCACTAATCAGCTAGTTTATGAGAAGTTTTTATTTTTTGTGTTTATTCTATATTAGGCAGGAATTCTGATTTCCTCAGCTAGTCATGTATTTAAAAATATAAGACATGCGTATTTAAAAAAATACATTTATACTTATAGGTTAATTTAAAAATATTACACACCGCATAATTTTTAATTTGAATTTCAATTTTAAACATAGGCTTAAAGCGTTACGCACTCCAGGGTCGGGGGCCTGGCTTCATGCCTTCCGTCGCCTCATGTGGGCACAGCACTTGATGATGGTTCGTTGAGAGTTGCGGTGGCGCTCAGGTTGGGGTTTGAGGTGTGTGAACCACACACTTGTGTATGCGTAACGCAGGTAGACTTTACAGGCCACCATGGTTTGAGCTGCATAAAATCAGCTGGGCGCTTTCCTCGGCATTACATGCTAAATGAGGTGATCCGGCGAGCCTTAGTATCAGTTGGTGTGCCTTGTACTTTGGAGCCACCAGCTTGAGCCGTTCTGACGGCAAGAGGCCCGACGGGTTAACCCTCATTCCGTGGGAGAGAGGTCGCTGTATGGTGTGGAACGCGACTTGTGTCAGCACTTTTGCGACGACCCATTTAGCCAAAAAAAAACTCGTACGGCTGGTGCGGCAGCTGACTGGGCAGCCACACAAAAACATATTAAATACATACGCCACTTTAAAAATCGCTTATTATTTTATTCCCTTTGCCGTGGAGGTAAGCGGAGCGTGGGGGGCTGAGGCTAAAGACTTTGTGAGGGGGCTGGGAAGGCGTCTGAAAAATAGTGGTGCTGACGCACGCGCCGAATCGTATCTGGTGCAACGCATATCCCTTGCGATACAACGCGGGAACGCTGCAAGCGTTATGGGCACTTTTGCACCAGGTACAATTCAAGGCGGATTATTTGACTAAACCGGGACTGCCGGTGTAATTTATTGACGAAATGTAATCATGAATGTATTTTATTCGATTGATTTTAATGTTATGTGTGCAATAAAATATTAAATTTACTAAAAACGTAGGTACCTACCAGCATTGTTTGCGCAGTAAATTATGAGTTTTAGATATTATTCTAATTCTATCTTTTTCTTGCGTCTTCACCGTATTATTAATAGCCTGTAGCCTGTTTAAGAAAGTAACTCATAATAGGTATGTTCTTCCTTGTGTTGTCTGTGTTTCATGCTCACAAACTAACTCTCACATAACTATATTACGGCTAGACGTAGCTCTCAGCGGAGATCCGATCGGCCGCCTCATCAACTGCAGTTAAATCAGGCTGAAATGGTTTCAGCCAACGGTGCGCGCTAACGGTGAGCCGAGCACATTATACGGTCTAAATGTACTCCATCGATCTTCTAAATCCGTCCACACATTCTCCACTGCATGCAGACGGACATAACGATTTTTTTGGAATGCTTACAGTTAGGTACTGGCAGGACAGTAACACTACCTATGTCATACCTTCTTCGGTGAAACCTGTGGCCTGTGGCTATTGATAAACTTTGAGCAATATGACCACGAGGAAACACCCTATACTGTTGCAACTTTCTGTTGGAATAGCCAGAGGAATCGGCTTGTTTTTCCCGCATCCATAGCACATCCA
Organism: Rhodophaea formosa; assembly: GCA_963082605.1. Taxonomy (NCBI): domain Eukaryota; kingdom Metazoa; phylum Arthropoda; class Insecta; order Lepidoptera; family Pyralidae; genus Rhodophaea; species Rhodophaea formosa. The sequence goes on along the minus strand of OY720213.1, from coordinate 22,354,903 downwards.
ATCCTAGTAGATAGAAGAAAAGATTTTACTGATCTATTCCCAATTCGGTATTTGCCTAATGTTAAGATTATATAAAATTTGTTTCCAATGATACTCATTTCTATCTAAAAACACTATAAAAAACACTTTAAATTTGATATCGATTCGTTAAGTGTTAAGAAGCTTCTTTAAAGTTGGGTGAATAGGACCATTTTTAAAAGTATGAAAATCTTAAATTACACTTATACTGTATTGCAGTCCGCAAAATTTATAGCAACTTTTATTATGAAACCATTACCACAAACGTAATATTTCGTATAGCTACCAAACAAAGTTCTCACGCTGCCCATACAAAATACAAAGTTGTAACGTCACAAATATGTAGGCATTTCAGCAGCGCGTTTTCACGTCTAAAAATTAACGTCTAAAAATATGTGTCTTTTAAACTTCTATATCTGAAAGAGTTTTTTGTTTAGAAATGTATTTCGGTCACTGTTGTGTTTATTTTTGGCAGGTCTTTACATAGCGACACGAAAATTTTTTTAGTCAAGTAGCCAATTAGTAAATCGACGATAGTCATCTCTCGTAGTAGGATACGATACTTACACCCTTTAAAAATGTGTCACCAATGGCATCATGCTTATTTACTTGTTACACACAATAAAGGTAATTCTTTTATAAAAATGGTGTGCGCTGGTAGAAATATTTGTATTGCAAAAAGTAACGGGTGCAATACTTCACCACTAGACGTTGCAAATCTGGTAACTTTAACTATAAGTGGGTCCATAATTTCATAACCTGTATAGGCCATAATATGGCCATAATATAGCTGCAAGCCAAGGAAAGAAAGGAATAACATAATTTATACAAAGTTAGCTGCCAAACCTTAAACTTGCCCAATAGCTAAAGTTTCCTGAAAGTCTAGCCAGATTATGAGGTGCTCTGCTCTCATCGATTTTCTAATGCCGTCTCGAACTCCAGACGCAACATTACTAAGGGTGGGATTGAAGAGGTTGTTTCTCATCTTGTCGAGTAAACCAACCGTCGGTAACCGTTTTTATTGGGTTGTTAAACATTCAGTAGGTTCTTACTTCTTTAGCATCAATACGCATCGTGACTCCATATTTTTCATTGTCTTCCAATTAACTAAAAACATCACGCATTTTTCAGAAACTTCGACTTTTTCACGTCAGATCACATTTAAAGTTATATTATAAAGTAAGAAGGTATGTATTATGTTTTTTATTAATTATTGTTCTGAAGCTACAGTCTATGAGCGTTTCGGAACCGAACACTGCCGAGAAAAAACGCCGAAAGAAACTCTTTTTAACAGTATTGGTCACCTACTCGCCTGAAAGGCTTTGTATGATTTGATTATATTTCTTTCTTTATTTTATCTGATTTCATATTCAATGTTCAATTTCGTTATACATTCATTTTTATTGTGACATGTTTACCTATGTGGACGATCGAGTAGCCAATTATAAAAACAACATAACCAAAAGTAGTCTCAAAGAGGCCAAGCAGACCAGTCCACTGGCAGCATTTGATTAACTTTGATAACAATCGAATATAAGGAAGTGGTTATAATTTAACTTCCAAGATTTTACCCGCAAAATCACGAATACAAACCGGCAAGTGAAATAAGTATAAAAACAATGATGATAAAGAGGACAAATCATGTAAATGGAAAATCATTAGACGAACTGTACCAGAACTTTGAGAAGAGGTAGTATTACATCCTTGGAAGAAATGATTGGAGCTAATGCGACAAGCAGTGAGGCGAGAAAGTGGCGTCCAGCAGAGATGATGAATATTAATAAGGCCGGCTTCCAATTTATTACCATACTTTCGATTTTAAGTTATTCGCGCGCCGGCTCGATGTCAACTGGTTATCGGCATATGATAATATCAGTACGCGAAGGTTTTTACAACTTGTGACGATTAAAAAGCTTGTTAGAAGACTTAGAAATTGTGTTCGTATGAACGCAAGTACACAGTATATTTCAAATGATGGAACATAGAAAAATGTAAGCAAGTTAAATAATGCAATAGTGTTTAAACTTGCAATATGAAAGATTCACTTCACTGAAATAAAGATCACATGAGTCAACATTGATCATAATAAAGAATTTATTGTGTTGTCTAGCTTTTACTTATTAACATATAAATCAACTTGATTTACTTTACACTTAAATTTCTCTATCATAAACTTATTACAAGTTGTATTTACTAGGTAATACATTTTTTATTGATAAATTGAAGAAGTAGCAGAAAAAATAGTAAAAAGTTATATTAAAGTTCAAATCCCAGTGGTATATGTACCCAAAAGCTCAGGACATTAAATTAAAAGCATATTTCGGACATCAATACACGCTCATACTTAGACCCAAGCCAATGGTACTTCCAGATAACATGGCTCTCAGCTACAATAACATCGTGCAGTATAATGTTCCACTTGTTTGATTTCAAAGAGTGTGGTGTTGGTGTCACCCAAAAACTGACCGAAAGTAAGTGCGTGATAAATCACACCAAATGTTATAAATATATCGGCTCAAAACATTAATTTGCATGCGGGTGTCATTAGCGACGTGTGCGGTGTCTATCGCCGCACACGCACTTTTGGTGAAATCCACGCTTAGTAAAAGATTTATTGTTTAATTTATTCAGTCGAGCTCCGTGGCGCAGCGGTCATCACGCCTGCCTGCGACACGGATGGTCCCGGGTTCGATTCCCGGTCAGGTCAAGATGGAAAACGATCTTTTTCAGATTGACCTGGGTCTTGGATGTTTATCTATATATGTATTTGTTATAAAATATTCTATCGTTGAGTTAGTATCCCATAACACAAGTCTTTCATAAGAACTTACTTTGGGGCTAGCTCAATCTGTGTGATTTGTCCGTATATATTTATATTTATTTATATTTAGTGCTCAGCGAACAGCATGATCAAATTTACTTTGTGGATCAAACCTAGGTTAAAATGCCATCATGGGAATGTAAGATATGTTGTGAAAGAAAACCTAATTCAGCAGTTCGGTTATGTCCGGTTTGCGCGGTGTGGGAGCGGTGCGTGCGTAAAACGAATTACTGTTAGGAAATCCTATGGAGAACCATTTATATCTATTTTGTATCAAAAAAACAAGACCCACTGACCTAATATTAGTCTCTCTAGACACAGTACAAGTACCTACATACTTACTCTTAAATCCAAGTGGTGTGATTTAAGTTAAATTTTCTTACCATCTAAAGGAGTCCGGTAGTCTCCATTCACAGTGTAGTGAATGCGTGCGCAGCGCCAATTATTGTTGGGAGATGGAATCAGACGACGCGGTCGTTAAGTCCGATCTATTTATTACGGCATTATCAACGCGGCTGCTAACAATCGGGAAAGCAGCGAAAATTATTTGAATTCCTCACGGAAACAAAAGTGGTTGGAATAAGCTGTATATATAGTGCGCTTTCTTTTGAAACGGTCTTCAAGGATATGAGTAGAGCTACCAAAAGAGCTCATTTATTAATGAGTAAATAATACTTACTAAAGGGTCGACGATGATCAAGATATAACGATTAGGTAATTAAATAATCCTATTATAGCTAAAACATGTCCAAAATCGGAGCAACCATTTTATGAGCAGCATGCATATAACAACCACCAAAAAAGGCCGTAATACATAAGTTAGCTTTTACAAATCATAACCAACGTTCACGATCAAAGGAAGAACCAGAGAAAGAGGTATCGGGTCACTGACGCCAATACTGAAAATATCTCGAACTTTAATAGGTGTTTTATTTAAGATTAGACATTATTTTTAAGAGGAATAAAGATGACATTGGTAAGTCAAAGACTTTCAATCCGAAGAAAAAGAATGAAGTATTCACTCACATTAAATTCATGAATAGCATTTGGCAGATAAGATACCAGATGAAAAAAGTCAAAGTAACATGCCTGTTTACGCGCTTGGCAGCCTCTACAGCGTCCAGTATCATGGCTCGTCCGTCGCCAGCGCGTGCGTCCACTTCATGCTTCATTAGCTCTGGTAGTCAGGCAGACGGTGGAAATCTGCGACATCAGCTATTAGAGACGACATACTTTGTTGCCATCGGTGTAAATCGTGAGCATTTATGTTCCACCATCCATCATCCATCAATTAAGACACGACATTCCTTGTCACCGTTCACTCTTATACGGTATTGGATTTTTAAAATAAATATTGCTGTTTCTGTAATGATTTGACGCGTTATTGATTTTATCTTCCAGTTTAGCAGTTTATATAAACTTAGCTAGCTTTGTCAGTTCTTAGAATTAAACATTTCGGGATATTTACCGTGATTATTGTGGTTTCTTTGAGTTTTCGATATTTCAGTCCAGTTACATGGACCATGATCACGAAGGAACTGAAGAATTTGCGGGTGGGAGCAGGCAGCTGTCAAGGGCAGACATATCTGTCTACCCTCTTTCTCGTTCGTTTCGTGCTTGTCTCTGGGATATTACTACGCACTTCACTCTCACTATGAACTCGATCACGACACACGACACTCACAGAATCAGTTAGGGTGTTAGGCACATTTTGTTTTTGATGTTTTTTGCACAAACCAAGGACTGGATTCCAAGTGCTTGACAATTTAAAGCCGTCTTCACGATTGAAATTGTCATATTTAGTAATTTCAATCGCCTCCCTCAAAATCCTGGGAATGTAATGACGCTCCGTTGAAATCACTTTCGGGTCATGCAGTTCCAACCAATGGTTTGTGTCCGATTGTAGCAGATGTTTTGCTATGGCAGATTTTTCACTGTCATTGTTTTTTACTGCTCTTATATGCTCCTTTATACGACACGTAACTGTCCGCTTTGTTTCCCGAAATCCCGAAATGTTTAATTCTAATGTTGATAACCGTGAAAGTTTAAAAAGTTACATTTGTCAGTTCTTCTGCACGAAGGGTTCAACCTAAAAGAAAACTAAATAGATTTTTGTAACTACTAGAATACTGAAACCTTTGAAAGAAATTTCGTATTTATTTTAAAGCTTTGGCTAAGCAAAATTTAGATATCCATTTCTCGTGTTTATTTGTTACTTGCTATTGATCATTTATATTTTGATTTTGGATGGATTCCCACAAATAATGCTCCTGATTCCGAACTGAATGATATCTAAATCGTATCTTAAGCTGCATTACAGCCCGCCATGCTGTATAGGATTGTTACCTCGAGGCAACAATGGTCGTGAGTCAGCAGGTAACAGACGGACACAATAGCCGGATGCGACGCGAGCCGAGTATCACATGTGAATGCCCCATCCCAATCCCATATTATAGGATTAAAGTAAACCAAAGTACATGTAGCTTAAAAATGAAAATAGTTGCATTTATTACACTAGGTATAGGCAAAAACAAGCGATTTGGAACTCCCAAAAAATATTTGAATAATTTGCCTTTGGTAGAAATAGCAGATATTTATAATTAAGTACTAATACATTTTGTGTTTTATGTATTTCAATACATGAAAGTAATCGTGGTAAATCCTTCCATCAGAAATATCATCGATAAGGGATTAAGGGATTTTACGTGGTTTAGCTGGAAAATGTCGATTATTACGATGGGTTAATCGGCCCCACTCCCACTCGACCCGAAATTATCATAAAGCGCCTTGTTGAACTGCACGATAAGCTTAATGTACACTGGACGAAAGCTCTCATGCTAATATCCCGATAGCTTATCGGACATATCGCTCGCAGATAATTCGATAAAATTACCAGATATGTCCATCAGCGGAACGAGTGCTGGGCCAAGTGGATTGCTCGACAAACTTAAATGTATGACAGGAATACTAGAATCCCTTTCCTTTTGATAACTTTGACGTTATTCCCACGTTTTGTTGTTTTTATTTATTTAGATACGTACAAATGTTGGTAACCTACTTCCTTACTTTGAACACAGTAAACACATATAGTTATGGTTTACTGTGCTTCTAACTTCATTCAACGCATTCTCTGCCACTTTTGGTGCTTAGGCTTACTAGCCATTTCCGTTTGTATGTTTCTTTTTGCTTCTTCATTCATACTTTTGAGACCATGTATGTACTTACATGGTATTATATTTAATGTATAAAAATTATAATTTCGCATGTGTTTTCTACTAAACAACGTATGAACTTATGAGTAAAAGCTCAAAGTAGTTTTACGCCTATTAAAAATACCTTGCTTAATTTCTTTAACCTCATATAAATTGAACTATAACTATCCTAAATAGATACTTACCAAAATATCCGGATTTCTCAACGTCACTGCGCTTGTGCCCGCTACCAGTCTTACGACTTGTTGGAATTCATTATAACTGCGATGTTTTATTGAAATTATCGTTTTTAATGCGTTTTTGATAGCCAATAACTCAAAACTGTGATTTTCAATTAAAATTCTAATTTGCAGAATATTTATTTTAATATTTGCTTATTTAAAGATAATGCAATACAAGTAGATAAAGTATTCTAATTTGCATGCAAATTGATATTTACATTGTAAATTATTGAAAGAAAAAGTTACATCGTGTTCGGGCGCTATCTACATATGACTGACATACTATCGCATATTTTATCGGCCATGTTTCTAAGATGGTAGTGACGCTGTTTTTTTTTTCACACCGATTAAGCTAGCCCCAAAGTAAGTTCCAAACTTGTGTTATCGGATACTAACTCAACGATACTATATTTTATAATAGATACTTATATAGATAAACATCCAAGACCCAGGTCAATCTGAAAGAGATCATTTTCCATCTTGACCTGACCGGGGATCGAACCCGGGACCATCCGTGTCGCAGGCAGGCGAGTTGACCGCTGCGCCACGGAGCTCGTCAAAGAGCTGTTACGCCAGATAGCTTTGGCTGAACCCCAGTAGTGATCCAAAGACTTCTGTAGCATTCAGAAATTCGAAGTGCCTTGAGGGAACCGCATCCTGGGCCATGCAGGCAGACAAATCAGCCAAAGTGACTTCTATAAGTATTCTATTCCATATCTTTCCCGTTGTTCTACATATTCTATAGCCATTTGCTTTCAAGAAGATCATTAATGCGGGAATTTGATTGATGATTACAGTTTGAATAGCATAGATGTGATTAGAAAAATTAGAGAAACCAATGGTTTATCTATCAGCCATAGTCATTATGGCAGTTCGTTAGAACGTTTTTCAAGTCTTGGTGCTTGTTTCCGTCGCCCGCGTTGCGGAACAATTCGATTTCAGTGCAATATGGTTTGAGTATGTATTGCTCGATCGCTGTTCCCGCGACGGGAAAGCGAACTGCGCCGGATTTGGGAAAGTTCACCGTGAAATGCGTCTGTATTATTTTCAATATGCTGTTTAATTATTACATTCACAGTTTCTAATAAAAAATATACTGCTTCTTTATACGGCAGATTAAATTTTACACAGTTTATTGATCGATGTACATACATATATTCAATGTTGTTTAATTTCAGCTTTAAATAGGCTATGGTGCAACCCGTCCATCACCATTATGATTCTTTTTTCGATCTAGACGCTTACATTTGGATTTTATGACCCAATTCCGGCTTTTTCTACCCCGTAAGGTAAATATTATTAATAAGCATGCAGTCGTGGTTAAGAATGGCTGTTTTCGTGGCCTGATTTGCCCGATGTTCTTTGTCCTTAATACTAGGTACATCTCGTAGAACTGAGTCGCGCTCAGTAAGACGTACCTACCTGGTATTTCTAATCTAGGTCGGGAACCACTCCGTTCGCCTGGCAAGAAAGAAGAGAACTGTATCGCGGATTTAGAAAGTAAGCCATGAAATGAGCCTATTATTAATTTCTATTCCTCTATTATTATTTATATTTACAGTTAGTTTTTATTGACTATTCACGACTCCGTGATGACTCTGAATTCCAACAGCTTTATGGCAAGAAAGTAAATTACTTTGTTTTATTGTTGAAATAACAATAACAATAAAAGTTGTGTGCTTTCTTTCTCTCATATGAGCGTTTTCCCGGTTGCATCCTCACCTGGCAAGCTTCGAAGCCCAGGATCCACTATCAGACTTTTATTTTTCCACTTCGCATGGTCTTCGACATCCATAGTTGAGAGTCCATTGGCACGCATATCATCTTGAACAGCATCAAGCCAAGCTAGCTTGATGTTGTTGGGGAACCCAAGAAGTGCTGGCCCAGCACTTCTTTTGGTTTCCCCCTTCTTCCAGGGCTCGGTAGAGGCGTGTGTCCTATGTTATTTGCCGGTCTACGCAAGACGTGGCCGTACCAGCGTAGGCGGTTCTCCTACAGTTTGTCTGCCATGTCACGGACAGTACAAACGTTACAAAAGTGTGTTGTTTTATATGTGTGGTTTTATATGATTATAAAATGATGCGATAAAGCTGGTATAGCGATGAGAGTTGTCACAGCCAGTGTAGCTTTGGACATGGTATAAGGTGGCTACTAAAATTTGAAGCCGACTATTTTCAAGTCGAAACAGAATTACTGTGACGACTTGTGCAAATGCGTAGCGTGTAAGTAGTAGCGCCAGGGGCGTCCAAAATCCGACAGTGAGCAGTGCAGGTTTTAAATTTGCCACCATCTTTGTTTGTTTTCAAACGTCTTTTCTATTGGCGCTTGCCTTTTCTATGCGATTTTGAAAGTATAGCGGCGCCGGCAGCGGTCTCACGGGCGCATTCTTTCCGTATTTTAGCTTATTTTGAACTCCTTTCACCTTTACAATGTTCTATTAAATTATACACAGTAGCGAACGTACAGAAATGCAATAAGTAACTCTAATAACGTTATGGGTGCCATCCGCACACGAAAAATTTAGGTAACAAATGTAAATTTTTGGTTCTTAGTTAATTCAAGTTTGCCATACTTCACAAAACGTAGGTACTCACTAATATATCAAACGTAAAAAAAAATATAATAAAAGAACAGGTCACATATATTTAGTTTTAAAAATACTTAGTACGTACATATTCTTTTGCTAAAACCATACATGGATACTATTGAAGAAACTTTTAAAAAAAAATCATTATCTGCAAGACTTGAAATTTGACAAAAATAAACATCGTACCTTACTAATGATCCTTGCAAAACAAACTTGTGAATATGATTAGAAACATTGTGTTTAATTTAAATATTCTCTCTAATGTATACCAGCATGAATGGCAATAAATTGATTTCTCTTGGCTGTCACCCAGCGCAGCGTTAGCATCAATCATTCGACGATTCCATTCAAGATATCAACTGTCTCTATCTTCTGAAAGCAATGGGATATTATCAAACTGATTACTTGGTTGTGAATTTAAATAAATTGTTTCTGTACAAGCAATCAAATGAGCAATTTTAAAAGCAATACCAATACAAAATATGATTGCAAATGACAATTACAGAACATATTCTACTACAAGTTGGTAAGCGATACAAAATCAATTATTTTAAAAACGTTTTGTCAAATTCAAAATACAAAAAGTCGATTTGTAACTCTAATTCTAGAGAAAACCCTAATGTTTTAGACGGGCATAATATAAGATGTGCGTCAGTGAAAAACAATATCATTTCAAAGGTAAGCAAGACCTCTCTGTATTTGAATCATGAAAATTAGTCTATTAGAATCTTGTGTAAGTGTCGTTACGTAGATCAACGTTTTCCTGATTTCATTACCTTTCTTTTTTTATTTACATACTAGCTGTTACCCGCGGCTTCGCCCGCGTAATTTATAGCCTGTGTCCTTCTCGGTACCCTAACCTATGTGTATGCAAAATTTCATGATGATCGGTTCAGTAGATACGGCGTGAAAGCGTAACAAAAAAAAATCAAATAAACAAACTCACTTTCGCATTTATAATATTATTAGTTGGCATATAGTTAGGATAGGAATTCGAAGAAAAAATTAAACAGTACGATATTTTTGTATCCTTTGTTATGGATTTAAGCTGAATCTGTTTTGGTCTTGATTTTTAGTGTACTCCGGATAAACACTACCTAGAACCTGACAACAACACTATCGTCTCATTGCTTTGAGCACAAAGCGATCGCTTCCATTCTCCATTAGCGGACGATGTCGGTGTCTGTACGTCTGTCTGTATTTACACAAGTGCACAGTGCGGCGCCGAGCGCAGCCCACAGCCGATGTTGTGGCGACGATACACGAATAATCGAACGCCATGCAATTATCAAGGCTAGACTCAATACTTATCTTTTTATTAATTTTTGAGCTAGCTCCTTACAAACGATAGACACTTTCTAAGACAAATCAAATAGCCCAAAATGATGCGCGATATGCGATGGCACCCGACTCCATCATCAAAACAGGGTTATGGTACCTAATATAAAATTACATTGTCACCCAACTAACACTACCCACAACAATAAACAAACTCATTGCTCCTCAAAATGAACTCATTCCCCAGCAGGCGGCTATCGAAAGTCCGATCCCGTCGTCTGGGAACCGCGAACAATACGTGATTGACTACGAGGCTCAGTGTGTCGCTGTCCCACGCGCTGCCGGCTCTCAACTGGATGTCTGTTTTGTATGCATTGCGACTACACACAAGAGATCATCAAGCTACCCGAACCTACTGGCTGTTATGATAATAACAATTACTGAGGGACTAGCTGTATCTGCGTGATTTGTTATAATTACTTTATGGTTATCTAGCAGCCCTCCCCGGCTGCGTCCGGGAATGTTTTGTACTTATAAACCTTCCTAATGAATCAGTCTATATATTGCTGAAAACTGCATCCGTTGAGTAGTTTAAAAGATCTAAGCGAACAGACGCGGAACGTTTTCTTTATATACTATGTAAGGAAATGATAAGGATTATTGTCCTTAGAAATAACTATTTCATTCAGGTCCAATAACAATAGCTAAACCCAAAAAAACAATACTATTTCCAATTCTGAATTATACTAGATTGGAAAAGGTAAGTAAGTATCTACTGGTTTTTGCTATTCCGAATAACCGAAAAGTTATGGGCATGGAATTAAGAATTCCATGCCCATAACTTAAGGATTAACACTGCAATGCAAAGGCTACATAGCAGGCAGTGCATTCTACAGACAGACCGCTAAAATTAGCACACACTGTGTTGTCGCCAGCACACTACACTTGTCTTTTTTCCGGTCAGGCATCTCGCTAAGGAGTACTTCACACTTACGTTCATCTGCTTGAGCAAGAGTATTACTTAAAATCTAATCCATCATTTCTTTTTTTCAGGTATGTCTACAACACTCACTTAATCTTCTTGAAGGAAGCTGCTGCAGGTATTTCAGTATGAAATGAAATAAGTAATATAGTTTTAATAGCATCGCACGCATCGTCAACTAATGTATATTTATTCTTTTTATGATATAATATGTCTTACACTGACTTTGCTGCGGAGATGTCAATTAGATTTAACAGCTTGCCTCCCGCTGATCAGCAAACATGATGCACTTTCGAGATAAATAAATAAATAAATATATACGGACAAGCTATTTTTTCAGATCAAACTAGATTTTGGATGTTTATTTATCTATAAAAGAATACATTATAAATTAAAGTCTTTTCGAGTTAAAAATCCACCGATACAAGTTCACAAGGCTAGCTCAATCAGTGTGATATGATATTCCTATATATTTGTATAAATTTGCTTGCGGTTGTCAAATTGCGCTGAACTGATGAGCAAATTGATATTCTCTTAACCCTGTAGCCTAACCTAGTTTATGCACCATTTTAGTAAGTACCTTCCTGGAAATACACTCATCGAATCAAGTTATTTTTAGTGCATAATGTATGTACACAGATATTTCCTTCCTTGTATTCGTACCCACTTGAACAGTTTTTATATTATTAAGTAAAGCGACGTAGAATAGAAATCAGTCAGCGTTTAACCTTCTGTCTAGTTATTTTGGACGTAGTCACATCTCTTATCTATTCCAGATTAGAGATAATATATTGCATGTCATTATGATCAACTAAACAACTGTGATATCCCAGAGTCCACTTTCCTTATCCTGTGTGTTATTTACTCACAGTGATGTTAGGGTTTGGCCTGAAGACATCGTCGGACGCGAGGTTTACCACAGCTATATGACGACATCAATGGCTTAAGGCGTTTTTAAAGGGGCCCAATATTAAGGCAGCATAGTCATATAGCTTTCAATCGAAATACAATTTTTTATACAACAACACACATTTTATATAAACAGGCATACGCCCACCTGATGCAAAGCGGTTAACGTTGCCTATAGACATCTGCAACCCCAAGTGTGTTCACGCTCTTTTTGAAGGACCCCATGTGGTAGTCATGCGGGAAAAGCATGGCCCACATTTTAGCCTACGCGGAAGAAAGTTCCGCTCAGGTCGTACCGTGAGGTGCAAAAATTGAAAGAGATCTTTCAAACAATTCCTCGGAGTCGGATAAGTCATCCAGTGACCACGGTCGGTGTAACCCAGCTGAAACGTCTGGAGAAAAACAGTATGTTCGCGTTGATTCCCGATTTTGCATTTAATAAATTCCTCGGAGCACAGTCTATTGTACAAACGATTAGAATCATACAACACAATTCAGTACAATAAATGCAGAGGGTCCCTAGTCGCCACGCACGTCACGTCGCGTCGCGCAGCCGGTTGCATAGATAGTGCATACAGACAGACAGACATACATTGTCGCGTCGGATATGTAAATGTTAGTCTGGCCGCTTTCCTACGGTGGACCTTTGTTTGCTCGTAGTTATTGATCGCTGTGTTTATCTGTTGGACTAATTCTGTAGATATAAAATTTGAGAGAAAATAATAAGTTGCCCCAAGTGCGAGAGCTTGAGTTGAGAGTGTTTGTTATTGGATACTAACTCAACGATACTATAAATTATAAAAATTCATAAATGGATAAACATCCAAGACCCAGGTCAGTCTGAAAAAGATCATGTCTCATTTTGGCCTGACTGGGGATTTAATCCGGGACATCTCATGTCATGTCCCCGGCTGGCGTGTTGAACGCTGCGCCACGTGAATCGTAAATATTATTCCAACTGCCTACGCTTCTTCATCTGAAATTTGAGATATGCTAACTGGTGATGTTTATTTGTAATAATTAATTAATTGGCCACCAAAAGCATGATGTGCACAAGAGATTATTATTGTACATCTTTCAAGTTTTTCTTCTTCAGCTGATGTCAGAGAATTTAACTTTATTTTAATTTAATTTAGAGTTCTTGGTTTTATTGTTTAATTCTATTGCCTTTATTCAAATTAATCCTCGTTTGAAATCAAAATCAACTTCTTTCTTTCCCGTAATAAAATGTGTAAACGTAGAATTTAACACACACACGCTACATGTTTGTTTATATGAGCGATCGTTTCTCCGTAACCCGTCAACTGGACGAGGCATTGAACTCTACGAAATGCATTAGGGTACTTTTATTTGTACTTTGTGAATCTGTAACATATTCATCATCTAGGTACTCTTGTATATTTATTCGTTTTGAGAAACTCAGAAGGCCAAGTCACTTAGTCATATGAATTACGCAAATCATAAATCGCATATTTTTACCCACCTAGGTATTTTAATTGGTAGTATTTTATTTTCGGTGCTGTGCCCAAAGTTCAGCTTATTGTCTTTAGAATTTTAAGAAGCGGCAGCTGGCAAGTATGACGCACTTGTTCATACAACAATTCGTATAACTCAAATTATGAACTCATAAATATTCTTATGGCAGAAGATTCATGTTTATTAGTATTTCGGTGGTGCTCGTTATTTTGTTTGTGGCAATTACCTCGGAGCAGCAGTATATAATTTGACAACAACGCGAGAAAGCACATGCGTTATTCAACGCCTTTCTAATACTTACCGAGTTTTGCCTGATTCATATTAATGCTAGACCTAATTACATTGATATATCATTGTGAATTTTCATAACTCGAAGAAAGCAAAGCATAAGATGCCAGCTGACGAAAAGTGCAATCTTTGTCTTTACATAGAAATCGGCATATTCGGCGTAGGCCTTAGCGGAATCTCGATTTTACTTAAATGACTCCTACCTTATAATTCTCAGTAGTTTTGTATTCTACATTTTGTCTATGGAATGCAGATAAAAATTTTAGAAAATTTTATTACATATTTAAAGTTATTCATTTTATCGGTTTTATAAAAAACCTTAAAATGTATTTTAAGTTTCTGAATTAATGAATATACTCCAACATAATAGGCATAAATATTTGTTTTTTTATTTTTACAACATTTTTATTGGATTATTATGTTATTAGGGAAGTACCGACAGTATTAATAATAGATGAAAGTGACAATAACACATATCAATAAAATCTAATTAACTAGTAACAATTTCTTTCTGCTGCGTTATTTTCGTATTATTAAGTCATGAAATAAATAAACATATTATGAAGGACTATAATATAAGATAAGAGCAGGAAATCACCATTATTTCCTCATCCGAAAGAAATACCACATTAAAATAAATAAGGAATTCAATACTTATTACCTAAACCAAAGGGGCGTGCCTTGATGTATACGTGAATTTTCCCTTGTCTTCTTTTCGTGTCGATGGATGAATTCCGCCTATTAATGAGCACCATCCACTTTGGCGTTGTCAGAGGCTTCGCAAAAGTCTTCCAAGGTGTATGTGTTCAGCCACCCAGGACAGAGAGGGAGATGCACCATAGTTTGCGGAGAGAGACCACTGTCGCACATGTTTTACATCGGGTCTATTATCCAGATTGTTCCTGCACCGACCCACCTGTGTACAAAGCAGATCATAACCAGGGCGAGTTGTTTTGTGGGGTGCCAAAATTGGCAAACACCTTAAGTCTTGCCGCCTTCCCTTCAAACATACCACAGTGCATTTTTAAAAAAAAGAATGATACGCGAAATTAAAAGCAGTAACAAATTCACACCCTAAAATAACCGCACGACACACATGTTTAAAGTTAGTAGTCGCCAAAGCAGCATGTAAGTGAAGTGCAGTGAATCTTCCCTCGCCGAGTGCATTCCGCAGTGCGCCTATTTCCGTCACTGGTGCATGAGACGCAGGCCTCGGCGCCGCTGCACAAAAATGTTGACATTTCGGCCGCAGACAGCTAAAAATATTTTACACGACATACAAATTTTTGTTGCACATTTTAATTAGGTAGAGAGTGATCTATAGAGTTTAGAATAGTACTAGAGGTGCTTTTAAGGCATTATCCTTGACTTAGATTTACTCGTAGCCGACAACATTTTGGGATTCGTGATATCAGAATTATATCTGCACTGTTATTTTTTAATAGCACTAGCAGCCATCCCCCGCTGCGCCCAGGATAAAGAAGTTATTGAGTTTATCACGAACAGACAGACAGACGCGGCGGAGGACTTAGTTTTATAATATGTAGTGATAGTAAAATAGACTTGTACCGAATTTATATTAAACTATATTTTGTGAAAGATATGCAAATAGCACGTAAGTATTAAGTTAGTGAATGTAAACAAACTGATAGATATTTTATAGTCTTGCAAGCGAACCTTAGTTTCGTAAAAAATACCTACCATTTTTGGCGGTATACTGAGTGTGTAAGTGAACTCGCCATATGTGCGCCGCGCCACGCTCGTCGCGATCGACCGTCAGTGTCAAGGTCACTCGCGCATGCGCCGCCTGCCGCCTGCCAAGCCGGCAGACACGCTCTCCCCTTGCACTACACTTCCCTTCAATTTGGACTGGACTTAACTTTTCAATTTTAAGCTTTTGTTATAGCTTAAATAGCAATGCTTTTAATTAATACACCTGGCCTGCCCATCCATCCCTTCAAATTGGCCTGTATTTACGTTTTTTTTTAAGTCGAAGGATTTCAGTTACCTTCTCGTCCTACCAGCCAACAAACCGAATCAATTTATTGGGAATTTGGACGCGTCTTGCCGTTTCCTTGTGCCCTACACAAGGAAACGGCAAGAGCTACTCTTCATTATTTCTACCAAAAATGGTGACTGTGTTTCTTTCCGCACTATCATTAGTTACATATCGTATAGTTTCAACATCTTAGTTATTTTCAATGAATTCAATACATATGTATGTTTAAAGAAAAAGTAGTATAATTTGTCAAGCTTAGATTCCATCTCATTTTTCATATTTATTTCCTATGTAAATTAATATTTAGCTGATTTCTCGCAATAATTTGAAACGAATACATAAATTTATTGAAATTAATGTTACTAGTTATATTTAACGATCGGCATCTTTAAGTTTGCGACGAATTCTGCAAGTTATAAAGTTTTATAAATTATAAAGTTCATAACCTAAGTAAGTAGGCTATGCAAAACGTTTATGATTCTGTGTTTATAACTTTATTAATTTAATGAGCTAGTTATGCAAAATAAGACGCCCACATTATTAACTTTATAGTCCATTTATAGTGCGCAATTTGAAACGTATTTATTCGTTTATAATATTTTTATTTTTACTTGCCTCTTAATGACGAAAGGGAGGCCTTTGCCGCAGTGGGACAGTATAGGCTAGAAATAGAAATAGAATTGCCTCTTTGCTCTTATTGTCGAGATTAGAGGTACCTAAAGCCGTTTTGTGTGTTGTAAAAAAGAGCGTGGAAAAGTTCTTTTAAAATAAACTTTTAAAGTTAAGCATAACATTATAATATTGAAAAAAAAAATAGAGAAACTGACCTTTAAGTAAAGAATGTGAATCTAAAAACATGGCTATTCCCCGACCTGCCCCAACACGCCACGAATAAACAAGTGGGCCACGAGACACTCGTAATAATATTAGACTAGTGTTGTCAGGACGCGGTGATGCAACCTAACGACTGCTATGCACGAAGAATGCAGATGCTCGCTGGCATTCCTTCTTTCCTTCTCGAGCGATAAATTGCCATTGAGAGAGTGAAAATGCAATGGGTGCAAGCTATGTTGACGATGTATAAATAAATGCTTAAATTACAAACTGGGCTTTGTTTATTAATTGTACACAATGATAAAAGAAACTTTAAGGCTACTCTGTCTCTAATTAACAAAAAATATGAAACTGACCTATGGGATGAAGCAAAGTACATCATCAAAATTTAAGAACAACGCTCTTGTCGGTGGACCTCCCTTCATCTTTCTCTATCCTCCGCCAGCATTTTGACATCTTGGTACGACCCCATTTTGACTTTTTCTTTGATTTTTTTGAAATAATTATGTCTGGGTTGTCCCCTACCCCATAGGATAAAATATATAGGGTGTAAATTAAGTAAGTAAATTACTACTCATTGATTCACTTTGAGAAAGGTTAGCATTTGTTAACATGTAAATCTTTGAATATCAACTAATCAAAACCAAAACGAAAAAAGACACTGTGAGCCATCACGACATAGTTGTCAACTCCTCATCTGCTCTGGTTATTTATTTAGTTGACAAACAAACGAGGCAGTTAACCGAGATTAGTAATTATAGTTCACTCCGTCGCTCCTTTTGGTTTTATTGCCGAGTTGTTAGATGAGAGTTGAGACTCATTTGTTGCCAACAGCCATCTATTCTAATTAGTTGATGGTGATGATATGGAACTTTTTGGATTAAGATTGGAGCTTTTTCTATATTAGGATAAAGAAAGGATTAACAATGTGTAGTCAATCGATTTTAAAGATAATCATCATCTTTATCAGGTCCTTCAGTCTTCACTTTAGAAGCATTACCTTCTCTGTACTACCAGAGTCATATATTAGCCAGAGCTGTCAAAGGATTTGGCCTACACTCCCGATGCTGGCCAGGCCAGACGGGTTGAAGGGGTCTCTTTGATGTTTATAAACTTTGTTTAGCTTGTGTTTCCTATGTCGCCTCCTACGACATCCACGGGAAGACTTGGATTGGACCTATTCTACTGTGGCGCGAACCACACGGCGGGAAGTGTACAGATTATAAAATTTGCAAAATTCGGAAAATTTCCTAGTGTTACTATGAGGACGGATTTTGTTGCATTCATCTTATCGTATCTGGGCACACAGTAAATGACGGAAC
Organism: Rhodophaea formosa; assembly: GCA_963082605.1. Lineage (NCBI taxonomy): Eukaryota > Metazoa > Arthropoda > Insecta > Lepidoptera > Pyralidae > Rhodophaea > Rhodophaea formosa. Next base: position 22,336,956 of record OY720213.1, on the reverse strand, counting down.
CTAGAGGTAATGGATTTCCTTATTAACTCGATAATCTAATCTGTTAAGTAGGTTAACGACTCATTGTGAACTTCAACAGGCTCACATGCTCAATCACATTATCTAGCTCAATAGTTCAATGGTTTAAGAAGACAAACTTAAGGTCGTAGTTGAATGTAATGCTACAGAATTAATAATAGTACTATGATAATGCTTTGCTAATGCTATGAATACCTTTTTAAAGATGTGAATGTTTATTATTTAAATAGTATAAGATAAATTATATTTACACCATCCTCTTTTAAAAGACAGTCAATAACATTCCACAAATTGAAAATGTTATAAGCTGGAATAAAATCTCCCCGTCTTAAATGTATTAGGGCATTGCCTGGTAGTCTATGTTTTTGTCGGTCTGTTCGGCCTGTGTCCCGTGAAGCGAGACTAGCAGCTGTCACGCGTCGTCGCCCGTCTTTTGTAGCAAGATGCTCCGATGTGGATATTGTACTCTGATTGAAAGTATTGTCAGAACCTGTTTTGTTATTTCTTTTGCGTGGTGCTAAGAAATTTGTACCGTTTGTAAGCCATTGAAACTTGGTTTACTAAATGTATTGAATATCTTATTTTAAAATGTTGATAGCTACGTTGGCATAATTTTGCTCGATTGTAAAGTAAATGAACGGGGGTTTTCATTATTAATGAGTTCTGTTCATCACAATACAATTGCAAGGTTAGGGTCATACAGATCGCAACTTTCAGTAAAAAAATACACATAACCAAATTTTCTGCATGTATCACATCTTCGCGTGTCTTCCAGCTGCGCGTCTTCAGGAATCTGATCCTGAACAAACTAAACAGCCTTGCAAAGATGACAACTACGACTGGATCCCGAGAATACGGCGGAAGTACATTCCAATCTCAAAACAAATTCAGCGGTACTGCTTACATATTACAGCTCATTTCTCCATCCAGCCATCCTTAACATCCGACGTAGCAAACCCGTCGCTGTTGCATAGATATCGAAGTGCATTTCGCGTTGTGATTTCTCAAAAGAAGAATTTCTATCTCATTGGAATTTAAACATTCTGGCTTTGATACTAAAGTACATTTTTGGTTTTGGATAGTGTCCGAGTTTTTGCGCGGGTAGCGGACCAGCACGGGATAATTGATGTAGACCGAACGCGGCCATTGACCCGGAGTAACGGCTTAGCTTCACGTGAGGCATGAAGGCTACCATCGGATTAAAATATGGGTGCCAGCAATTTCGAGTGAACTACATATACAAAAAAAAATGAGACGAGGTAATAAAACGAGTGTTTTTTTGCTACATGTTTTGGGATTCCGTCCGGATCCGAATTTTAGTTAAATAAGATAAATCCAACTAAAAAGGACGACAGTTCGACCGATAGCACAAACCACTTTTGATGGTTGTTATTAGTATAGTCACATGTTCAAAAATAGATGATCTATTAATTAACTGTTGCGTCGACTTTGTATCAAAAAAATACTTCAATGAACGCCGTCATAACAATACTTTCAAATGCATTCCATTGAATCAATGGATCACCAGACTGCAAAAATTTTAATTGAATTTAACTTCGGATGTTTATATTTTCAAAAAATCAATTCATCAGACTTTTAAACATTACAAAATAAATATTCAATGTTTTCATATGTCATACATAAAGTACTTCAATTATGAACTTAATTAATTATGAGTGCCACTTCTATTTTAAACACTTACTCTTTTATAGTCTATGGTCATGCCACGGGTCACGCCTTAAAAATAGGATTATCCTGAGGTCACGCACGGTATGGCATACAAACGGTGACACGGGAACCGTGAAGCACGTGCGGGTATTAAGACATTAAATGTGGGATATAACTTTTATTGCCAGACGATAAAATTTATACGTAAAGATAGGGTGATTTGGTGGATACTCACGATCGTATTTTATTTTCTTTGGCTGTACAGTGTGCTTCTGAATAAACTGGCAATATGTTAATGATGGAATCAGAACTCAGAAACCCTATTAAAATATACACAATAAACAGAAGAAAAGATAAAAATCAAAAAGAAATGTACTTTCCATAGAAATTTTACCAGCTGATGAAGAGGATTTAGGAGGACCAACCTTTAAAAAAAACAAAAAAAATTTTTTTCGTGTGATACTGTTTCCTACATTAAATCCATACTATCCATATTAAGGGGGAACAGTAGGCACAGTAGCGACGCCAATCATTTTATTCCTAATACTTTACAAATAGAAAGAAATTCAAGAATATAAACAATACAAGCCTTAGTAAATAACCTGAAGTATTTTTTGAATCATGTTTATTACTATCGGAATCAGTGAGAATTATGAGAATCTGATTACCGCCAAAAACGGCCGTTTTTGGCGGTTATCACTTTTTCTCTCAATGACTGATTCTCATAATATCAAAACATGATTCCAAAAATACTTCAAGTTATTTACTAAGGCTTGTATTGTTTATATTCTTGAATTCCTTTCTATTTGTAAAGTATTAGGAATAAAATGATTGGCGTCGCTACTGTGCCTACTGTTCCCCCTTAATATTATAAATGCGAAAGGAACTTTCACGCCAAAACCACTGAATCGATTTAAATGACATTAGGTACACAGATAATCTAGAGCCTGAGAAAGGACACAGGCTACTTTTTAATTCGAAAAAGACTGGTAAAACCGAAACCCACGCGAATGAAGTCGCGGGCAAAAGCTAGTAGTGACATATTTTTATGTTGATTTTCCGTTATATCGTTCTGATGGCAACATTATTCATTCGGAAGTAATCAGACAAATATTAGTTTCTCTGGACGGCTTGTGTCTGGTAATATAGCATTTTTTTATTGCCATGCCGGGTTGGGAGATGAATAAAAACATAGAATGCTGCTTATCTTCCCGCGCAGACCTTAAAAGTCGGTCAAGGGATTGGACAACAATCTAAGGAATCACATAAATAAACCGGAAACGCTCTTTTCATACCCCTGGTGTTACATTAGTCCATGGGCAGCGGAGATCACTTACCATCAGGTGACCCGCTTGCTCGTTTGCCGTCCTATGACATAAAAAACCGGCCAAGTGTGAGTCAAACTCGCGCAACGAGGGTTCCGTACAATATACTTCGTGAACACACACACAATGTGCAAAAAATGTTTTATTCAATTGACTAGCGCCATCTAGTGGTGTTTTAGTGAACTATTTCCCTAGATGAACTTATTATTGTGAGTTTACCACTTTATTTTCAAGTGATAGAATTCTTATTATTTTTCCTGTAATCTTCAAGGAATGAACTATATTTTGTAATTTTTTCAAAATTTTCGGCCCAGTAGTTTCGGAGATCAGGGGGGGGGGAATGGTCAATTTTTGCCTTCTTTCGTGAATAAAATCAAAAGTATTGATTTTACCCGAACAAAAAAAAATAATTTTGAGATTCTCATAATGAGCCCTTTCATTTGATATATGACACAGTAAGGTTTGCAAAACTTTCTTTTAAAATTTTGTAATTGGGCCCCTCAAAATGACCCTTATTTCAAAAAAATCTTTATTTACTTTGCACATCCGTGTTTGGGTCATAGGATTACACTATCTTACCAAATTTCATCTAATTTGGTTCAGTAGATTCGGAGAAAATCGGCTGTGACAGACGGACGGACGGACAGACAGACGCTCGAGTGATCCTATAAGGGTTCCGTTTTTCAACTTTTGTACGGAACCCTAAAAAATAATAATAGGCGATGCGGCTAGCAACCAATCATTATTTTAATTCTGCTATCCACCTTATTGCCCAACATGCTAAACGTGGCCTTTGGGTTTTATGTCCTTGGGCTCTGTCTGCCCCGCATGGTTTAAAGACATGATAATACGTATGTACGTATATATTGCCTATATATAGGATATATATTAGAAAAAAAATATATAGGATATATATATAGGATAATCCTATTGCCATGGTTAGTGATACATTGCTAAAGTAATTTATTCATAACTTAGTAAGTCGGCAGCTGATTTCCCTGGAGACGGGTGGTGCATTTAACGACCGTCTAGCTGCTGTTGCAATACAATAGCCATATTCAGCCGACTTCTAAAGAAGGAGGTCATCAATTCGATGTGTATGTATGTAATATTGTCGCGGAATTGCACTGGTATTAAATACAAATAAATATCAATATATACGGACTAATCACACAGATTGAGCTAGCCCCAAAGTGAGTTCCAATCTTGTGTTATGGGATAGTCTGTACTAGCTTTTAAACACGTGTGCCAAATTTCATAAATGTCGCGGCAATTTATGCTGATTCTCACAAGCTGTTAAGTTTTCTAACCAACGTAGCAATACATAGTGAATCGTCGCGATGATAGTCAATCATTGGCGATTGTGTAGAGGAGACATAAAGGCGATGAAGAAAGCACGCAAAGTCGGAAAAATGAAATTTTGTTCAGTACGCGAGCATTTGCAGGTAACGGTCGTTATACGATTCAAACACATTTCATGTTTCGCCGGATATCTGGGATGTAGGCTAATTGCGAGAGAACGAATTCTAACATTTCTAATTCACAGCACTTTTCCTCATAAATACTAATGTTTATAGTTGGGTGATAAATTATTATTTTTATTAGCCGATAGCTTGGAAGATATTTATTATCCGATTACAGCCATATGCAGTGTGCACTTATAATTTACTTAGAGTTCTGCTGAATAAGGTGAATATCTTTTACTTTAACAACCATAGCCCGATTGACATTTCCTACTCATATAGATCCAGGCACATTTTTGGTTATGTGAAGAATGACACCTATTAGCAAATAGCATTTTTGGCAGAATATCTTGGTTAGTTGGAGAAAATTTTGAACCCCTTCTATATCAGCAAATTTACCATCTTGTGAACCCAAATGGAGAGCCGAATCTCCGGTCCAGTATTTCAAAATATTTCACCGTAAAAACCCAGATGTAAATACTCCAAGCATTATCTCCTAAAGACTAAGTTCCACAAACTACCAAGAAGATACTATTACTAGTATCAGACGACTAACTGCCTTATGTTTTCTCTAGGCAAAAAAGATCATAGACAAATAAGGGAGTGAGGGTAAAAATGAAAAAAAAAATGCCATACAATTACGTTTGAGTTTCTATTGGGGGCCACAAATTCAAACTCAATTGACGTGTGTTCTATGCCCTAAAATCCGTAAAGGCAGTTTTTCGGCAGTGCTAAGTCCTTCACCTTCGCCTCGCAATGTTTACCATACCATAGACCATAACCACAGACAAGCAGAAGGTCACGGCCTCACGATATCGAGCGCACTCCCTTCGGACCGCAACTGGTCGGACGGGTCCGTCAGCCGCACAGAATGCAGGCTGCATTCGCTACCGTAGTAGGAGAACCGGCCTAAGTACCACGTAGTACTACGGATATGTTCCTCGCATTATGAAAATCAGCATTTCCCAAACGGCCACTGACAGAAGCAGGCACGCTTGGTCTGCGCCTTTAGACATTTTTGCATAGAATTTGAGCACCCATGAAAAAGCTTATATTGTGAAATAGAAAAAACAAAATAGACAGCCAAATAAGACACAATAAAGTAAACCCGTGACTCCCTACCAGGGAATCTGAAATCAACATTTTATGCCCCTTTTTACGTCGACCATGATATGGGTCCCGAATTTGGTAGTTTTTGTTAGGTGGAGTGGATCGGACGAAACCCATTCAACTTCGGCAACCGCCGGAGTAGATCGCCATAGCGTAAAGTTGATTGTACATTTTTTTTTAATATTGCATGAAAATAGCAACGACTGACCAACCGACTTCAACGCCATAAATAAGTGTACAAACTGGAATGAAAAAGAAAATAATAAATTCATTTCTTGAAGACAATCCACAAAATTATTGATACGTAGATACCAAACTATTTACAATTTATGATCAGTTATGTTTTGGACTCGATGCCACACCAACCAAAATTTAAACTGAAACTAGAAGGCACATTTAAACTAGAATCCTTGTTGGATTCTAGTTTAAATGTGCCTTTCTTAACAATCCTTCGGACAGCATCAGGCAGAATTAAGGAAGCTGGCACCTACACCAATCTTTTAGTGTTTGTATTATAACCCTTAAGTATAGATAAAATGTACGTAAAACGAGCAGAATCAAGTTATTTACTGACCGTTACCTGTGGAACGGTCAATTAATAAATTTGATTGATTGACATTCAGACATAATGAATACATTATAGGTACGAGTTAATATTTTACAATAAAACCTTCATTGTACACCGACAGCCTCATAACGCGTATGTTCGCATAAAATGCAAGATATAATAGTCCTGTGGGACCCCCGCCGTGAAAATAACGACCGAATAAAATGGCGCAATATATGTTACTTCGTGTTTCTTTTCACGTCAATAGATGGCTATAACATCGTAATAATTGCTGCCATCTTTATGCATGAAGTAAAAAGTTCAATATGCATTATTCCTTGGAATGAATTAACAATAACATCAGCTCATTAAACTTATACTCAAGTAGGAATAGAGTTGCCAATATTTTTTCCTCTCCGATTATTATATCGTTGCGGTTTCGATCCTACTATTAGATTTCATCAAATCTTAAATCAAGACTTTATATTTCTGACTGCAAATAATTTTTTTATTGTGAATTATATTAAAATAAGTAGATTTGATAAAGATCCTAGAGATATGGTACAAATTAAGATTTCCACATCGTTGATTATATCTTATTTTCGTATCAAGATATTTTTTTATGTGACCGTCAGCTCGCCTACTGCGCCCTCGCATCCCTGCTTATTTATTACGAGAGATACACTACACCCCGAGCGAGTGCAGAGACCTCGTCGCCATCGATAAAACTATTTATAAAGCATGACTCATGCACTGCACCACTGATTGTTTCAATAAGAATGCACTTGTCATGGAGTACTATTGACTGTCAATCAAAGCTTCGAAAGGTTTTATAGGAGACTGCATTTACATTACTATACAGGACCAGACCAGCAGGTGGGCTGGATATGTTTTAAATTTTAATTTGATTCTTGACAGCTGCATGATGATCCAGAGTCTTATAATTCCTTCTGCATCAAATAACATGAGCGCGTCTCCATTTACCATTGTTTGGTAAATGGAGACGCGCTCATGTTCATACTCGTAAAGACAAATCAAAGAACACTTTATCTCCTTCCCTTTATATGATACATGAGTTTATTAATTTTCGTGGAAAACAGACTTTATTTAATGTTGAGTTGACCTCTTTCTGTCAACTCAACATTAAATAATACAATATATAACATCCGGAGCAGGCTGGGTTTCGGAGCGGATACGGCACCATAGACCACATCCACACAGTGCGGCAGATTATACAGAAGACCGAAGAGTATAATCAGCCCCTGTGTCTAGCATTTGTGGACTATGAGAAGGCTTTTGACTCCATTGAAATCTGGTCCGTTCTGGAGTCCCTGCAGCGATGCCAAGTAGATTGGCGATACATCCAAGTGATGAGATGTATGTACGAGGCCGCCACCATGTCCGTCCAAGTACAGAATCAGCAGACAAGTCCCATACCGTTGCATCGAGGAGTGAGACAAGGAGACGTAATATCTCCTAAATTGTTCACTAATGCAATGGAGGATATGTTTAAGACGCTGAACTGGAAAGGACGTGGCATCAACATCAATGGCGAGTACATCTCTCACTTGCGATTTGCTGACGACATCGTTATCGTGGCAGAAACGCTGCAGGACCTACAACAGATGCTGAATGACCTGGCTGACTCTTCTATACGCATCGGCCTACGGATGAACTTGGATAAAACCAAGGTCATGTTCAACGAACATGTACTACCGGAACCGATTGCAGTTCACGGTGCCGCTCTCGAAGTTGTTCAAAAATATGTATACCTCGGGCAAACATTGCAGTTAGGTAGAAACAACTTCGAGAGCGAGGTGAATAGAAGAATTCAGCTAGGTTGGGCTGCGTTTGGGAAACTACGTCAGGTCTTCACATCGTCGATCCCACAGTGCCTAAAGACAAAGGTCTTCGATCAGTGCGTCCTACCCGTCATGACATACGGAGCCGAAACGTGGACACTAACGGCACGGCTGGTCCACAAGTTCAAGGTCGCTCAGCGGGCTATGGAAAGGGCTATGCTCGGCATTTCTCTGCGGGATCAAATCAGAAATGAGGTGATCCGGCAGAGAACTAAGGTCATCGACATAGCCCACCGGATTAGCAAGCTGAAGTGGCAGTGGGCTGGCCATATTAGCCGAAGAACCGATAACCGTTGGGGCAAACGAGTTCTTGAGTAGAGACCGCGTCTCGGCAAACGTAGTGTAGGACGTCCTCAGGCGCGGTGGAGTGACGATTTGCGCAGGATGGCTGGTAGGAGCTGGATGCGAGCAGCCGAAGATAGATCTCGATGGCGTGCAATTGGGGAGGCCTATGTCCAGCAGTGGACGAGTATAGGCTGATGATGATGATGATGATGACCTCTTTCTTATGTCACTCTCTTATTTACTTTTAACAGACTTCAAAAAACGGAAAAAGTTAAATTAACGCGAAACATACCGTTTTTCTCTAGACATTCCAGCCGGGTTACACCGGCCGTAGTCACTGGTTGACTGTCATCCAGTGACCACGTTTCGCGTTAATTCCCGATATTGCATTTAATAATCTTGCAACGCGAAAGTTTAAAAGTAGTTATGGAAAAAGTTCTTGATTCGGTGTTATATTTTTTAAACATTTTTGTTATCCTTATCTATAAACCTGTCTGTTTTTTTTTTTTGGAGGGGTTTACTTTCCAATTGGTGCCATTTTAATTTTATCAGAATTGTTGTTGCTTTTTATTTGAAAAAGTATTTAAAGTCTGGCAGTTATGTCCTGCTATCTCTGGTTCTGTTTTTGCAGTATGAACCACTATTGAAAGGGGCTGACCACAAGAGACGGATTGCGTAAAATAAAAAAATACTTAAACGGGTGGGAATGAATACAAGTGCGCTAGGAAATAGAAAGTGGAAATAAAGATCGTCGAGCCTAGATGTAGCCTAAGGCAAGGCAGATGATGACTTGGTTATGCTGAGAACTGTTGATCGCTCGCCTCTCACGCAAAGGTCTCGTAACCTCTGACACTGTTGTTCAACGGACTTTCGTGAACCAAGCAGTTTGTTTACGCGCTACGCTCCACTCCACTACACATGTGCATCACGCGAAGTTCAGCTCCCATAAAGCATGTACTTGTTTATGGTGATAGCCCCCCGCGGCTTCGCTCGTACGTTGATGATCTTTAAATAGCCGACAATGGCGCGGTCATTAGATGCTCGTTTGTTTGTTATGGTAATGACCGCTCCACGTCGAAAGCTCGCATCTCCATCCTAAAGTATATTTTTTTTACTTTCATGATTGTCTCATAGACATTAGAGGAGAAAATAATGCGAGTGTTGATAGAGTACTTCTTTCTTGCGAAGATAATTTATTTTTGTTGTTGGAAAAAATCGAGAGTAATTTTGCACTAGGAGTACTTTTTTTAGGCAACGCCTCGAAACACTTTTTTATACATTCTATTTTGTATTGAGTCTCACCTTCTTTTAGGGGCGATAGTCCGTTAATTTGCTTAATTTAGAAATTTAGTTCTTGGACTTCCTTGAGTTAGTTAGTAACTTTTAATTAACATTGAGCGAGGGCATTTGCAATTGATTGCTTGGCTTGCAATGGATTGGCAATGCAAAGAATTGTTATTTAACAATTCTTATCTCTATTTCTATCCTTATCTAATAAGACCCTCGCACGTCAGGATATACTTTCTCGCCTTAACTTATGGGGTAGAAATATCCAGAGCACGCAAGAGCTAGTCTCCGTTGAAAAGATGGAAAATGCCCCATAGATTCGGCTTTTATCGCAAAATGGAAAAAGTAGTTAAAACCTAACGTGCCTTTCCTAATGGTTTACATAATAATGGTTTCGGTTGGGATGAGATGACTCAGTCGAGACGGATTAAAGTATTGCGGTGCAGGACACGCGATGCGACTGCGGTTGCCTGAAGGCCGGCAAACGCTAATATTAACAAGAAAATGTATAACTTAACACTTATAAATTTTGATTTATTAAATTACTTTTACTGCTTACCAACTACGCTTATTTTAAAGATAATGGGCTAATACTGACTCTTTTAATCATATAGATTGAAAGTCTGATAAGTCCAGTGTAATTTTCACTTTATAGCATCCATATTTATTTACAGTTGACTTGGATTAGTAAGTAAATTACGAAACATGAATCTAAACGAGACTGTTATATGTATTGGAAGATATTATCGTACCTAAGAGTTTTGATAGAATCATTAAAATCTCGTGTTGCAGATAAATAAATGGTTAAATGGATTGAATGAATGCATTATTTTTCGACTTAATTAATTAGTAGCTTTTATAACATTAAAATCGCTAAAACAGAACTCATAAATAAAGATGAGAGATCAGATAATTTGAACAATGCGCAGTCACAAACAATGATGATAATTTAACTAACAGGCCGCACAATTATCACATGTTATTTATATATATAGCATGCCTCAATTTATACGTTAATTTCATCCTCTCTTATACTCCAAGGTATCCATAACACAATAACTCATTGGTGAAGATGAGAACTTATATGGTACACTCTTAGGTCATTATATTTCCGTCTCTGTAGAGTATATTAATCTAATTGTAATATAACAGATTTTAATGGATAGTGACACAGCATCAACAAAAACCTAACGTCCAATGGGGACAGTTGGGCATGAAATTGATGAGAGGCTTATAGACCACACCATGGATTCTTCATTCTCTTGATCGACTTCTCTCTTCTACTAGGGATAAAAAACAACTGGCATATCCGATGTTTTATTATTCCTAGATCCACATATTCGTAATATAGTCCAAAAAATGGGTATGATTTTATTTTCTACGATTACTTGCTAATCTATTTGATAAGTCGATTTTTAATTCCGTCTGCCCTATAAGATACTGTTCATAACCAACAAGGGAGACACTTGTAATAACTTCATCACCCCAGTGATTTATGTGCCGATAGCGTGGCTGTCCAACGGCTCAGAGTTCACTGGTTCGACGACCTGTGACTAATAGCGACATGACACGAAAGCTCCGAAAGCCCACCTCATCACCGTGTTTACGGTCGGTTCTGTAACAATGTTTTTTGTGATATTTGTTTTTTAACTTCAGAGTAGAGATACCTACTTGCTTCCGGTCTTTAATCTATTGTTTTCGGTCATTTCGGTTTTCAAAATTGCAAGGTATCCCCAATATTTTTTACTAGATCCTATTGAGTCAGGACAGAATTAAGAATATAGCAAGTAAGTCAACTTGTGATTATTTTGTGTAAGTAGCAAACACTGGTGTCAATACTCGATGCCGATAGCCGGTATCTTGAGATTTTTGCCACTTGCTTGTGGTCACACATCTCAGTGGGGACCACACCCGGAGTTGCTTAACATGTATAAGCGCTCGCTAATAACCACAAGGCCAATGAGCTCCTTATTATTTTAGTTAATCGCTTATTACTAACACTGCGTATAGAATGCTGTAAGATCGGTTGATATATGCCATATCTTCGAAATACAAGGAAAAATAGAAATTAGTCGTGGTACTTCGATAGTGATAATGTGGCTTAAATTGTTACATAATAGTCAAAAGGCCTTATAATAAAAACGTTTTCTGGAAATGAAGCTGTTCAATAATGGCACAGAGACTACCCGTAAGGAATTCTAAGTATAGTCCGCTTATCATTGCGCTCGTTAGGTTGACAATGGGCAAGCTGGCACTGATAGCATTGTAGGTAATTAGAATATCCTGTTGCAATTGTTTACCAGTAGCTGCAGCAGATAAAGTACGGCATGCAGTTACAATTTGATTGCCGAGTCCAGAAGTTTTCTGACCAAGCAGTTTTATACACACCACTGTAAATTATAGAAGAACATACAAAGAAAAGATTTCCCAGAGGTTCTTGAGCCCCATCTAATGAATGTGAAATTAATTTTGCAGAAGCACCATGGTACGGTAATAAGATGGCATTACCGTGAACTTGGTTAAACATGTTCTAAGAAACAGTAACTAATTAAGTAAACAAGTCAAATTCGGTCGTGGTTCTGGATAATATTTGTGATAAAATTTACCAACCCAGAGTTCTTATTGATAGTAGCTAAACTTAGAAGTCCAAAACATGTTTAAAGGGCACGACTCTGTTGATCTACTAATCATCTCAATCTTACGGAGTATCGAGTTATTTTCTATAAGGGAGTAGTCAGAGCTGCAGTGCATCTATAGGCGGAACAAAACAAACAGTAGATGCTAGCCCATTCCCTATTTTAAAATAATTATTTACGTTAACCTCTACCTTCCATGTACATTAAAAATATATGTTTTTTTGTAAAAGAACATTCAAGCTACTTTACATTGTTTTCGCAGGAATCCAAAAGACAATTAAGACCCAGTTATGCGTATAGATTGAACCAACCAAGTGGATGTAAATATATTTACAGAAAAAATGTGTACCACATGTACATACAAATATTTAATAAACTACCAAATAGCATAAAATCACTAGATAATAAGAGATTTAAAAAGACGTTAACAAGATGGTTGCATGAAAAAAGATTTTACAGCATTAAAGAGTTTATGGACGACAAACATTGAATTTATATGACTTATTATAAGAAAATAAGATTATTGTACTAACATTTTTGATTCTAAATTCACATACATTTTGATATTTGCGCGTCTGCATGCAGGCTGATTGTACACTTGAGATTTAAGATATGTGTTAATCATGCAAATAAATATTTCTATTCTATTCTATTCAACTTGATCATAAAAGTAAGCAGCTGGCCATCCTTAGTATAGAACACAATTGTCAATAAATATTCTCTGTAATAGGGCAGGTATATCTAAATAAATGGACAATGAGACAGAAGGAATTCTAGTCTCCATGCATAAGTACTATCACAATCAATAATGGACTGGTGACTCATGTTGAAGTAATTACCATTGCTAGCCGGTAGACCCCAGCGGGAGGTTGTCAGACCAAATCGAACGGCCCATATCGGGAGGCAATGAAGGGCATTGGAGGGCGAGGGCCTTATCAGGATAGTGACTAGGGCTCCGATAATGTACTGGCCTTATTAGAACAAAACTACTTAGTACTTACTTACACGTACTTATTAGAAAAGAATATGAAATTAAGAGAGACTTGTTTTCTTTATCAATAAGAATTTATGCCCAGTAAAATGGAATCTATTTTGAGAACATTAGAACCTTTAAAGAATCTTGATCAAAAAAGTTTTGCGTGCCTATAAAAATATCACAATGGTACGGAATATGGCCGCGTCCTATTTAAGACTTTTACATTTTATTTCCAAAACGAAGATTAATTGAAATGAGATTGATAAAGGCTTTGTATTCAAACTACATCAATAAACAAAACCGAATAGCCTTGAACTTCTAAATAGGCCTCATTAGTCCACTGCTGCTCATTATCCCAACAAAGACATCTCCAGGTACTTCCTGCCCACTCCCGCCCATTGTGGGCCAGCCTGCTGCCACTCCTGGGATGACGCAAACTCCACCTTTGTTCCTTTTGAATCAACACTACATTGAGTTAGGATTACTGAAGCCGCGACAAAAACTCATTGGCTTTTGTATCAATCAGGGTCTATCAGTTCTCGGTTGTGACATCTTCCCTAGTAAACTTAATTCTTTTTCGTATCTAAAAGCCCTGAGCATCTAGCACCTTTATAGCATCTATGAGTAGATAACATTGATACTTTAGTAATGAATAGAATAGACGACGTCTTTACAAAATATGATCTGTATCTGGTTGAAGATTGTGGGGAAATTACCCATCTAGAAATCTCTTCGTTCTGAAATATAGCGTTTAGTTTGTACCAGATGTCTCTACTATGTAGCCAGATGATTATTTTTGGGAAAACAATGGACGATGGCTGACCCAGTGGGCCAGGGCCGCCGCCGACCGTGTCGGTCCGGTGCTCGTCCTGTCCTGAGTCCTGACCGCTGTCATTCGTGTTCTGCACAAGCATTCACTGAAGGTCGCTGATAGCATCGCCGTTTCGTGGGAATCTGGTTTTGATGGCACTGATTATAGTTCATTGACATTCAGAGATCGTTCCTCACTGACTGTTGATTTAGTTACAGATACGGTTTTCAGCATTGGTAATTTATTTAGACTTGTAAGCCGATGGAATGCGAGCATTATAATTAATGGTTATTCCCACTCTAAAGAAAACTACTTACTGAAAAAGCTTATGTAAAAAAGCCTTTGGAATATTCCGTGACCATTCATTCCATAAACACTACTAGGACAGAAAAAAGACATTAGAGAAGGTACTGTTTATGATTGCGGTTTGATTGATGATAATTATGTTATCCACATGCACAAAGAATCTTAACGTAGATAGTTATTAAACTATCTCACATACATACATCAAGTCAAATTAAACGGTAGCTGTAATTGCCAGTTACAAATTATTCAAGTTACTAAACTGTACAATCAATCTCTCAAGCAACCGGCCCGGCTACTAATCGTCCAGGTATCTGTCCGGGAGTCGTTACCTGACTACTGACTTCACACGGAAGCTATGGACGCTCGTAAACTACTGTTTGTTGTTGAAAGGGTTGGAGATAAAAGCGGTGATGGGACGCGTTAAACGATTAGTTAACAGTAATAATGATGTCCCTTAACGTGAGCACACAACAGAATTAATCAATGACGTTATTTATGTCTTTTAGCTAAAATTAAAAAAGAAAAGAGTCAGTGGTTTTTTAAATAATCAAAGGTGAACCAAGACAAAGTACAATTGATTTATTATAAGAACCTTTAAAGTATATTATAATAAATAAGACAAAGTAAATCATTAGGGCCCATAAGAAAGAAAAATATGACGTTCAAAAAGAGATACAATTTCCAATTTTTAATAAAAATCTTTGAGTTTTGCCATGATGGCATATCAATAAAAATGAGTGGCGAACACACTGAGTGGTGATAGACAAGACTTTCCTAGTCACCGCCATTCTCGCATTCATCAAACGGCGTAACGATAAGAAAAATAACGACCCATCGATGCATATTCACATGCGGTTACAACACCACAATTTCTTCGACGATTCGTTAGATTCCCATCGCGATAGCTTGTTTTTCCTGAGTGCGCTGTTTGTATGCAAATTGTGAGATAAACACAATGTGGTAACCAGAGCTTAGCAGCCGGAGAAATCTAATGGGGTGCCGTAGACACTAGAAAGACACGTTTGAGGCTTATCGCAGATGTATGCGGATGTCTTTAAATGCATAAAATACCTGGCACTGCTGGTTTCAAGTCATAATTCAGGATTAGCAAACATTATAAAATTAACGAAACAAGGCAAACTTTCGACTTGACAAAGTCGGAATAATTATAGAGAGAGAAAATTTTCTTACAATGCGTAAGTTGGGGATGCTCGCTCGCTCTTGTTTTGGTCACAAGGAAACCCAACGAACCTAACCTACTCTCTAGGTTTAAACAAACGCTTGTACAGAGTGCTTTGTTAAAACAAAATTAAATTATTTTCTTTTGCTTGCTCTCCAGTAATTAAAAATCTTGCTATATGTCATAAGCTAACAACTAAATACTTCTGATATAACTTTATCAGCTCCATTTTCCTCATGCTCCAATTCATTGTTTGTTGAACAAAACAACTCATGGCAACAATGCCCGTCACCTGCCCGCATTACAAAAGGACGTACTTGCTTATTTTGGCGCCCAATACATTGTAGTACTATTATTAATTCTGTAACATTGTCCAGGCTGCGATGACAGGTGACAGCTTTGTGATAGTGTCCATCGGAGCATTACATTTTGAACAGTTTTGAAGTGAAAGCGATTTCTTCATTTTCGCTTGCATCTCGGTCATAACATAACTGTTCATTCGCGTGGTTCACAATGCAGACAATACTCAGTCTAGGCTCTTTGTGAATTGCGAATTCAGCTTTTTCATCGCGTAAACAAAGGAATATTTTGGAAACAAAACCAAAAGTAGTGTCGTCTGGTAAATGAAGCGTGCTTCCACGGCAGTTTTTGTCTTGGCTTAGCGTGACTGATTGCAGCTCACGAATCTGAA
Organism: Rhodophaea formosa; assembly: GCA_963082605.1. Classification (NCBI taxonomy): domain Eukaryota; kingdom Metazoa; phylum Arthropoda; class Insecta; order Lepidoptera; family Pyralidae; genus Rhodophaea; species Rhodophaea formosa. The sequence continues at coordinate 22,320,791 of OY720213.1, read as the reverse complement.
TCGGGAGCAGTGGGTCGCTCATTGACGAATACTGTTATTAACATGATATTTGGAATTTCTGATGCATCTTACAATGCTACGTCTAGAATTTGCTTCTATTTAGGCCATATAACTGCGAATCATTTTTGAAACTCTTGCAATTTTTTCAATAGCCTTTTCTTAGTTTTATTCAGTCATTTTTAAAATTCTATTAATCTGTTTTTCTTTTCTTTCCTAAGTCGCTCTCTCCTTCATCTGAGCGTGAGAAACCATCCCGGTTGCACTTTCAGCGGTCTTGCCTTGGAAGCAAGACCGCTGATTGTGTATCGCTGAACCCTGGGCTCAATCAAACTATCCGTAGGTGAGGAATATTGTTTCTTTTTAGTCACTAATGTAGAATTCTCCTTGTCCCCAGAACACAATGAACGGTCTGAACGGTCACAGCAACGGGGAGGTGAACGGAGCAGGAGACATCATCACGCAGAACCAGCAGCGCGGCTGGTGGACCATCGGGCTGATCAACTCCCGATACCGGTACCTCACGGCCGAGACCTTCGGCTTCAAGATCAACGCCAATGGAACCAGCCTCAAGAAAAAACAAATCTGGACGCTGGAACCAGCTTCCGGAAATGCCAATGACAGTGAGTAATAATCATTCACATACATTATCAGATTATCACACAGAACCAACAGCAAGAAATCACCAGTCGCATCACTTCTTTTAATAAATAGGCTTTAATCGGGCGGGACAATGGGATTACAGAAGCTAGGCAAACGAATACATCGCGACAATCCTTGCTCACATCTGTGGTGGAACAAGATTTTGGTTGATTCTTTCCAAGATTCGTTTTAAGATTGGGTTTGTAAAACAAATATCCTGCTCTGCGCGACCGTACCCACACGTTTAATTCCACGCCCCTAGGGAACACTAGAAAAAGGAAATAAATAAATGACGATATACGAACAGGCAATGTTGATGTGCAAAACGGGGAGCACATTACATTACTAAATTTCTTCCCAAACTGCCATGAAGCTCATGGTAGTCTTCGCTACCGCCATTATTTAGTAGATGTCGTTTTATTACGTCTTTTATCGCTCGTTAACTCAGCCATTAGCCTCCCAAACGATGCATTAGTTGATACTGTAATGGTTTCGGGATTCAAGGCATTATTTAACGTCCCGTATTAAGCTTCCTCCAGACTCCACTTTTAGAGTCTAAGTCTTTTATCAGCTAAGTTAGATCTCTTTTAACTCTTAAACTAGCAAGACTTCTTTAGATATCTCTTTATGTTTTTAATTAATAACTCATAATACTTATTTCGTGGTGGTTATCAACATTATCTATGTTGATGATCATACCTTCATAATACGCAACATAAATCACCTTCGTTGCAGTCCGCTTTGTTAATCAAACATACCCAATGAAATTCTCAAACAATTGGACATGCAGCAAAAACTGCATAACTACATAAAACTCATTAAGCAGCTGATTGGGACAGGTTTGTCCCCCAGCCCCCGTGCCCTTCTGCTAATTGCCACAAAAACGACCCCACATGTGCGCAGGAGGGGGCCGCGAACTATGGCTTTAGCACGTGCCCACACTTTGTGAAATATGTGACATTCTTTAAATTTCGGGGTTATTAATTTTAATTTGGTGCAACCACTGCACGACTCTATATACATTATACATAGGTATATTTAGAAATAGCTAAACCATTCAAATCATGCAGGATAAATGTATTCGGGGTGTTTAAGAGTCGCCTGGAAGCGCATGTCTTCATACAAACGGAAAAAGGGAATTGTGGCAATATTTGATAATTTTGGAGTAAAATTAAGCATTTAATCAATTAATCTCTTTATTATCTACGTACGTTCCTATACAGCTTGGTTAAAATACCAATGGTTTGAGAATTACAAGCCTTTTCAAATTTGTATGGAAATCTTGAAAGGTGTATAATTCTCAAACATTCGATAATTTAACCAAACTGTATAGGAACGTACGTAGATTAAAATGAGATTAATTGATTGGATGCTTAATTTTGCCCCAAAATTATCAAATATTGCCACAATTCCCTTTTTCCGTTTGTATGGAGACATGCGCTTCCAGGCGACTCTTAAGTCGAAGACAAGCTTTTACAAACAACATTAATTCTTTAAATTATGCATGCCTCATACTCTGCGTTATGCATTTCTCTCAACTACGAGTATTCTATGTCAAGCAATTATCGGAACTTTTTTGTTGTTTTAGTATGAATGGAAAAATTAAGAAACTTTTCGTTATCTTAAAATGAGAATTATTTATTATGTATGAGGCTATGGATTTCTTTGTAATATTGTTCTGTCCACATGGGTGAATACTAAACACCACTCGTATAAAAGGTAATAAATTATTAAAAAGTAATTACAATTCATGAGGCCGTTCTCTAATTGAATTTAAATACTTATGTGAAAAAGCTCCACGGGCAATTATTCACCGTAATTAATTACCTATAAATCCGCCTGATTGATTACTTCCTGCATTTTACTCTAAAGCGATCACTTTCTCGAGTAGAGTTGGTATCGGTGGAACTATTTGGTAGCGCGCCATTATTCATTGAAAGTTGGAAGCGAAGAAACAAGTTCTGTTTGCTGGCGCTGTAGAGAAGACCTGCTTTATTGATTGAATAATAAGATTAATATTTAATTTGACACCCTGAAATCTATTATAGATTGTGGCGAGACGTAGGAAGGCTGATAAAACCATTCGAGCTGGCAGGGCGCAAAGGCTGAACGGAAAACCATGGATAAGACTGCTATGGGATAGTGGAAAAATAGCGCGAAAAAAAGGAAGCTTCGAATATCGAATCAGTAATAAGTTGTTCTAAGAAACCTTAAAACCTTTTGGTTGATTTGATTTGAATAACAAAATTGGTAGCAGCCATTCAGAGTGACATACTCGTATTCTCCTACAAATTTTGATTTCACACATCGAGCAATAAAATGTGGTACTCTAGACATACTTAAATAAAGCAATGTTTCAGCTTAGGTCGACGACCCAGCCCGAGCCATTGCCAAGGTCCCGGGCGAGTCCCGGCGTATCCCGGCAACGGCGGGTCGATACACGCTTCCTGTTTAGAGGGAGGGATTTTGGGGAGGCGTTAATTTAATGTTTTAGATTCGCCAGCTCAACGTGAGCTTTCAAAAGCTTTAGCTCGCTGCCGAAATACCCTTAATAACCAATCATCACACAAATTGAACCTAAGAATTTAATCTCGATATTAATTATGTTTGATTGTTGTTTGATCAAATTAAGGTTGATAGAATTCATCCATTCATTTATTGAGATATATCTTATTGGAAAAAGGTTCCATATGTTTTATATACATGTTTTATAGACGAGACATTAATCTTATGTATCTAATGACGGTAATTGTAGCCCTTGCAAATTTGTAGTTCAATATAACGTTGACTACTCAAACATTGAGAGTAATATTTAAACTTTTTATAATTTATTATAACTTTACAGCTCTGCATTTCCCATCATCAGTGCCGTAACTGTAAGTCTTTAAAATTGAATTAATCAAAAAGCTCGTTGCGTTCTCCGACCAATTTAGTAGAATTTCCATTCCGTTAGAGATCAGAAACAAATTGCTAATCCAGATTGTAGTAAGATTAATGAACACACGGACAACTTACAAATTGATGGTTTAACTTCACCAACCGTAATAGAGGCGGTGATTACCCATAAAATAGCAGTTAAAACGAAGCAGCTAGCCGCTTAAAAAACGTAATTTTGTGGTAGCTGTGTTTGTATAATAATTTTGTGAAATTAACAGCTGATTTGTAACGTGATTTCGAAATCAGGGCGCGTCAAAACGATCGCCCATCAGGCAGGTACGAGAACTTGAATGATGGCCGATGAAATCGAAAGTGGAAGGGCCTCTTACTGTTATGATGTTTTTCCGCTCCGAAGTTTTGCTGGAAATTATGATAATAACACGGAAGGATAGTTATATGAGTGGCCTCTTCGTGTCACTACTAAATATGCTATGATTATAATAGTTTAATAGCTAGAGGTGAAAGGTTTAATTGCAAGTATTCCTGTTATTTACTTATTAACGTTCTTCCGAGGTTAATCCATTGGATCTAAAAAAATATGACTTAAGTAAGTTATTCAAAATTAAAAAGAATATACAAAAATTATAAGTTTAATTTATGGCAATAGATAAAAAATATTAATTTAACTAAATTAAGAAGTATTTTAATCAATTTTCATGCTCATGTTTGCATTGCAACTGATTTATTTTGGGTTTTAGGTAAAGGCGGCTCAAAAGCAAGGTTGGCCTTATAATAAATACTAGCGATCTGTCGTTCTTAACAGAAAACAATGGCCAATCAGAGAGGAGACTCATAATTGTATGTTTCAGGACCAAACCTTATTATTTCTTTAACACCCTCTTAGTTTCGGTCACAAATAACATCATTTTTATCGTCCCCAGGTATGATCTACCTCCGCTCGCACCTGGACAAGTACCTGGCCGTGGACTCTTTCGGCAACGTCACCTGCGAGTCCGAGGAGAAGGAGGCCGGCAGCAAGTTCCAGATCAGGTGATTATCCTTTATATCCCCAACTGTCATATGTGTCCCGGTTGCAGCCTTAGCTGTGTTGCTCTGGTACCCGGAGTTTGCAATGCGAATTTTGAGCTATTGTTATTTTATACTATTAATGTTACGACGTTACATCGATTTCGAAATAAGTAGTTCAAACAATTAACATCATTTCATCCAGGTGATGCCCTACTTATAAATGTTTATCAGTTGTTTGAAATGTCACAAAATATTCCCAAATGTAAAAGTAATGTCGATTCAAACATTTATTAAGGAACCGCTCTTTTTTATTAAGGGCTACATCAGGATTCAGTTACTAATTTTACTGCATTGAAAACCATGCATAAAAATTGCCAGATCCATATAAGACCAAAAAAGCCAATATCTGTCCATTAACACGCTGCAAGCGGCACGTGTCTCGCAGGCTCTGTCCGCGCCGTCAGCATACTAATCCGCTGCAGCTGTGTGACTCACCGGAAGGTCGCGGACCAGTGCTTTATCGCCGAGACATGGCTTCAGTGCCGATGTCAAAAGTACTTAGTGTTTTATTTTTAATGCATATTGTATATGTATCATTTCACGCACTTGACAAACATGGTGCAATGAATGAAAATTGCCGTCGTAACTGTAAAAAAATACGGTTTTTATTTGTTGAGAATTTAAGTACCTATTCCGTTTTTTGCGTCGTTATCCAGGTATTTTGTTGGTGCAAGGCACAGAAGCTACCTCAAAACCTTCTGTGAAAATCAATAGAAGTATTTATTACTCTTATTAAGAGGCTTATCACAAAATAGTGCTCTGAAAGATTAGGCTTTTACGCACAGCGACCACACGGTTGGGGTCACGAGTTCACGACGCTATGCTGTTGCTACAACTGCACGATTTTGATACTTTTCATATACTTTAATTTTTTGATATTGGATTTTTTTATTTTGTAATATTGTTAATCATGACAAGAAATTTCCACATACGTTCATTTTTGTTGGCTAAAGATACTTATATCAGCGAAACTAGCGATACCCGTTATTAAATTCTTGTACTCTGAAATAAGAACACATTGAAAAAATCTATGTTAGTATTCACTAGTAAAGTACATTTAGTATTTTTAGTATAAATTTTCATCAAAATCATCATTTGAGATTGAGAGATCTACTCATTACCGCTAAAAGTGGCCGCTTTTGGCGGTAATTAGTAGTCCTAGTATTTACATTTACTATCTTATATTTACTGAATGAAAAATAATAAAAAGTTATACCAAAAATACTACAAGTCATTTACTGACGAAGTACTTACGTAGATTTTTACAATTTGCTCCTATTTAGCAGTCATATCATCATTTCGTGTAGGTGACACGGTCAGTCGACCATGCACACCCTGGTGTCAGAGTTCTTCGGAACCGCCTCTCGGCCTCTGACGTGGTTTCTTTAACGACTACCAGATGGCAGCCGGGATCACCGGCTTAACGTGCCTTCCGAAGTACGGAATCATCTTTCTTATCAGACAATCAGGTGATTCATGCCTTCAATGTCCTAACCAAACTGGAAACAACTTAACAAATTGTGCTTCCCGTAGGAATCGAACTACGACCCCCGGGTCAACAAGGCGAACGCCTTAACCACTGGACCACGGAGGC